>OZ021733.1:65481576-66081576 GCA_963978545.1 Linyphia triangularis
GGCACCACGGTGATTTTTATACCGATTTCAATACCGCTCTGAGAAGACTCCTTCTACTGCAACTACACTGATGAAACGTGGGTAAATTTTACACTATGGAAATTTGCTCCCCAAAATATTCTTATTCTATATTTTTAACCTAAAATTATTACTGTAGGGGGTCAAAATAATGACCAATTAACAATTCAGACTATTGAAATTAGAAAGGAAGATATTCATTGATGGTAGTATGCAAAATATATTGCTTGGTCTCTAAATATGGTGAAGTTTGGGTTTCTTCTATTTGTGACAAATGTTCGTAAATTGCATTTGGATAGACAAGATAGCTGTTAAAAACGCTTACACAGTTCATTGGTTGGCTCAAATCTGATAGAACTTATCTAGAGTCAGATGAAAGGGTATGTTACTACTCAGAATACATTTAAGGAGGATGAGATGGTGCGCCTATTAACGAAAAAATAAGCTAATTTGCGGCTTCAAAGTTTGAGACATGGATAAATATTTCTCATCAAAATACTCCGCCAGCACGTCTTCAAAATAACCCTTCTCATTTTTTCTTATTGTATATTAGGGCGTATCGAAAAAACTTCGTTTGGAATTTCAAAATTTCGAGTCGATAAAAAGTTGTCACTATGTTCACATATTTAACAAAACTTTTTTTAGTACAATTGCAAAATATTTAGGTCACCCTGAAGGAACCTGAAGTTTGGTGTTTTTTGACAAAAACGAAGATTTGTAATTTAAAAAAAACAACATAAATATAATACTTACTTTCAAGAATAAAAATGTAAAGTTTAGAATATTAATTAACTTTAATAAGAAAAAACTGGCAGAAAATCTACTCTTTTTTTTAGAGAATGTGACCGTAGAGCCATTCCTATTAAAGCAAAAGCTCAATTAGCAAGTGCTCTTTTGAGGGATTTAAATGTTGTAACACTAGAAAAATAGTCAGTGGTAATAGATAAATCGAAGATTTTTCTTGAAAGGGTAAAATACTATTAAGGTAACGCTATTTATGTAATCGAAAGGATGAAGAAATAAGTATAGAAATTGTAAGTTGTAAATGTGGTCGCATAAATAAGATGAACACGTATCATTGATATGTGAACTATATTCAACATATTTTGGAACTCCAAACAGTGACTCTGGACAAAATGAAGTATCATCATTACAATTTATGAAAGAAAGTGCATTAATGAGAACACTAATAAAGGTCCTGGTTATGAGGTTACTGCATGAAAGACTTAAGTATCTAATTGATCAATTTCAATATTCGAAAATACTTCAAAATAACCAGTACAAGCAGTTGTTAGTTTACTTCATTTAAACGAATTGCCTCTTAGGAAAGTTATGATTACCCTCGATGGTCCAATTTCTTAACGTACTTCTTTCACTGTTCAATAGGAAAGCGTTTAACAAGTTGTCGAGGTTTACCAGTGGTTGAATACAATAAGATAGGTAGTGTTTTGCCAGAAATTGATTTTAAAAAGTTGAACACAGACCAGAAATATTGGAAAATATGTCAGGCTTTACTCTTACAAGCAAATTCCCTCAAGGTTTAACAAGCAGAAACCCTGGAAGCATCTTGTATTCAAGATGACTGAAAATGGCAAATAGAATTTTACGTTTACATATTACTTCACTTGATCCCACCTCGCAATTAAAAAAAAATTGCTGAGTTTGTAATAAAAATGTATACTCTCTTATGGTTTACTATATAATGTCCTGTAATGATGATACTACATTTCATTTAGGCCTCTGTCTGGAGTTGCATGTCCAAAATATTTTGAATTTAGTTCTTATACCAAAGATCCATGTTCTTCTCGTTTATTTAAGCGACCACATTTACTATTTACAATTTCTGTACTTATTGCTTCATAATTTCGATTATATAAATAGAGTGAAAAATAGTTGAGCTAATACATTGATGGTATTCAACCCTTTCACGAAAAATCTTAGAATTTATTTATTACCACTGCCAGGATTTCTAGTGTCGCAACATTTAAATCTCGCGAAAGAGCGCTTGCTAATTTAGCTTCTGCTTTAATCGAAATGGCTCTACGATCACATTCTAGAGAAAAAGAGAGTAGATTTCTGGGGGTACAGCCCTTGTTTCACTGAAATAATTAAACTTTCTAGCTTTTCCCTGGTTGAAGTATTTTACTAACAAGTACACTTTCATCACTCGAACTCTGTAACATTGAATCATTTTCAATGACGTTACCTTCATTTTCAAACCTCTAGTCTTTGTTGGTTGGGAACTCCAATGTCGTGGAGAAGTGACATGACTTAACACTTGAGTTTAGTAAACTCCATTTCATAAAATGATATTTCCGATATTTCAAAATGCTTTACTAGTATAATTTGACTATAAATAAAATAATTGAAACTGACTAAAATAATGGGTTGAAAATTGAAAAATATCCGTTTTTGGTAAAAAAAAATAAGGTTTTCATGTAGATTCCGGGAGACCTAAATATTAAAAGGCAGATATAATTTTTTTTATTACTGTTAATAATATTCTAAACTTTAAATTTTTATTCTTGAAAATAAAAATTTGCTTTATATTTATGTTTTAAAAAAAATTAAAAATCTTCGTTTTAGTCAAAAAACATCAGACTTCAGGTCCATTCCGGATGACCTAAAAAGTTTTCAATTAAAGTAAAAAAAAAATTGTTAAATATCTTGTATTTCCAAAAAGTTATTGCCCTATTGTGTATTGCATTTTTACTTTAACAGCTTGGAATATTTTTGTATTGCACTCATTACTGAATTATATGACTTCCATTTATATGCTCATTCGAAATAGTTAACTTATTATTGTTTGCAAAAAAATGTCTGATTACATATTTATATAGCTTACATATATACTAAATAGTTAATATAGATATTTATATAGAATATATTTGGGACATTGCAATTAACTTTAACGGCCGTATTCACCAGAAACCCTACTTTCACTACACAACCCCTGGGTTGACAAACACTGAAAGCCTGAGGAAACACTGAGACCTTGAAAATTCTCCCGTAGAAATGCGATAAAAGCGTAAAAAGTTAAAAAAAATGAATACCTTCAACACAGAGCTCTCTGCCTTTGAGCATCGTCCACCAACGATTGATTTTTCTCTGTTTCACGCTCAAGAACATTGTAATGTCTATCGAATAACATCGCCAATTTCACCATTTTGGCGGTTGCCAAGAATATCCCCAAACTGTCAATTTTTATTTAAATGAGTGAAAATATGAAAACGGCAAATAACACCATATCAAATTTTTATGCAATGACCAATATTATAGTGTAATTGCTAGTTCTGCTGTGTAGCACACTGCTAGTTTTTAAAGAAGTTGTAGAATTTCTCAAATATTTTGATTTGGAAGATAATAAAGTTATAGAGTGCATTAATGGAGAAAGGAGTTTAATGATGAGTTGGCGTCTGCCAGCAGCACATCTTCTCATATGTTAATTCAATGAGAAGATTCAAGATTCCTATTTATCTCAAGCAAAACATCAGTAATTGAGTTTTATTTCAGAGTATAAACAAATGTACCATTTTCTAAAGTAGCAAAGAAGTTAAACTTGGTTAAGAAAACACATAAATTCATCAGACATTGACAATGGGAAGGTTTTCATACTCCAGAAATCAAAACTTTTATGGAAACTTTGAAATGAATAACTAACAACCAATTAAAAGTTCAGTTATTTTGTGCTGATCGATCTAAACAGTACACAAAGAAGGAGACGATATTATTTTTAAAGAAACAAATACAATAGTTGATATATCAACACTTCAGAATTCCAACTGAAATTTGCCTCCTGATGGCTGGTTAGAGCTCTGGTCTCGAATGCCAAAAGTGGCTGGTCCGAATCCTGGATTAGGCATGGATGTTCGTTGTGGTTCGAAATCCACGTTAAGCTGTTAGTCCCGGCTTGATTAGCCGTCACTGTGCATAAAAATAAGTCGTTGAGCTTACAATACAACTGAAATTTATAAAGCTTTTACAGAATGTGAAAACATACCAAACATACTTCAAAACTGATTTTCAATTTTTTTTTCAATTCCATTCTTTCGTTTTCAAACTTTTTGCATGTATCCGAATTCCAATGCAGACATTGTATGGTTGGTTTGTTGATTGTTTATAGGTGCTTAAGCTTCATATGGTCCGTGTCATCATTGTTTAGGATTTAGAATTATATTCTAAAGTTAATTAAATTTGTATTTATATTATAAAAGAATATTATTCATATATTTCACATTTCATCACTCAAGAAATTTCCAAATGAGCACCGATCATAAATGTAGCTACTTTTTTGTTTTACTTTTAAATTATTATTCTTGTATAAATATAAAAAAAACAATAAAAAAAATGAAAATGTACTGATAATTTTCTGTTTATTTTTTAAATGGTTGTACCTTCAACTAAGTTTTTTTTTTTTTTAGATATTGTGAAACTACTACGTCAAGGCAACAATTCCATGCAAGAAGAATTTATGTAGGCGTCTGGAGGTTGGATGCTCCAAGAAAGTTTTGAAATAAAATAAAATGGCATCTGCGGCTAAAGTAGGTATATATTAAATTGAATTTTCTTAAAAATATTCATACCTTTTGAAATTGTTCTTTCATATTGTGAAACTGCTATGTAGACTCAACAATTCCATGTTAGTAACATATATGTAAAAGGTCGGGGCCAGAAGAAACAATGCCACAAATGAAGACCCCTCCCTATCGAAAAAAAAAAAAAACCTGCGTTTTTTTGTAAGAAATCAAATTTAAAAAATGCAATAAAACATAACTCTAACATGGATGAAAGAGATTTTTTGTGCAGAGTCACAGAACACTTCCAATTAAAGCGAATCTAAGGTTAATATTCATTCAAGAAGCGTGGAACCTTAGGTTACGTGGCCTAAATATGACTAGGGATGCTATTTCATGTATTTCAGAGCATTTTCTTAAATATCAATTGAAATCTTCCTGCTATATAAGACGATATCACCGTGATACGTATATGTATTGGTATAAGAAAAGCATCAGTTCCTTATAAGCAGACTTCCGGTTTGAATTTCAATCACTTTTGGTTGAAAATGTTCATTTTATATCCAGCATATCCATCCTTATAAATTATAAATTGATGTAACTAAATGTAGCATTAATTGTTTTTAATTTATACCCTTTATATGAAGGTGATAAAATTTACAGAAGTGTATTTTTAACTCTAACTTTAAAGGAGTCTAAAACCTCCACCGGAGGTTTTTTAATTTTAGTTCATCTAAAAATATCACCCACATTCCATTTTTATTGATATCATATGTTTCATAGGTGTAGTTTAAGCTGTTATAGATAGACTTTTGATCGAAATGCAAATAACTTCCGGTTGAACCTTTTTTTTTACCATTTCATTAATCTTTCATTCCGAATAAATTAACATATTACACGTGTCTTTAGAGTGTATGGGTTCGGCTTGACACCACATACAACTATTTTAATTGATAAAAAACACTTATTTTATTACTGACTTTGAAGTAATTTAAAAACTCGAACTCCGAGTGACTCCCCATCTTTAAATGATCAAAATGACAAATTCTCTCAATGCGTCAATTTACAGATTTGTTTTACGAAATGCAGTTTTTTTCTCTCAGTCGCTCTACTTTGTTCTCTATCCTCAAAAGTTTGATGCTCAAGGTGTCTTTCAATAATATATTGTATTGTAGACTTCAATTTATTAAGAAAATTTTTAACCAATTTTTTCATAAATAATCCATCATTTCATCATTGAACCAACTCACGAATAATTTTAGGAACTTCCATTTTCAGACGATCAGCTACAAGCTAGAATTAAACAATTGTTGTTATCATGTCTTCATAACGCTTGCGTAGGCTTCAGCTTTAAAAATTTACTATGAGTATGTTGAGGAAGACGCCATATTTAATATACATATTTCGTAAGGAAATATTTTTTCCAAGTCACTTAGAAATATCTCCTAAATATTTCAAGTAAATAATTTTCCGCTTTTTGTGAAAACATACGTTCATTATAAAATCATTTTAAAGACTCCATTTAAACCTATTTCAGTATTTACTGAAGATATGAAGCAAAAGATTAGACATTTTACTAATTTATTCGTAAGTTTGGCTTCCATACAGAAACTTTTTTTTACCCACGATATATAACACATTACAAAATTTCGAAAGAAAAGTTGGATGTCACGAGCCCACACTTGTTGTTATTTTCATTTCGAGATGGTTTTTATAATTTTGGTTTTTATATTACTCGGCTAAAAAAGATGGAAACCGATAGTATTTTGATAATCGATCTCTGAGTGTATTATATTCTAATTTACACGCATTTGAAGGAAAATAATTTCTTTGAAGCGAATTATATTCTTAAGGGAATAGGGAAATATTGAGAAGATTTTTCCGTCTATTCCTGACATCAGGTGACCCGAGACGTGACAACATCCTTGAAGGTGTTAGTTAGTATATTGCATTCGTTCTAAGCAGAATATTCTATTTTGAACTAACTCAGTGGAAATTTTCTGTGAACTATGGTACGAATTCGGAAAAGAACGCCACTTCGTGCTAATTTTACTAAAACTTTTTATTTACTTCTGGATGAAATATGAGATGAATCGGTGTAGGAAGAACGTATTGGAATATGATCCAGTATATTAGAAAGATGATACGAGTTATCAAGACATTTTCTGAAAGATGAAACAAAACTCGATGAGTATGAAAAGAAATATTCTACAAATAAAGATTTTAAAGGAAAGATAGACAGAGCTCTAGTAAGTGTTGACATTTATTTTACTAACTAATCAAATCCTTTAATTTAGAGAGTTCATTCTCTTGAGCAATTCAAAGAACGGAAACTTAAACTTCCAATAATTGAGTTAGTTACATTTGAAGGTGGTGGAAAAGATTGGTTGTCCTTTTGGAGCCAATTTAAACGAATTCATAAAGATAGCCCGATGAGCATTGAGCTCGAGAAGTTATTGATTATATTAAACCTTTATTAAATCGATTGAAAGTTTAAAATATCATTTTGGAAGAATGGTTTATTGAATGCTACACAAGATAATTTTTAGGGCTTGTAATAAGAAAAGCTACGGATATGAAAGTCAAAGATTGTATGGTAAATTAAAATTGCTTTTACGGGCACTATCCACACAGATAAATACTCTGCAATCCTTTGGTTGGTCCTCCAATCCTTTGGTTGAATCTCAGATGAAATTTTGAGAGTTTGGCTGAGAAGTCCATTGCTAGTGTCCGAAGACAACAGTTATAAAGATAAATTGAAACAGTTATTGATTTTTTGAGAAACGAAGTAGAGGGAGTAGAAAGAAATTCTTAAACAGGATTTAAACTCAAAGAAAATTATATCTGAGTACAAATGTTTAAAGAGTTCAGAATTTCTACACCGGCAGGAATCGATTTGATTATTTGTACTAAACACCGGCCAAATCTTGTCTGTCGATTTTGTGGGAAGACACATAAGTCCAAGGATTGCTTCAAGGGACAGAAATTACCATTTAGAAGAGAAAACAAATATTTTCAAGAAGAATAAGTTTTCTTTTTCATGTTTAAAAGTTGGACACCACTCACTGAATTACAAGGCCAATGTAAGAGGCATAATTTATGGAAATAAACATTGCGCTATTACGTGTGATTTGAGCTTTATTAGGTACGAAAAATCCCGATAATGATGTGGAAGAGATGGAAGAAGCCACATTATTTAATCAGATCCATGCTGAAGTATTTTGTAAACATAACTCGTGAAACTGTCTTTCGGTGGAAAGCAAATTTTTTTTAAATCTGTAACTTCTTTCTCCCTGCTGCCACACAACTGAAAATTATTTACATCATAGCTGTGAAAAAAAAATTAAATTTAAAATTTATTTAATTTCATACATGTAAAACATATTCGATGCTAGAGCTTTCTTACAGCGTTACAGAGTCTGTGAGTGAGTGAGTGAGTGATGAAGGTAACTCTTGTAGTGTTATTTATAAAATAGTTTTTCTGATGCCTAAAATTAAAAAAAAAATGTTTCTTACTTAAATATTGTCAATAGTTTTCCCTATAAGAGTTATTCTCATCACTGACATATTTCCTCACTGAGATGGCGCTAGCATCGCATAAATTCACGGCGTTACAAAGTCAACCAGTGTTTGAGTTAATCGTAGACGAGCTTACTTCTTATAGTAGTTTTAAAGGTTCGTATCGGGTGGTTCTGTAATTCTTTCATGCGTGAGTACAATGTTTAAATATTTTTCTCTGCAGTATCGCATTTGAGTGGTTTTCGTTCCTAAGTCCCCTTCAGTTAATTGGAATCTTTAGTAGTAAATTGAACTTATATTATTTGAGTTTATGGCTTTAATAATTTCGGATAAAGTTTTAACTCATTGTGTATAACATTTTTAAAATATGCAATTAAATATTTGTCACAATAGCATTTTCAAACATTTCTAAAAAAAAAAACAAAAAAAAAAAACTTTTTAATCTATAGCAATGTCACTATGATGTTCTTTTGTTTTGACCTCAAAACTTATCCGACATTTGTTATTATAAGAATTTAATACTAATAAAAGACTTCCCTCAATTAAAATGTGAACGCGGAATATTAGTATTGAGAGGAAACATGTGCGTCACTTAATAACACAGCCTTCCATTTTGTCTCAACAAAGAGTGCCATGTCATTTTACAATTTCCAAATGGGAAACTGTTACAACGCGAACGTCATAACTTGCACAAGATTAGAATCTCCAGTAAGCCTCATTAGAGTGAAATACGAACCCTCCTAATTACTATGACCACCACAATGTCGATAGCATTAACATTGAGCACCCGATATTAGCGGGAGCATACTTCATTAGCAGCTTCTGTTCCTGACAAGGATTTGAAATCTCGAAGGAATAAATAATAACGTCGGCCGTTTAAAAGCCTCGCGCAGACAGCAAGACAGGTACATTTACGGCAATGTCCGCATTCAATTTTGAACACGGTTCCTTCGACATCGAACGTGGCTTGGTAAGAATATATCGAGTTAGCTTTGAGAGTGGAAGGCCCAGCTTTGGAAGAGTGCTGCAGACTTAACTCGTTTGGAATTTCCTCTCTTCGACTTGTTAGCGAAATTGCTCGTCAGGTTTATCCTTGAGTTGTGGCGTTATTTGCTTTTAAGGTGTAGTTAATATGCATGAGATTGTCTGTGTAGCCATTCGCGTTCAAATGGAATAAGATACTGCCGAGAGACTAGTATTATTAGAGTGGGAAAGGAAGTCTTTGGCACTTTCTATGCTATTCGAGGGAATTATTTATGATGTACCTTGAATTGTGTCGTAAAACTTCTTTTCAAAATTGTTTCGAACTAAATTTCGTGTGGCGTGTTTTAATTTATTTTCATTGTTTCTACTTTCTCATCTCGCATGCATTTAATCCATTTTAAAATCCATATTATTTATGGGTAATAAAGAAAGTAAAATCAATTACATATAGTTTTTTTTTATATATATTACTAATATATTACAGGACATAACATTGCTAATTAAGATAAAAGTTTTGAATGTAAAGTTTTTTTTTTTTTTTGTGCTTTTCCAAAGATGTTACGTCCCCAAAACATAATAATATTAAAAGTTATATTGAAAAATATATAGTACTAATCCAGTAAATAGTTGGTGAAATCATTTGTCCTTATACCTTATCTATTCTTGGGTCTCCTATATTTAAGGTGATATAAATATGTATTATATTGAAATAACATACAATGAAATAAGCATCCCTTAGTTACGAAGAAATAAGAATGTACTGAATCTTAGGAGTTTGGCACTTTTTATACTACTTGATTCTAAAATCTTTTGATCCTAATTGAACTATGGTTTTCTCTCATTCTAGATGCAAATGCCAGGCTATCTCCAATTTATACTTCCCGTCAGGCATTCCTCCTTCATACAGCTCCTGAAGCTAGGGACAGGCACTTATTCCGTTCCTCCGCAGTATTGCCCTCGTGTAGCTCTTATACAAGAAAATCTCCAATACAACGAACCTACTTAAACTGAATTAATTGAATTTTTAACGTTTTAAACATTTACATTTTTCAAGCAATTTAACAATTAATTTGTCTTGGTCAAATCAATTAGCTTTAGTAAATTAGTTATATAGCTTTTTTTTTAAAAACATTTTTAGATTCTATTTATTAAAAGTCGAGAGACTTAAATTATTTATGAATGTACATATAATTGCATTTCAATTTGAATTAATAATGTGTGCGTGTGATCTATAAATTATCACCTAGTACTTGTAAAAATTAAAGTTAGTTTCTAGTTCTTTCCAAAAAATACTAATACGTTGTTAGCCAAGTTGCCCGTTAAGATCATCATTAGTCTCTTCTATTTTGAGTTATTTGCTTATAACTTATAATAAATTGGAAAGTGTATTCCCTACTTTTAGTGACTTATTTTTAAGTAAAATAAGATTTGACCTAGATACTTATTAGGATGGAAAAATGTCAAAAAATACATGCAATTCATTTTTAGAGTTTTTTTTGGAGCTGTCGTTAATCGACAGATTTTTATCATCATCTGCTATAGTAAAAGTGTGTTTTTTGCTTATATTCTCTTATATACTTTCGTAACAAATGCTTCAGATGCTTGCAAGAAAATGAAAGCTCTGACATTAATGTGTCTCTGTTTTAAGTTTGGGCTCATAGAGTAAGATAACAATATTTGAAAAATTTAATCTTCAACTATTGAGTGTGTAGTAAAGAAGAGTATATTGTAAAGAAAATATTGACACTGAATATACAAGGCTATCTCAGTAAAAAGATTTTTTATGTGTAAAATGATAAAGAAAACTGTAGACTCAACGTGGCATTTCTATTGATGATAAAAATACACATTTTACAAATACAAATTTTAAGACCAACTACAAGCTCAAGGCTCAATAAGGGTTGGTCGAGTAAAAAAATATACATATATATAAGTAAAATTTGCATACACAACACAAAACACAGAAATTGATGAATAACATAATAGAAGATACACAATTTGTAGAATACAATATTGAAATACCAAAATTCATATTATATACTATACCAAGATAATTAATTTCACAAAATTAAAATAATTACTCCACATACAATTTATAATTCAAAAAGTTACAGGATCATACATTCAATATTACAATAGTTAACGGATCATAATAATACAATATACAAAGCTCACACAGCGTTTGATAATAATAATAATGCAGTGACAACGTTTATAGAATACAACAATATGCAAAGTTTAATTTACGTTCTCTATCTTATTACGTTTTAATTAAGATAGATTAAACTTAAGTGTCAATTTATTTTCTGTAGTGAGTATAGAGTATTTTTTTAATATAAAGGTTGTTTTTCTAATTTTAAAAGGGTTATTATAATTAAATTCGACGTGCAAAACGCTATAAAAAAAGAAACACTTGTCAGATTGACCTGAAAATTGACATTTACGCGAAGAAAGGGGAAATTACATTAAAAGAAGTTATAATTCATATTAAATGAAAATATAAAATGTTTATGTACAAACTATGCAGTTAAATCGATTCCACGTTTGTATAAGATTTACATAATATTTATTGCTTGTATTCAGATTTGTTTAAAAAAGTTTCCATATATTCAAACAATTTTATAATTATATCTCAAACATTTTTCCATGATTCCAAAACCTCAAGACTTTATTTTAAATTATAGAATATATGTTCTATAATAAACGAATAATTCTGCCTTTAGAAAATGTATTGGTATCCTTAGATATCATGATATGAATACGTAATGTAGTAAATGCCATAAAATAACACATTTCTCATTTCTAATGAATAGGATACGCACTTCAATTAAAATAAATATTTAGCGAGTTTTCGATCTCCTAAATAGAGAGAAGTTGTAGTGGGAAGTGAATTTGAAATTTTTATCAGAAAGTTTTCGTTGGTATAACTACACAGCCCTATTTTATCGATAGAAGGCATTTTGGTTCAATTTGGCTGGCCATAACAATAAACTACTTCGTTTCAGGCGAAACCTAGAAGCTTAATTCGAGATCCAAAGCTTTAACGACAGTGTTTAATGATCTTTTAAAACTGGACAGCTCTACAATCGTTAAAACGGGAAACGTAGGCAATATTTCTGGGCAGCTATTAAGCTAACGAAAGGTAATTTTATTTGTTCATCGTCTTTTTTCCCCTTTCACAACCGAAGACGCAGAGCTCTGCTTGATTTATGAAGCTCGATGCAATGGATCAGCCCCTCTTACTCGATATTTAACAACGTCTTTTCGCGGACGTTAAAAAGACAAACATTAAAATAACGGCACAGTGGTTTATTTTGGATAAAGAGTCGTTAGCATCTGAAACTCGTTACGGCATTAGCGATTTCACAAGCTGCGTTTGGTGTTAAGCGTTTTTTCTCTTCCGATAGCGTATAAAGTTCTAGTAAATGATATGTCCAGCGTTTATCGCAGTACTATATTGGGTTCCTTCCAGATATTTATTCCCATTTATAAATTTGATGTTCTAGTTTAAGCTGGTTAGATGAGTGTAGTTGAAGATGGGTGGATAGTATCAGTTGGATACTTTCTTCATGTTTTTTTTTTTTTTTTTTTTTGTTTGGAATAACGAGTAGATTTAAACGTTGTGGAAGTAGTTATGTATGGCAAAATGTGTATTGGATACTTCTTACAAGATAAACATTGCTATAAAATCACATCAAATTCATGGATTTGTCAGAGGGAGCTTTAAGAAAGCCCTTTTTTTAATTCTATATTTTTTTTAAATACATTTAAAAAAATATTTAAAAACTACGTGTGCTATAGCTCCTTCTGCATAGATTTATATTTAATTTATATATACAAGTAATAAATAAGTACTGATTCAACCCCATAAGGTGGCGTGCTACATTAATGGTGTGAGGCCTTAGTGTAACAATTTAATGCTAAAATATTCGTAGTTTTCGTTTTGTTATTACTTAAAATATTTACCTAGAGTCATTACTTGTATGTTTATTTTCACTTTTCGTTGATATTGCTTAGGAAATTAAAATGAAATTATATTAATTTTGTTGTTTTTCTTTTTAGTAATAAAAAAAGTAGATTGCTAAATTATTAAAAAAAAAAAAAAAAAAAAAAGGAAAGTTATGTTTAAGGAATGCAGATCTACTTTCACTTTTCGAAGTTGTAATAAAATTATATTCATCCAGTTGTTTTTCTTTTTAGGAATAATAAAAGGTTATAGTTAAAGTTTAAGGTAATGTGTGTGATTATTTATATTTACTAGTTTAAAATGAAAATTATAATCATATAAATACCTTTCGTTCAACCAATATAAATAGATTACAATATTTAGTTAAAGGAATGCGGAGTTGTTTTTATGTTTCGCAATTGAAACGATCTACAGCTAGTTGTTTTTCTTTATTCTAATAAAAAATGTGATTTTCTAGTTAACCCTTTGAAGCACGAATTTCGATTTTATTTCCGATTTAATGACATTCGGTATGGGCCGTCTTTATGTGTTATGTAGAAAAAGGATGGAGTATACTTCCTTTTTGCAATTTTTTATTTCTTTATTTTAACTTTTGTAAGTGTTTACGTTATGAAACCACAATGCAAGTAATAGTGAACACTATAACTTACCACCTAATCAATTTTTTTCTGCACAAAAGTATTGCACTTTGTTTCAGATCATACAAAGTAAAAAAACTACACAGATTATTTCATTATGTGACTTCGCTGTAAAACCAGTCTGCGTATAGAAATAAAAATGTAAGTGATCTGTGTGACAGCACTGTGTTTCAAAAGTTTGTAGGAATGTTTTACTTTTCGATATTGATATGATGTTCATCTAGCTGTTTCTTCTTTCTTCTAATAAAAAGTAGATACAATATTTTACAGATTGCGTAGTTTCTTTTACGATATGAAATTGAAGTAATGTTCAGCTAAATTTGTTCTTTATTCTAAAAAAAAAGTTGATTGTTAAAATATTTTAATTTAATGATTTTTACAATCATTACTTTTTTTTGAAAATCATTACTTTCACTTTTCGAAATTGAAATGATGTTCATCTAACTGTTTTTTTTCAAAAATAAAAAGTAGATATTTACAATATTTTAAGGAATGCGTAACTTTTACGATTTGAAATTGAAGTAATGTTCAGCTATTTTTTTTTTCCTTTTGTCTAATAAAAAAAAAGTTGAAAGTCAAAATATTTTTATTAAAGGATGTGAAATTATTTTCACTTTTCGAAAGTTTTGTTTTTGTTTTACTAATAGAAAGTAGATAGTTACAATATTTTAAAAGGAAGGCGAAATAACTGTGCGTTTTGAAATTGAAGTCATGTTCAGCAAGAAAGAAAAAACTTTTTTCTACTAATAAAAAGTAGAGAGCTATATTCTAGTAAATCTATATTCTAGTTAAGGATAGTTATGTTTAAGGAATGCATAGATATTTTCACATTTCGAAGTTGTAATAAAATTATATTCATCTTGTTCTCTTATATTCATCTAATAAAAAAGGTGTTAGTTAAAGTTTAAGGTAATGTGTGATTATTTATACTCACTTATTTAAATGAAAATATGGTCATGTAGTTATTTTTGTTTTACTAATAAAAAAGTGAATGCTCATTATGTTCCAGTTGGTTACTTTCACTTTTCAAAATTGTAACGAAATTATATTCATGTAGTAGTAAACATAGAAATAAGTGATTTATAGTTATAAAAATATATATATTTTTTAAAGTTATTCATTTAAAAATAAAACTTCCTTCTCTCATTTACAGACAATCCTTATAGTATTGATATAATTTTAGCAATGATTAAGGTACTGAACTTAATGAATTGTACAACTTTTAAAAGTTTGCATATTGATAGTTTGTAGTAGTATCACCAAAGCTAAGATTTTGTTTTCCACTAATAAAAAAAATCAGACATTAGAATTCTTATTTTGTTATGTTTAAATAATGCATAGATACTTCTCCTTTTTCAAAATTGTACTAAAATTATATTCATTCAAAGAAGAAGTAAACTGTTTATCTATAAAAAATTTAATTCATATACTAAAATCTCAAATGAATACACTAATTGGGATTCATATTTTTTTTTATTTACAGCGTATGATTATGAATTAAACTTCAGTCATATTATAATGCCCAAAAGCATACCTTTTGATAAAATCTTACAGTCCTGCACAAAAGTTTAGACACAGAGGCAATTCACTAAAAACCAGAAGTATTAATTTAATTTGCACTAGATTTTTTCAAATATATATTCTTAAAACAATAAGGAAAAAGTGTAGGGTAAAACATTTCCAGGAAAAATGAAATAAAATTGTCTAACATCAACAAGTTGAAACTTTGCAAACTTTCCATGCCTCAAAAGTATAGGCACAAAAGTAATATTTATGTAAATTCGTGAGAGGAAGTAATCGTTTCATCAAAGGGGAGTGTCTTTAAGGGCTATAAAAGGCTTGAAGTAATTTTCACTGGTTAGAATGATGCCTAAGTCTACACAATTTTCGTATGTAGAGATTTTTAGAATTTGGAAGTCAAAGGCCAGATATAAATCCATTTATGATATTTCCAATTGCATTAAATCGTTCCAAAAGAGATATTTTTATAGAATCACCATGGTGACCAATTTCCCCCAAAATCACGATCTGGAAGGCCTCGAACGACCAGCAAACGGGATGATAGACAAATTATAAAACTGGCTTCAAATCAAAACTCTGCAAATCAGATCAAAAATATAAATGCAATTAAAGTTTCATGGGAAACTGTACGTGGAAGAATTGTAGAATGCGGGTTTTTAAAAAAAATCTAAACTTAAACGCAAGCCTCGTTTGCAGTCTCATCTCAACGAAGCAAGATTGTATTGGTCTCAGCAGCACATGTCATACAGTGACGAATGGCTACAGGTGGTCTTCAGTGATGAAAACAATGGAGTCTAGATGGTCCAGAAAGATTTTCCTAGTACTGGCATGATCTTCAAAGAGATCCTGTAACTCACTTTAGATGAAGTCATGGTGAAGGTTCAGTCATGGTTTGGGGAGGATTTGGATTCAACGGCAAAACCTCTCTAGCGTTTTTAAAGGGAAAGAAAAACTCTGAGACCTACCAGGCAACTCTAGAAAGTAACTTACTACCATTTGGTGAGCTTTTAAGTAGGCTTAACTGGAAATTTCAACAAGACAATGCCTCCATCCACACATCCAGGTCAATGAAAAAGTGATTTAGAGCCAAAACAATCGTGGTTCTTGATTGGCCTGCTAATAGTCTTGACTGTAATCCTATCTAAAATGTATGGGGAATTCTTACAAAAGTTGTATACCTTTGAAAAGCAGCATTCCACCATTTTTGAACTTAAAGAAGCCATTGAAAAGGAGTGGTATGGAATCAAGCCTGAAACTTTGCGAAAGCTAATGCTTTTAATGAAAAACCGTGTTTTTTATTTGATAAAACAGCTTGAAAGTTTAATTGATTACTAAAACTTTTATCTTGCTTTTAAAAGTTAAATATTTTCATTTTAAAAATTTTAAATTTCAAATTTCTGTTTTGAATGTAATTTGTGCATATTGTTGAGTGATATAAAGATTTAATCTTCTCTTATAATACTATTTTATAAAACACCAATTTTGTGTTGTGTCTAAACTTTTGTGCATGACTGTATAACAAAAAACTCTTTCCAGTAAAAACAAATCAGCTGGGTCATCGGTGGAAGGCCTTTGCTTGTCAGTGCATAAAAGTGACTGTCTAGCCTACACTAGGGCCAGCAGTTATTTAACTGCTATTGCCAGAATCGTTTAAACAATGTCCCAGAACCGGCTTGCATAAAAATTGGCTTGCCACAAGCGAGCCATCACTGATTTAATTGAAGCTATCCTTATTGATATGGTGATGCGAACTATCATGTATTAGATAAAATAAAAACAAAACTAACAGCGAAGAAAATGTGTTCTCTCTTAAAAACTAACACTTCGTAGAACCCCCAGTGTTTAGTTCCCAAGCATACTTGATTCCCATTTAATCAACCTGTTTAAGGGACCTTGCAAGGTCCGGGTCTCAAACCGCGGACCTGTGGCGTGGAATCACAATTCTCTACCACTTCGCCACTGAGTTTCGAAAACAGAAACAAAAAGAATATTATTTACCTTGTCTCTTTCATCATAACTGAATTTCACTTGACATCGCTTCTTCGATCATTCTTTGATACTCTCTTCTAAAACGGTTCAACGTGGTGTCCATGAACAAGTGTTGTTTGCCCATGCGCAAACAGCATCTCTGCCAATATGTTGATTAATTGGTGGCGAGCATATTAATGGGCTATTGCTTTAAACTCACTGCTGGTTCGTTGACATATGGAAGCAAGTAAACAGAATGCTCACAAGCCAGCATCGACTAAATGGGTCTACATTTAGTCGATGTTATCAAAACGCTGCCTACTCCTAGCCACCACTGCCAGTACCCAACCATAAAGCGGCCAGAATTAATGCTTTTATTAGGTTATCATCAAAGCTAGATAAAGCAACAATATCAACAGTAGTGTTGAACATTTTATGATAAGGGGTCCGGTATCGAAATTTCGGCAATAACCATTTTTTTTTTTTTTTTTTTTTTTAATTTTAATTATTTAAAAAAAATATTTCATGCATTCCTGAAGAGAATGATGTTTTTAACTTATTCCTCCAGTGATTAGAGCGCTACGAAATTATCTGTTATTTGAACATCACTAATGGGCGTGCGCCTTGAAGAGTTTACTTAAAATGCGTTTTTTGGGCACTAGTGTTTTTCGCTGATGTTGCAAATTCAAATCAATATATCTCTAGAACCAATAACAATTGGCTATTCAAATTTTTGGAGCATTCAATTTAAATAGTTTTCAACATTTTTCTTCACAGAATTATATTTTTTAAACTCTGTTTTAAAATATAACATTTAGCTTAAAGGATGACATAAAAAAAATCGAAAATTTCAATATTTTAAATTTGAGAATTTTTTGAATTTTTTCTAGTTCACCCATCAAAATTCTGTGAGGACAAAAATTTCTTTATGTAATTATGTACTACAGAAAGCTTTCAGTTCCAAAAAAATATATATTTCTTGACTTATATCAAAATATGCAAATATCAATTATTATTGATTTTTCTTGATTTTTAATTTTTTTTAAAAATAAATAATCACATTATTTAAAAAAAAAAAAAAAAAAAAAAAAACATTATCTCAAAGACATATAGAGAGTAGCTCATACATAAGATGAAGTTTTGACAAAAAAATATTCATAAATAAAGTTTTTTTTTTTTAATTTTGGTACCGGACCCCCTTTGCATTTACTTCGTCCGTGTAAAAGTACTGTTCAACAAATAATCCTTATAGTGTTGATGTTCGCGAACAAACAGCTTTGCTCGTTCACTATACATCTTCTTAAAATAGTTGAAGTGAAATTCATTCAATAGGAGATTTCTTAGCTCCAAAAAATCAATCGCGCATAAATGGGGTTACTGAGAAGAATTTTATTCTTCTTTCTCTGCACAGCGTAAGGTATTTACCCTTATGACTACAGTTCAAGTTTCAAGATATTTAATCAAACATGTCTCCCAGCACCCGAAATATTTCACAATAAGTTGAAAGAGAAAAATAATACGTCTGAAGATTATAAGCATGCGCAGAATGTGTGTAAAACATTCAACATTTAAACTTTAGGGGAATATCATGACCTATACGTGAAAAGTGATGATCTTCAACTGACAGATGTATTCCAAAATTTTCGTACCCTTTGTAAAAAATGCTATGACTTGGATAGTGCACTTCTTATGACAGGCAAGCCAGTGTAAAGATGTCAAAAGAACCTTTGTAACTCCTTACAGATATTGATATGCATCCCTTCATGCGGAAATTCGAGGTGGAGTTATAACGATGTAACCACCAAGGTTACGGATGCCGATTGCAAACGTCTCGACCATCACGGACACCAATTTTATAACGCATCCTGGTAACTAAAGAATGACATAAAGGGGGTTTTGAAGATGGAACATGGGATTTATTTGACTGCAAAATATAAACAGACTATGGCTACACCGAGGGATTAGGGAAATAACTATTGGTAAAAGATACAGCTCGCTAGGTCATCCTTAGGGTTCATGTCTAGCAGCTGGGGATGGTGACTGCAGCTGATTTTCTTCGGTTCAGCGGAAGTCTTCAAAAGAATCATGACAAATTCACAGCTCACAGGTCTTACCGACCAGCAAGTAACCCCCAAAAAACGTCAACTCGACTGAACTGACTCGAGGGGGATAGGAAATTATAACTCAGTAAATCATAACAATAATTTTTGTTATCAATACCAAATATATTTAGTTACACTTATTTTTTTCTACGTATGTTGGCTGTTTGTACGTTTCCATGGCTACGTGCCTGTTTTACTGAATGTATAATTAATCAGTCCCTTTTCAGAAGTTTTAGCAGCAGCAACTTTAAGATATTCCTGCTTTTATGTATATTTTGTGCTTTTTATTTTATTCCTTAAAAATGGAATATCGACTACAACAATATTTATTACAACTAAATCTTTATAGAACTTCAAAAGTACATTCTCTTTTAATTTTATTGGATTAATCGATATGGCGAATATTCTATAAAACTTCATAATTCTGAAAAGCTTCGAGAAATTTCTATATATTGTCGCATCTTTTGTTTTAACTCTGCACACTCATTTCAGGGCCGGCGCTAGGGAGAGGGAAGGGGGGGGGGCAAGCTGGGCCCCTGCCTGGGACGGCAAACTTAGGAGGCGGAAATGGGCTGTAAAATTAACTAGTTTTTTAAGAAAATGATTAAACCAAGATCCATTTGAATAATTATGAAAAATGAATGGGAGGAATTTTAATAAAATTTGCTTTTAATATGTTTTACGAACTTTTAAGTATAGGTACCCACTCACTTTAAAAATCCTTAAGCATGAGAATGACATAAAATATTGAGTTATATAGTTTTAAATAAAAACACGCTTTGAAAGATGAGTAGAGTTTTGGTGTATTAAGGACCAAATCCAAAACCGAACTAAAAATACAGAGCAATGTAAAAATATCAAAATATTTCAAGGAAATCGCTCACAAGTATGATAAACTCCCGCTTAAAAATGTATAAAATGAAAAATAAAGTTTTTTTTTTTTTTTTTTTTCTGCGCAACCTTAAGAAATTTTTAATTTTTGTTATAAATGGGCGGCAATTTAACTTTTTGACCGGGGCGGCGAAACTGCTTAAAGCCAGCCCTGCTCATTTTTAATTTAATGTTTGCAATTCTTTTCCAATCTAAAGAAAAGTCAGAAGTTAAGTATAAAAACAAGAGGAAGAAATCTAGTGGGAAGGAAGAGCAGGACGATTATTGACTGCAGTAGGTCACGTGAGTATCTTGTTGGATCTGTCCTTGACAGAACTGTCTCTCATTTCAAACATGTTCGAATCTACTATCCGAGAGTGTTTCTCTCTATCACTAGGGGAAGGGAAAACGAAGGGGATTTTGAGAGTGGACTTTACTGTCGATCGGCTACTGTCGGTTTTACTAGCCTCGTGTATAAGCCTTTAAGTTAGCACATCAAAAACAAGTCCAGCTATTTGCCGTAAAACCACTTTCATTTCCCCCTTCCCCAAAAACGAGGCCTGCCGTACTAGTCAGCAATACCGCAGTATGAATGAAATCCCATGAATAGATTTGACTTATGCTGTTGTATAAACAACAAACAAAAGTAGTCGCGGTCGAAAATTTATAACGCACCCCTGGTAACTTAAGAATGACACAAAGGTGGTTTTGAAGATTGAACATGGTATTTATTTGACTGCTAAGTATAAACAGACTATGGCTACACTGAGGGGATAAGGGGGGGGGGGGATAATAACTATTGTGTATCACTATCCACAGTCCGTACATGATCTGCACAAAGATCCTCCTGTGCTACTGAGAAGATAAAATTCGATAAATTTATCTCTACTACAAAATTTGTTACGAATCTCAACAATAAGAAGAACTGTGTTATATATCATCGAAATTTGCAACTTTACACATCACTTGACTTAAAAGTTGTTAAAGTTCACAAGATCTTGAAATTTAGTCAGAAACCTTGGCTCGAAACCAATGTCAATTTCAATACTGAGCAGAGGAAGATGGCCAAAACAACTTTCCAGAAGAACTTTTATAAGTTGATGAGCAATTATGTGTATGGATATACAATGGAAAATGTTCATGAGGATATTGATCTGTGGCTTGTGAACACGAAAAAACATACAGAAAAGTTGGTTGCTGCTCCTACTTTTATGGTGAACGAGCAAAGCTGTTATTTACGAACACCTATTCTTTAACCTACTACATCTAATCATATGGTTTTTACACATATGTAAAGAAGGATTCTCACCTGCATGATACTTATGAGTATCCACCAATCCATCTCTGCCACAGTGTGGTAAATAAGAAACAACTTGGTTGGTTTAAGGATGAAATGAATTCAAAGCCAGTCAGCCTTCGTTCTAAAATGACCAGCCTCAGAACATATGATGATAAAGAGAAGAAAACTTTAGAGTAAATTTGTCGTCATGTGGTAAAGAAGCATATCAGCCATCAACACTATAAGGATTGTTTATTGAAAAATACCTTTACACGAGCGAAGCAAGTGTGATTTTTAAATGAAAATCAGGAAATGTTCATTACTACTGTGAGTAAAGTTACCTTATCTAGCATTGATGATAAGCGTTATTTGTTAGAAGATGGTGTCAAAAGCTATGCTTATGGACACTATTATATATTTGAAGTTTAATTCATAATCCTGAGTTGTAAATAAAAACAGATATCTCCCAATTTGTATATTCATTCGAATTTTTAGTGTATGAATTATTATTTTTTATAGCTGAACAATTTACTTCACCATTGAATGGATATTATTTTATTACAATTTTAAAACAAGGGGAAGCATGAATGCATTCTCTTAAACATAATTTAACATAATTAGAATTAAATTGTCTGATTTTTTATAAGTAGGAAGCTAAACTTTAGCATGGGTGATACTTTTATTACAATTCGTTTCGAGTAAATCAAATTCAAAGTTTACACTTTTATCGATTCCCATCGTCTGCCTTCATTTTATGTGTTTCATAATATGTTATTGTGTATTTGTACTGTAATATTTCATTGTTGGAACTGTTTGTACTCCTTATCTGGCCAACAGAACTCTAGAGCAAATTTATACTGATAGCACTCCTAATTTTCCAGAAGCTGCTAATATAGTCGAAAGAAATTTCTAGGTAGATTACTTACTTTTTGGCTCTCATTCAGTTTTAGCAGCAAAACCTTTGATTTCGAATGTGAATCTAGTTCTGCAAGAGGCTGGATTCATATTTAAAAAAAGGTCATTAAATTACCCTTAAATCCTAGCAGATCTTCCTGATGAAATAAAATCCACTAATAATGAGTTCCAGTTTTAAGAAGATAAACGTATAAAATTTATACGAATCTATTGGAACCCAAAAAAGAAACATCTATTATCAGTCACTGCCAAGGCGTGTGACGCGATTGGGTTGTACTAACCACAGCAATAGTTTTAAAGATCCTGATACAAGAGTTATGGAAGATCAACGCTTCTTAGGATGAAGATATTTCAGAAGAGACAATGTAATCTTTGAAGGAATTCTATTCAAAGATTGACGATTTCAAAATAATCAAATTTCAAATACCACAATTTATTATTACTCTCGAAATCATCATGATTCCAGATTATCATCGAAATCATCTATTTGTCAACTGTAGAAGCCCCTGAAGGACCGTTAAAAGTTTCTTAACATTTCTTTTCAAACTGCTTTTATTTGTAGCCAGGTCAACTTATTGTAACATTAGAGGGTGATTCCTACGTGATCTAGAACTGTCATTGCTCCCCAAAGAGAAGTTCTAAACGAATTCTCGTCCATTGAGAAACCTAATAATTCCATTATCTGTCAAGAAATATATCTAGTTGTGAGAGAATCTTCTGCATTTTTGCCGCTCCGACATAAAAAAATGCAGTTTTTAACCTCAAACTTTTAGGTTTGGATGAAAAATATACATAATAGAAAATACATAATTTGTTTTTAGTCATATGTGTTATACAAGTCCTGGTATAAATCACTGAACTTACATTATACACATCTGAACAAATGTTACTTGCGAGAATATTGTAAACTGTTTTATTGACAGGTGAAGAAGTTAATAAAATCCTTTTAGAGTCCTTTCAACAGCAAATGATTATACAGGCGTGCGACCCAAAAAGTTTTTAGAAACCAGTAGTTGATACTGATACATTTCTGGATGCTGATTTCAGATAAAATAGTCAAAAAATTCCATGACGTACCACTTTTTAAAAAAATTGAAAAAGCAAAACTGAAAATTTCACAAATTGAAAAATTTGATTTTCGTAGATAAGTCATGGACCCCACAAAAATTGTGTACCCCACATTGGGTAGAGGAATTTTGAAAGTAGTCCAAAGGCGCAAAAAAGTCTTTCCATTTTGGAATGCCTATGATCAGGTAAGAACCAAAAAATAATAGTGGTGATTGCTACTCCTGTTCATGTAACGTGAAGGGGTAACATTTAATTAATAAGAAAGAAATATGTTATCCAAACACCCCGTCAGAAATATGCCCTGTTCTTCATAGCTCAGAAATAAGTGTACCTAAACTTACTGAGAAACTAGAAGAGATTCCTGAAGACTCAGAGATTTGTACTTTTATCCTGGTACCTCTTTTTCATTGTTCAGAAAGAGAGAAACAGATTTCGTTCCATATTTTTTTCAAGATTTTAGCTTGGTTTACTGTAGCAATGTCCCTAGATTTATGGAGAATTTCAATATACAGTACGACGTAAACGAGTAGTGCTATTAGGGCATTTTGTGTGGCTAATATAAAGAACGTGGGTGGATGATATGCTGTGATCTAAACATGGTTTCCATTCTTCTTGGACAACAAGCATCACCAAGTATCCATGCTTCTTGTGTGAATGAGACAGTCGCGATAAAAATAATCATTCGATCCAAAAAGAGTGGCCGCAAATGAAAGTATTAACATATGGAAACAAAATTGTAGTAAAAGAAAATTTGGTTGATCCCAGGAAAGTCCTGTTACCTTCGTTTCACATCACGCTTGACTTGATGTAACAAATCGTTAAAGTTCTATAAAAAAAAAAAAAGAGTGCTTTAAATTCCTAGGCAATAAGTTCCTGGGACTGTCGGCAGCAAAAATAAAGGAAGGTTTTTCGTATAAGTATATTCGGAAACTTTTTAAAGACGAAGTGTTTTTAAGTAAAATGCTTCAAAGTGAAAAAGAGGCATGGATAGCTATCAAGCAAGTCGTCACAAAACTCTTCGGGACTTTATGGACCCCAACAATAAATCGATCGTGGAAAACATGTTAATGAAATTCAAAGATTTGGGTTGTTCAATGAGTTTAAAAGTGCATTTTTTAAATTCCCATTTGGATTACTTTCCCCAAAATGTTGGTGCTGTTAGGGAAGATCAGGATGAAAGATTTCACCAAATATCAAGGAGATGGAGCGTAGATACCAAGGTTGATGGAAAGTCAATATGATGGCGGAGTACTGTTGAATGCTTCACAGAAAAGTCCCGAGTACTGTCTACAGCTGACTAAGTGACAAAAGGAGTTTTCAGAGAAAAAGGAAAAGAAAGCATCAAAGATATATGAAGCCAGAATGCATTAAACAATGGTAACCATTAACTGTTCTAATTAGTGTAATTTCTAATATATATTCTAATATATATTCAACAAATCATTTCCAATAGTTTGATATATTAATTAATTTGTAAATAAAACACAAATATAGTGAAAAGACCTATTTCCCCCCCAGAATATGTACAGTAGACTTGCTTGCCCATATATTTAAGACCATTTTGTAAAAAATCCTTACGTGATTGAGAAAATAAATGTAATATTAGAAATTTAGTTCATATTGAAAAAGGTGGGCAAAATGATTATGATATTCTAGGTCACGTTTACCAACAGTATTTGTTAAAAAAGACAATTAAGAGAAAACTATTATTATGCCATAAATAAAATGCATAAACCCTATTTTAAAATTAGGTGTTTGTGGTTCTGTTCATAACTTTTTTAAATTTTACATTTTTAAACTTGAAGTTGAAAAAGGTGCAAAGTAAACCCACTTAACTGTAACTTGGTACGCATTACACAAAATTGTTTAAAAATTAACAAATTTGTTGAACACTAATTAAAATCGGATTTCAGCCAAAACATTTTCTTGAAATGTTATATTCAGGATATTTTTGACTGGAATTTTTAGAATATCTTATCTTCATTTACCGAAACAATACTTCTTTTCATTGGTAATTATTCACCGAGAAACGCCTGAATGCATTTTTCGCTCACTAAAATGATGATTATAGCACTTAAGTTTGACAATTATTCAAACTACAGGTTTCCATTGATCATATCCCGCAATTAGGTCTTGATTAAAATTCCTCTTTCAATGACAGCGTACCTAACATCGGCTTAATCCATTTTGCCGTCAAATCTCCACATGAAGCTATTCATACCTCCCCACTTCATTTACAGCTACGGTTTCGTTTATAACTTGCAGCTCGATAACAAACGTGGGTTCCGATAGCCTTAAACCTTTGTTGATGGCGACCGTGAATTGTTGTCGCTGGCAAACCTTTATCGAGAAAACTAAAGCTTGTCCTCTCACAAAGACTCTATTTATCTCAAGTTGTTTCCTTGATTTCTTCCATTAAGTTCCCCGTGTTTATAGGCCTTTATACTGTTGGAGGGGATATAGTGGTTTACATCGGGCCTCTTTTCTGCCGTCCAATTAACTCGCTTGTATAACAAAAGAGCCGGTAGGGGGAGCCAGAGAGATAGGGTTACGACTGATTGACTTCCTAATAGACTGTCTAGCTGTGCCGTGGGAAAGAAACGAATGAGTGAATAAATGAACAAATGAGGAGGAGAGAATAAAAGTAGTTTGCCAAGGGAAAGCAATTCCGACCGGAATTTTCCCCGCAGAGCCAATATAAGGATAAAGCTGGAAAGAATAACAGAAGTACGATTAAAAAAAATATATATCCGTTGCTCTTTTGAATAAACGGGAGACCAGCAATTTGCATTTTGATTTTAATGACGAAGATATTGAAATTTGAATCTAAATACTGAAGGATATTGTGCGAGGCCAGGGAATTTATAAGATATGTTAGGAAGGAAGGATCCGTCATTGCATTTATACACGGTGTTTTAGGAAAGATTAACGTGTTTTGATTTTTAAATAAGGGCTCTTTAGCATGGAGCGTATGCGGGTGTGGGTCCGGATCGCATACCTTTCCACACGAGCATATATTTTCGGAAGTCTGACATAGGTTTTCACCCAGGGAAAGCATTGCTTAAAAGTATTTAGTTATTAGCTGAGATTTGTTTTACAATATAAGTATATAATTTTATAGTAGAGACAAAAAAAAGTTACAGTTATATCTCCTTTATCATAGAAGGAAATGAAGAGATGGGCGTATGTAGGCAGTCCATTAATGAACCAACAAATGGCGTTTTTAAGGATATTTACGGTAAGCTTGGAGAGGACACTGTCAAATTCTTTAAGGGGAGAAAATTCTTTAAGGGGGTCTCCTAATATTTATAAAAAATCGATTTCGAGTATATTATTATTATTATTATTTTTTTTAATTGAAACTCTTCCCTTTAAAATAATACCTCACTTGTAACAATACCTCATTTAGAAGTATTTTTAATAATTTTGTGAAGATGAAATTGGGAACTATTAGTGTAAGTAAAATTTCTTTAAAATGCATTTTTCTCAAAACTTTATTTTTCATTATCCATGTAGCTTTTTCTCAGAAACTGCACAAACTATTTTCCTAAAACTTTATCACACATTCCTTTTATGTATCGATATATACTGAAATGAGATTTTGTTATTATTTTTTAAATATTTTTTTGCTCTGGTTTATTTCGTCAAAAAGAACTTGATATTTTTAATAAATTTGTGCGGCATTCACAGTAATTCATCTAAATAAAAAAAGAGTAGGAATCACAATTAAAAGCCAACTTCAGTAAAATAAGAAGTGTCTGCTAAATGCATTGAAAAAAAATTAGGTTTCAATATGAAGTATATTATGAGAAAAAGATACATGAGTTAAGAAAAATGTAGTTTTAAGAAAAACGCATTTTAACCCTGGGTTAGTTGTGAGGTTGTCAAATGTCCCCCACAATATAAATTTTTCAATAGGTTTGAGAAAAACGCATTTTAACCCATGATAAAACATACTACAGTTGTTGTTTTTAAAGTTATTTAAAAAATAATTTTTAATTTTTACTTTATTTTGTTGAATATAGTTGGGTTTTTAATTAAAATACCCACTTACTTTCATGAATTTAATGGTATGCAAGAAAATTTGAATTTGGGGAATATTGTCCCCAAATACAAATATTCTTAAATTAAAACATGCACTACTCATTAATGTTTGTGCAAGAGGTACAAAATATTGTAATTCTTTCACATTATTAACTCCAGTTGCACAATTATTAATATAAAAAGAATGTCAAAGCTTATTATCAATATCCGAAAACTCCCCAGGTGCATTTTCAAATAATGATGCCATTCGTAAGTATGGGAAATTTTAACACCAAAAACCAACTTACAATGTCTGTAAATTATTGCATCTCCAGTTGCAGAGGGGAGGAAAAAACGTAATAATCTCGGTTCTTTAGCAATACTTAACTGAAGAAACGCTTTTTCGATATCACCTGACAAGCCGATCGGATACAATCAAAACCGTTTAATTATATCTGGAATGAGCTCAATTAAATTTGATCCTTTAAACAATCAATTAAAGAAGGTTTCTTACCCTCTTTTGCACTTGTGTCGAAGACTGGTCTATTTTTAGTTCATTGGCTGGAGTTTTTAATTACTGGTTTATGACCAAATTTATCTATATCATTTTCGAGAACGCTTTCAATTACACAGGTCTGAAATCAAAAAACTGCATAGCAATTTTTAACTGTTTCTTATAGGTTTCTACTCACTGAGACCGGAAAAAATACTAAATAAATTTGATCATATCAAGTTTTCTTGTAGAACTAGTTTTTATAGTTTTATTTAAAGTGAAAACACCATATTGCAAGGTTGCTATAGACTTAATAGCTGTGTGAGCCTTACTCAGTTTGCATTTTGCATTCAAACACGCTTGTGTTCATGTTTTTAATTTTATATTACTGAAACAGGATTTTGTGTTAATTCTCCTGATAACTTTAATATGTTTGTGGTGAACATACTGTTAAAAATCATCAAAGAAACATTAGTGATTATGTGAAAAAAAGGGATTTTGTTTACTTCAAGTTGAAACGTGAAGATCAAGATAAACCTCGGTTTCTCGTAAGGTGTACAGAAACAGCGAGGGAAATTTTAATGTGTGGTAAGGGTAAGAAATATTTATTTCGATGTAGAATTCCTATTATGTGTTTTAACAACTTACCACATGCCCCTCAACCACACTACTGATTGCTATTTCTGTTATGTAGATGTGAAATTTTCAATATAAAAATGTTTTAATAAAATACCTTACTCAAACCATAATTCAGCTATTCGTCCAGTGCCTTATACCTCTGAAATAAAATATTCCACACCCACCTTCCAGTTTGAATGATATATTGAGTGATTCTGAGGATGAAAACACATAATTTCCCCAGGAATAATCTCCAAAGAGATACACAGGGTGGTCATAAAGAAACTTTGCCCATATATGGACCGCTAGAGGTCGTTCCGTTCAACAGATCGAGATGAGATTTCAGGTATAATTATTCAGAGGTATGAGCTCGAGATTATGTGAATGGCAACAAAATGGCGCTCACGGTTATGGTTATAGTTACAAAAACTCTAAATTTTCGAATAGCAAAACCTACTTTTTCCTATCCCAAAATACTCAGCGCATGCTAAAACCTTAAAGAGCGTTGAAACAGTATATGTATCACAAAAAACGAACGCGTTATGCATGCACAAAAAACAGCTCTGCGAACGGTCAACAGAAACACTATCGGGGAACACGGAGGCTGCTTGGCAGATATTCAGAGTAGAAAACAGATAAAATTGCTTGTGATGGCACGCATGTACATATTAGTCTCTGTTATATGCAAATTTCCACCGTGTGCACCTATCGTGTTTTTGTTGGCAGTTCTGTTTTGAGCAGAGCTGTTTTTTGTGCATGCATAACGCGTCTTTTTTTTGTGATACAAGTACCGTTCCAACGCTTTTAAGGGTTTTTCATGCGCTAAGCATTTTGCGATAGGAAAAAGTAGGTGTTACCATTCGAAAATTTCGAGTTTTTGTAACTATAACAGTAACCATTAGCGCAGTTGTGTTGCCATTCACAGAATCTTGAGCTCATACTTCTGAATGACCGTACCTGAAATCTCATCTAGATATGTTGAAGGGAACGGAAGCTAGAGGTAAATATATCGACTAAGTTTCTTTATGACAACCCTGTATCTAGTTTTTTGTAGTGATGTTAAAGATCTAATGAAGTTCTTTGATATAGAATATCATTCATCTGAGTAGCTTCTATTGATTTATTCATCAAAAACAAGACTCAAAGCAGTCTTTCTGAGTAATGGTATTAAATTTGCAACACTTTCTGTAGGACACTAGGTACATTTGGATGGACACTATAACGATTTGGCAATGATCTTTGAGAAAATGAAATATCAAGAACATTACTGGATGATTTATGGAGACTTTAAAATAACCATGACGTTGGGCTAGAGGGCAGATTATACAATATATCCCACCTTCCTTTAATTGTGGGACAGTCGAGCTAAAGATTTCATAGGGCAAAAACTGACTGACTACTTTGAAACACCCTAATCCCGATGAAAAGAATGTCTTTAATACGACTTTGGTTCCTTCTGAAAATGTTTTATCATCATATATTCATATTAAATTGGTGCTTAGGAAGCATTTTGTTAAATCACAGACAAAACATAGGGCATATTTCAGATATCTGTGTTCCAAGTTCCCAAAACTGTCTGAAGCAAATTTGAAAAAAGGAAAATTTACTGGTCCCGATATTAGAAAACTGTCATCCAATCCCATCTTGTCAGTAACAATAAGAGAAAAAGAAGCGGAAGAGACTTTCAAAGATATAGTGCACACGTTTTTGTCTAATACTAAAAACCCTCACTACAAAACCATTGTTGGCTGCGAATAAAGCTCAACGATGCAAAATGAACTTAAAAGTTCTTGCACTCCCATGTCGACTCTTTTCCCGAAAACTTGGGAGACTTCAGTAAAGAGCAGAGTGGGAAATTTCACCAGGACATCAGAGATATGCTACCTAAAAAAAATATGGCCTTAATATGCTAACTGATGGATGCTCAAGCGGGACACAGAAAATGGCTAACAGAACAGCTTGGAGAAGTATTAAATGGAAGAAAGGTTTCATAGGCAAAGAGAATGAACATAGAATGTTGAGAGCATTTCATGAAGAAAATGTTTCTTTTATTTTGAGAAATCTTGTTTAGTTTCATGTAAAAAAAAAAGGTTTTTTTTATTAGTATTAGTGACAGTTTTATGTTATTTTATGCAAACACCATATATTTTGAAATCCAAATTAAACATTTTCACAATTTTTCAATTACAAGTTAGTGATTTTAATGTTAACAACATTACCAGTTCATGTTAAAAATATATATATTTTTTTGCCACTAATTGTTTATCTTCAATATATTTTAGTAGTTTAAGTTTTAAACGATAGTTTTTAAAAAGCCCATTGAAATTAGGAATTAAACTGTTTTTAAATTATTTATCGTAAAATAATTGTCTAATATATGTAACAAATGCATAATTCTTTTTATCGATATAAGGTTTAATGTGGTCCCCCCCCCCCCCCTTCTTTCCTTCTTCCCCCAGATTTTTCTTCTTTCAATTTGAATCATTGGTTTATCACTATTTCAGCGAATATCTAAAAGTGCATACCTAGCGACCGTATACAAGCTTGCATTTAAAATGAATTGTAATGTAACTAAAATAAAATATGTTTCAATTAAAAATGTTTACATGTTTGTTTGGTGTTTTTAAAGTGTTGGAAACATTTCAGGAAGAACAGCAATATTCGCCAATGTCGGAAACTGGGGTTCTAAAAGATTGGTCAATCCTAACCGAAATTCAAACATCGTTCCATAATATGCATTAAAAAAAAAAAAAAAAAAAAAAAAAAATAACACATCAATATCATCACAAAATAAATTTTTAGCCCTCCGTTCTTTCTTATTAAAATGTATCAATTTTAGAACTCTGCATCAACATTTCAAAGCATCCAGTATATTTTATCAAGTATTTGGAGAGATTGGTCGAGATCCGTAGTATTTGCCGGTGTACAATAGTCCACATCGGGATTGGCTAATGTAGAGTGATATGGCTAGCGTTGTTTTGCTTCTGGGGATTGGTAGAAAAAATTTCAATTTACATTTCTTTCTAGTTGTTGCGGATAGTTGCAAACCACTATTTAAATGTGATATTCATTTTGAAAAATGGAAGTTTTAGGAGTCGTGAATCAAATTCTTTCCATATTCAGTTGTATGCTGTATTCAAAACCTAACTCTTGGATCAGAGGCAAAACATCCGCTTGCATAAAAGGTTCGGTTACGTTTCAAAAATTCAGCTTCATTTCTAATTTAGTTTCTTTAATAATTTTGCACTAAGCTGTTGTTAAACATTAGGATATTAGAAATTTAAATAGTTTCCGTGTTTCTCAGTTCCAATATTTTTAACACTCTAAAACAAGCGTTTCTATTTGCCAACTTTACTAAAATTCCCTTAAAAATGTGCTTCTCAATATTTGGAATTGCTTTGCACGAATTTACTATCATAAGTTATGTGTTTTTTTTTCATACGAGTTATTGAAATTCTATATTAAGATTACACGAAGTATTCTATATCGAAAAAAACGGTAAATAATATAACCCATAAAAACAAAAATCTAATATAAATCCTTTATATGCATTGCCAGTTTTTATGCTTGGTGTTTGCATCTAATTTTAAATATTAAAAACATCTTTATCGGAAAAACATGCGGTAAACTACTTTTCAGAATTTATTCATTAAAAATGAATGTGAATTTATGCACTCACATCTAAATATCTTTTATTATTCTGAACAAAAACATTTTATTATTTATTTATTAAAACAATTTTGGCGACAGGAAAGAGCTCCTTCAATGATCGGTTAGATGCAGTTTCAGCGTGTTTGAATGATTGCAAGTTGGTTTATTAGTATTCTGCAAAAGCGATCTTTTAGCGATAGTAACAGCCCCCAAAATTTGATAGAATGCATTGTCATTGATATCGAATATATCTACCAAGTTTTAGTTCGATTGGAGGACAGAAAGGGGTTAATTAGGTCTCTGCAGATTTCTAGCCATTGACATACACAGTCAACCAACCACAAACCCACCCACACACACAAAATCGAAGTTAATATAAATGATTTAAAAATAAGGTGCTCGTATTGGAGTTTTCAAAGTAAAACTACTAAGCTTATGCTTTCATGGATTCTTCCTACCAATCACAACTTAGTTTATTGGTCAAAAGTACCCCAAAGAAATAAACCTTAATCACTTGAAAGCAATCAATATATTTCATAATTTTTTCTTGTGTACCACTTTACTTGATTGGATGATTTAAAAAGTCTATTTAGTTTTTAGAATACAATTAACAGATACATTTAAATAAAAATTATACCAAGAAACAAGACGAAATTTATATACCTGAATATTTTAGCAATGTTGAATAACATGTAAAATCTGCTTTAGCAATGCTAAAACTTTCGAATGATCCAGGTACGAATTAGTTTTCAAGCAAAATTTTTGTAAGCCAAAGATATAATTTTTAATTTTGATATTTTCAATTACATATTATTAACCACGTTTAATAGATCAATGATTACATGCCTTGCAGAACTGACAATTTGGCAGGATTCCATATTACAATATGCGTGTCGAATAGTGTAATGTCATAATGGATAAGTCAATCATGGTTGGATCGCTTAGGTATTACCCATGTAGACATTCAATATACGAATAACGGAATATGCCCAATTAACTGCTTACACAATCTATTGTTTCAATAGGAATACATAAAATAATACGTTTCTTAGACAGAATATAAATTTTAAATAGAGTATATAATTCGAATTACCATTGAAAAGAAATGATCACACGCAATAACAAATGAACATTGTATTTTATTTAAATGTGTAGTTTACAAAAGCTCAGAGTTGTATTTTATTTCCATTATGAAAAACCCTCGAAAACCTTAATCTGAAAACAAATACGTCAATTTTTACCACATTATATAAAAAAAACTATGTATTGATCTGAAGTGATATAGAACATTTTTAATCACGTCTACCAGCTATAGGAGTGTGGAACATCGCACAACTTCCAAGTATACAATAATAATGGTCATCGAACTAAAATTTGATAAAGTTTTATTTACCGTTTTCATATTATCACTCATTTAAATAAAATTTGTCAGTTTGGGGATATATTTGGCAATAATTTTTACACGGGGAAAAAAAAAGACAAAATTACGAAAGTGGAAAATGTTATTCTATAGATATTACATTGCCCTTTCTTATACGTAAAACGGGAAAAAAAAAATCAATCGTTGATGGGTGATACTCAAGGGCAGAGAGTTCTGTATCAAAGGTATTCGTTTTTGAACTTTTTACGCTTTTATCGCATTTTTACGGGGATTTAATGAGATGAGGATGATTATAACACTATAAGAAGCACAGAGATTTTAATCATAATCGTGTGAGGCATTTCTTAACAATTTCTGAAAAACAGGATTTTTTCGTGATTTTCATGATTTTAACCTGATGCGCATGCGCGACTTTGACGAAAACTTTGATATTTATCATAAATCCGCACGCCAGTTTTGAACATCGTAAGTCAATTTGTTCGGCAGTTATGCTAACAAACAGACATACATTTTTTCTAGACCACTTTTTTAAATCAGAATGTTCCAAAACACGGAGAAATGTTAAAAAAAAAAAAAAAAAAATTACAAAATGCTATACTTTCAGTACCCTATGTAAATATATGGGTTATTCAAAGTAACAAATGTATTTTACTTAAAGCAATTAACGAATTTATACTTTATGAGAATCATTTCACGTTCATATGTGATGTGTTTATGGTAATCCCTAAAACAATATAAGCGAATCAAAATACAACAGTCTTTCATTAATTTTTTAGAAGTTTGTTTCTTACTTAAGTTATTTGGTATTAATGTATCCCAATTGAACACCTGTTTTGGACTTCGGAGCCTTTAGATAAATATTTTTAAAATAATATATTTTATTGTGCCATTTTCAAGAACCTTATAAAATTGAAAAATATAAGTCGTATTTTTTTATTGAAGAGCCCCTTTAAACTCAATTTATCACATCTTGTAAGTTATGAAAACTTACACGAAACTAGGCCAATTTATTTTCACTCATGATTATGCAAAGTAAAAAAAAACAACCTGATATTATCAAAAACATTTATCGGTTCTCAAAACACTTTTAAATAATATAACTTATAAAAACAAATTTATTAATTTAAATCCTTTATTTGCTTAGTCAATTTTTGTATTCATTAAGATAGGGCCGTTTCTGTTGTCAACGTATGCTTGCATTTCATTTTATATATTAAACACATCTCTATCAGCAAAATATGCAATAAGCTACTTTTCAAACTGTATTCATTAAAAATGAAATGTGAATGTACGCACTCGCATCAAAATATCTGTTAATTATTCTGATTAAAATAATTTTATATTTATTTATTAAAACAATTTTGTTTACAGGAAAGAGTTTCCTCAATGATCAGTTAAATGCTATTTCAGCGCGATTGGATGACGGCAAATTGCTATATTAATATTCCGTAAAATTGACCTTTTAGTGGCAGTCACATCCCCTAAAACTTGATAGAATTCATTGTCATAAACATCGAATCTATCTGCCAAGTTTTAGCCCGATTGGATGACGGCCAGTTTGTTAATTATGCCTCAGTAGATTTCCAAACAATCACTCACTCACACACAAAATCGAAGTTAATAAAATTATTTAAAAAGTTTCGTTCTAGCCAATGGCGTAGGCTCCATAAGATATTTATTAAACGAAGACAAAAGCCCTTTTAACATAGAAACTCTACTTCTAGCATGATTTAGTTTTGGAGGGTCTCATCTTGAATTTCTACCTACGTGTAATCTTTTCTATCTAGACCAAAAAGTGTCAACGTAAAAACGACAAATTGACAAGCCGGTTGAAATGCTCGCTCCCCTAACCATTCTGGTATCTAAGACTTTAAGCTATCTTGACGCACCAATTGAGACCGGTCTAGATAGATTACATGTGATTGATGGATGCAAGGAATCGTGATATCTTGTAATAAGATGTGTACTTTTATTCTGGAATATTCCTTTCGTTATATGTTAGTATTATATGTTTTTTCGTGAATGTTTCAAGTAATTTAATGGAGAATACGTTTTTTTTTTATAGTATCATTATAAAGATCTTTTTCGATAAGAATGAAACGTGTTTTATTTTCTTATCTGGGAAAGACAATAAATATAAATGAAAAATGTCCAAAATAAAGTAAGGAATCTTTAAATAATGCCATAGTTTTCTCAGATCAACTTAAAAAAAATTTATGTTTTTGATTTTTTTTATATAGAGAATATATGTGAGTGATTAAGAAATATTAGATGAATGATTTTATGACAGTTTTCATTTATAATTTGTATAAAGAATTACTATATTATCAGAGACTTTAAATTGACATGTATAAGTATAATTTAGAAATCATTATTTGAGGAAATATTAATCGATAAAATGTTTATTCGATTAATTTTTTTCTAAAATTTTAAATCTTAATATTGTCAATCTAGATTAACATTAATAATTTTAAATTACACATTTTAGATGATTTAAAAACAATTTATTACAGAAAAGTAGTATATACAAGAGTTAAAATAAAAATAAAAATCTTAGTTTTTCAAAGTAGTAACGTACCACTAGTAGGTAGTGCAATATTTTTGGAAATTTATATTTAAATAGATTAGATAGATAGATCGAGAGATTAAATAGATAAAGAGATTAGAAATATTAGAAAATAGTAATAGATTAGAGAGAAAATCAACACCATTTCACACTATTTTAAATCTGAATACATTCGCAGAACAACAGAATACTTAACACAAATTTAACATAACTCTCTCATAATTGTCAAATTGGCATAACAAAACTCAAAAAAGAATTTGAAATTAAATCTATAATATTGCCTTGCAATCGATACCAGCAATTGCGATCAATATATCAAATATATTTTTACTAAAAGGACTTATATCATAAGCTATTTGTGATTTTTCTATTATTCTCACTGTGTTGTAGGTCGTTAATATCACGACAAGAAATATTCTTATGAGTTATCCATTTTAATAACACATTTAGCCCAAATTAATAGACTTGAATCTTCTTAAATCTTTATATAACTGCTCGAAAGTCATAAGCACCATCTAACCCAGCTCAAAGGGAAAAATTCCTGTTCTAATAACAAAACAGCGTAATATTTTGAACCATTTATATCACAGCTTAACATCTGACAATCTACAGGTCAATTGATATTGGCTACGAATGATTTCAATAACTAGATCACCCCAACTTAGTGAAATGTTAAACGTTACTCTAAAAATCCAAGTGTTTTCGGGATAACATTAATCCACTGTGCGGCTCTGCAGCTGTAATGCCATCAGATCACGGATTCTATAATTGAGGCTTTAACTCTCCCTCTATTACAATAACAATACCATTTGACAGCTTTATTTGGGAACACTATCTAATGCATTATAAATGATGGAAAGCTCAATTCGACTGCTCATATTTCATTCAAAACTTAACGATCGGCAAGATGGGGACTCTAAGATAGAATCACCATTGACAATGGTGCCACTATCACTCAGTAGCACCATCATTTTTACCACCACCTGGGTCCTCACCAAGGCGTAATTGTGCACGTCCAAGTCTTGATATTGGCTGGTCCTTAATGAGGACACTGGTTTGGTTTTGAGGCAGCATTAATGAGGAAACACTTTGAAGTTCAAGTAATTACTGGAAAATTGTTTGAGGAAAATCACCGAGGCCCGTGGACGTGTGTTTCACACTAGAAAGGTGTAAATCAATTTAAGGGCTCATCATCATGTGCACGTCTAATATGGCGAACGTAAATTCGATAATGGATTTGCGAGGAACTGAGGCAATTTGAAGAGGTGTTCCTTTGACGGTAAAAGGCTTCTTGCAGGAATTTGGTTATTATACTTAACCTTTGAGTAACCTTAAAACTCATCGTGGTTTAGGGAAATTTTGTGGATATTTTTATTAGAAAGTTGATCATAGTTATTAACTATTTGAGGTGCTTTATGAACTAAATGTGTAAACACAATTATGTTCTTTAATTTTGTCAATTGAAAAGGTATTTTAATTTTATTTTATTTTTTGGCTGGATTTTAAATCAAATATTCTTGAACCTTAAACGATGGAAAATATAAATTTAGAAGTTTAATGTTCTACTACTAAAAAGTTGAGCATGAGGGTTAAAAAAATGCAGTTTCGTTACTTTTTCCATTACATAGAAATAAATGTTCATATTAGAAGACCAATGAAAAGTTTCTTATTAAGCCGTGTGATACACAAAATCAACAGATTCAATAAAAAAGTGAGGAAGTTATACTTGAGATAACAATTCATATTCGAAACTGTAGTTTCGAAGTGTAATAAGGAAAAAATTAAATAAGTAAGACATTGGTGGCATTTATCACAGACAAGGCCTTATATTTGGTGAAGGATTTGGAACTTACCCTTAAATTTAAACAAATCTATGTTTGCATACATAATCAAAAATGTAATCTCGAAGAAAAATATTACTTTTAAGCCGGCCACAGACGAGCGTTCCAAATCCAATACCCGCTCCACTCCAATGACGTCACAATTTCATTTGGACCGGCTTGAAAACAGGGGGGTCATACACGATTATTTTCAACCCTCCACGTCAGTCTTGGAAGTTTGAAATCCACAGTCAAAGCCGTTAGTCTATGGTTGCGTTTCTTTTAAATTCGGTAGTTTTATGTCCAAGAAATTTTATTAGTTATAAATTCGAAAATATAATACAAATATTTTTTAATAAAATGACGTAACATTTTTGTTTCTATCATTAGTAGAACTTGAAATATTTAAGTTATCATTACACGACAACTTATCTCGACTTTGAAACTTTGAAGCTGTTTTTTTTTTCGAAAATAGTTTATTGCTTTTTTTTTCTTTTTTTAAATTGATAAAACTTCAAAACTACTTCTTTTAAATTTATGAAACTTTCCACAATTATTTCTTATATATATTTCTTTAGTTTGTCCTCGGGAATTGTATACATGGATTTTTTTTTTGATGTTTTTAGAGCTTAACATACTGAGTTTTATATAGTATTTACAAAAACAATTATAGAGTGAGAACAAAATATTTTTTTTTAAATTTTCTAAATACTTTATTGGAAAATCATGAAAACAATTTATAAAAGGAATTATAAGAAATTTAATGTAAAAATGAAGTGATAATGTTGGGAAAAAATTTAAATATATAAAATTTCAGCAACGTCACAATTTTCAAATTTTTCAATTTAAAAAAAGAATTAAATAATTTAATTAATATTTTTTTTTTTAATTTGAAAATACAAATAATTATTTCAGTTTCAAAGTATAACACAGATTTGCATAAAAAAATATTTCAGAAAAATAACTCTAAAAATAAGGATTTTAGATTTTTGAGTCCCTGACGCCGTTTACAATGCAGAAGTACGAAGTCCTGTTTTTCTCCTAAATAACCTACCTGGTGAAAATATTTTCATTCATTTAGAAATATATCCCCAAATAGATTCACTAGATACTAGGAAAATATGTAAAAAGATGTTATTAGAAAACTTATTATATGCCGATCAATGCTACATATCTGGGTTTTCTCCTATTCGAGACGCATGTATAGTACGGGACAGTTTGGCCTTGAAATAACACTTGGGAAAATCATCAAATTACTTGCCCAGATTTTATTCGATAAATGTTCCGGTGTAATACAAACAATTCCATCATTAGAAAACAATGCTTTACTCGTATTTCGTTTCATTATATGGCCTATCATCATGAGACGAGTGATTCAAAATGAGATCTTGTACATAATGGTGAAAAATGAACCGTGCGTAAGTATAAAGACGACCCAGTGAAAGTAAAAGAAATTACGAAGGCAAGTATTCTGAATTGCTACTTTGGCCATCGACAAAAGCAAATTTCAATATTTTGCTAAAACAACATCCTGAAAAGTTTAGCTACCACTTAAAATTATAAATCCTCGACTCTCAAGCTGTTTAAAAATTCTGACATTGACTAAGTTTACTTAGCGAGGTTTCATTTGGTTTAGTTTTTCTTTCGCATTTTGATCCTGTTTTTCTTGGACTATTCTAGCGAGACATTTCGCTTTATTTTGACATGATAACAAGTGTTAAAAATCTTCTAAATGCATTGTAATTCTTTATATATTTCAATTAACTGCGATGACAATTACACGGATCATGTTTCGGCTCATTGCGAATGGTATAAAGACACCGGAATCATTTCCCCCATTTTTCACTAACTGATTCCCTATTGTAGAGTGACAGTTATTCCACACACGAGTGCTCCATTTGGAGTGGATCGCTTGGAAGTTCAGCCAGTTGGAATTCCAAAAAGTCGTTCCACTCCATGATTTCGCGTCGGGTTTCACACATACGGTGCGGTTTTGGTGTAATGGCGGGCCAATTGGCCAGATGGATTGATTGTGTATGATCAGCTTTAAGCTGATCATAAACGATCGATCCATCAGGCTAATGAGGAACTTGCACAAGTGAGGAAAATGAATAATTTTTGTAGTTTCTAGTGTTATTCAAAGAATATATTTGAGCAGTGCAATTATTTTTTTATTCTTATGCTTTCAATTAATTAAAAATCGAGTTTTAAAGTATCTGAAATCAAACCAAACGTCACGTGAACAAAAACGCATAGATACCGTCGAAAATTCCTAAACGGAACCTCACCCCAACCTCGACTATACTTAACTCCAACTTAACTAGAGATCAGTAAGAGGCGTGAACCGGTTCAGTGGCGGCGTGATTCCATTCTTATGTGACGTCAATGAATTGCAAGGAGGTAGGATGAACCGTGTTAATAAATTTGGCTCGATTATCGCCAAAATTTCTTGCCTAATTATGTAAACATTCGAAAAAAGAAACCCTATTTTTGAGTGAGGAAATAGATGCATTTTCGCCTTATTTTTCCTGCAATACGAAAAAGTGCTCGTTGGAAAAGGTTACTTTTCTGAAAGAAAATTAATACATGAATATGGGTATTTTGTGAAGTTTTTTTTTATGGTAAAGGAGTTTATTACTGTTTCGTAATATTTTAGTTAAAACTTAAAATATTCATTGTCATATAAAGTTTTGCTAAAATCTTAAGCTCTTATTCTATCAATAAATCTGCAAATTCTGCAGTTGAAATTATAACTAAAATTCTTAGTGCGATTTGAATATTTTACCTGCAAACAGCATTCTTAAAAACTGTTTCTACAAAAGTGTTGTTTTTTTTTCACTTGGAAACCGAAATTTTTTTACTTAAATATTACAAATTTGTTTCCAAGATTGCCATAAGTTTTTTTGAGCAAAACTCAATAACCTAAATGAAGAATTCTCGCATTGAAATATTAATTTGCAAAGTCATCAACAAAACTCGAATATTAATTTCGACGATCCATTAAATTTTCCTGGCAAATTTTAATACGTAGATTTAACGTCACAAAAACTGTAAATGATGGCTATGCACTGTATTAAAGACAGCACCAAAACTGGATATTTTAAAAAATTCTTGAAATATTTACATTTGTTGAAAGCTATTAAAAGAAAAAAATTACGGTTGTGTCTTTACGTTGCCTTTTACACAACAGTAACATAACAAAAACATTCGTTACTATTCTTTTCGTATCGGATTTCAAAGGTTGGCCTTTTTATTGCTTTGTAAATACATAACTTGTATTTGAATTCATTATTAAATGTAAAAAAAATACAGATTTATAAACAATTTCTAAATATATTGATGATGCATCACTATTAAACTTGCAGCCAATGTGCTTAAAGCAGGGTCGTTCAAGTAAACATTGGAATATTCATGCGCCAATTCGAGTGACGCCAAGTGAGTGACGTCAGGAAAAGAGCTCGACCTAAGCATACGATTCGCTAATACTCTTAAAATATTCTTGGTCAGGAAAGTAAAATATGAATAAGATTGAAACTCAAAAGCATTTATTTTCAACACATTTTGTAAGTTTAATACAAAACCATTTGATCAGGTTATTATTATTATTAGAAAAGAGTTTCCCGGAACTATATTCTTTCAGCGGAAGGATCCATACGATCCATCCTACAGCGTAATCAGTGTAGTCTAGTTAAGTTGTAGTTTAGTATAGCAGCTTATTAGACTGGTTCACCATCTGCGCATTGACGTCACACGCAAAAGTAGCTTTTTCCCGCCAAATCTCAAAGTGAAAAACTAATTATTTTTTTTAAACTATCTATCTGGGCTCAAATTTTTGAAAGGATGGTATTGTTTCTCATGATTTTTTCTCTACGGATATCTCTATGGATGATCGTTTGTGGGTATTCGGGCAGGAAAAAATGGTCTAGTATGTCCTGAGCTAACAAACATGCCTGGTGTGGTTTTTTTCATCTCCCTTTCCACAATGATTCCGATTTCGTCGTAGTAGTAATAGAATTGTATAGAGATTCGTCTTGCCTTTGCTAAATATTGAAATTTGCATTTGACGATGACCGATGTAACTATTCAGAATATTTGCTTTCGTAATTCACTGGATTGTCTTTATACTTACGTACTCTTAATTGTTCTCTATTATGTACAAGTTCGCTATTTGAATACTCGTATCGTGATGATCGGCCACATAATGAAACGTGAGAAGAGTTTAGCATTGATTTCTACAGAGGGAATTGTTTGTGTTAGGTATTGGAGGACAATACTGCACCAGAACATGATTCCAATAAAATTTGGGTAAGTAATCTGACGCTTTCCATACAAGTGTTATTTGAAGGACAAACAGCTCTGAACTATATTTGCATCTCGAATGGGAGAAAACCCAGATTTATACCATTGATTGACATGTAATTAGTTTTCTAATACTAACATATCTTTTTACATATTTTACTGGTATCTAGTAAGTCTATTTGGGAATATTTATAACTTAATGGCAATATATGCCCCAGGTAAGTTATTTAGAAAAACTAACAGAATGTCATACTTTTACACAATAAACGGGGTCCGGGACTCAACAATATTTAAAAAAAGAGGCCCACATTTATTTTTAGAGTTATTTTTCGGAAATTTTCATGCAGTTCTGTGTTATACTTTGAAACTGAGATATTTTTTTTATATTTTAAAATTAAAAAAAAAATAATTAAAAAAAACTGAAAATTGTGATGTTGCTGAAACATTATTATTATTTTTTTTAAATAATAACTTAATTGTTGCAAAATTACATAGTATAATTCATTTTTTAAATTGTTTTCATTATTTTCCAATAAAATATTAAGAAAAAAATTCAAAGAAATATTTTATTCAAAAACTATATAAAACTATGGTAAAGTCTAAAAACTTTTTTTTAACAAAATGTTAAAGTATGCAATTCCCGAAAACAAATTAAAGAAGAAAATACATAAAAAAAAAAGAATTGTGGAACAAGTAGTTTTTTAGTTATATTCATTTAAAATCCAAAAAGAGAGAAAAAAGCATCATCGCGAAAAACAGCTTCCAAGTTTAAAAATAGCATGTTCGAGATTCATATGTCATGCAACATTAAATTGAATATTTCAAGTTCTATTAATGATAAAAGCACAAATAAATTATCCGTCATTTTATTTGAAAACATTTGTATTTTTTTTTCAACAGTAAGACAAAATATGAAATTTTTTAAAATATTGAGTCTCAAGACCCCCCCACCCTCCCAGACAATTAATCTGTAGAAAGAAAACACTGAAATAATAAAAAGAAAAAGAGGGAAAAAAATCATCTGTATAGCCAGCAAGCCTCTAAAAAACTCTTGTTTGTTATTTATGTACTTTTCGCTTAGTTATTTTTAGCGGAGATTGAAATTTATGTTGATTTAAAAGAAATGTCCATTTTTGAAACTTTATTTTTGTAACATTAATCAATAACATTTCTTGGACAAAAAGCTACCTGATTCAAAAGAAGCACACCATCCACCATTTTTGAGTTCCCTAACTGAAATGGCATGGAGCGTGGTAAATGAAATGGTCGTGTGTGATACCCCAGTTTTCAAGTCAGTCCAAATGGAATTGTGACGTCATTGGAGTGGCACAGGCATTGGATTTGGAACGGTAGTCTGTGGCAGACTTTAGAAATTTTTTCTTGTCTAAACAATAATATTGAATTATTAAAAAAAAAAAAAATCTTAGTCAATATGTGTGCTCAATTATGCACACACGTATTCACTGCAGTATTAATATGTGTTGGAAGAAGGATGTTAGAAGGCAAAATATACTACTTAGTAAAATTCATATTCTAATATTGGTTAGGCCATGGTTAATTACAACATTCCTGCTTTCCTCTAATGACTAAACAACTTTTACCAGCTATCATATACTTAAGAAGGTTAACATTACTTTATCGGGATAGAATAAATAAACGGAGTAGAGGACAAAACTAATTTATGTACTAAATCTAGATGAATCATTAGAAATTGTATTGTATTAAATCTAGAATAAAATTGTATGATTATGAACTGTGATCAAAATATAAATATTTACTGCTGCTATAAAAACCGAAACTTTAAATTTAAAACTACAAGTTATTTCCTTAATAAGAAAACGACTCGGTTTACAAAACAAATATGTATTACAAATGCTTGTATTCAAATTTGATACAATTAAGATACACAGAATTGAACACTTCTTCCCTTTCAAACCTCACCAGCTGTTTATTATTCATACCTCTTCATAAATCGTATTAAATAATTTCCAATTTTTGCACCGGCTAACTTCCTTACACCACTATTAAGTTCTGAGGAAATATCATTTGCATATCACGCCGCTTCATCTGAATCTTGTAATTAATTCAAAGCGGGCGAAGCAAAGTATGCACGGTAGTGTTGCAACACATTATGTAGTGAATCCCGGTGTCTGTATTACCCATAGTTACTTTGCACATACCCTAGCATATCGTGTGGCCGTCCTGGAACCTTAACTAATAGGCAAATCATTGGACAAGCGTGAAATGCGCTCTGTATTAAATTAGGTGCTCTATTCCATGCTCAAGTGAACGTAAGCCCATCCCTACACACTTATTAAATCTTCCCGGTGAAACTCTCAATTAATCAAGAAACACCTCTTGTTCACTACAAACGTCTAATTAGACCTATGTGGGTAAGCTCCGTACACGCATATACTGCGAGGAAGTCAGACGAGGATAATATATAATTATACCCTCAGGCCACGACGCCAGTCACTGGAAAGATCGTAGGTTAGGTGCGTGCATTCAGTTTGAACTGGTTAAATATTCAGTTTGCGCAGAGACAGTCGGATAATTTGTGTCACATTTGCGTGTTAATCCGTTGAATCTGCGATCTTTGGGTACAAACCTCGTTGCATGGTTGTCTGGTCTTTGGTAAATCGCGGACACACACCCGGTTAACAATGGGGTTGTTGATTTTGGACCAAAGGATACAAGTGGACATGCCTTCTCCTGCTTAATATTTATGAGGGTGTTCACAATGGACATAAATGATTTGGAAGTGCGGACGTCAAATAAAATTCCCCGCCTCTTGTAAAAGTGGGTGATTGTTGGAGATGGATTTCGGGAAAGTTAGGGATGTCTGGTGGATGTTTGAGAAAAGATTTATAGAGATTTATATCAGTGGTTTCTCCAAATCATCTAGGATTTTGTATGGGAGTAGAGATAAATATAAGAATTACAGTGGAGAAAAGAACATTTTTGACAATTCATTCTGCTTTATTAGAAGCTTTTTTTTAAAAAAAAAACTATCGGACCGCGATAGATCCTATTTATTCACGAAAACATCAATATACTATTTGTTTCTATTCATTTATCACATGTTTGTTATTATTGTTTCTTTTGGAATGCTGATAAGATAATTTTGATTTGAAATCTATTAAGAAATTATTCGCTCTCAAGTTTAGTTTACATTCTATTTCTGGATATGTATTTATAAAAATGGCCTACATAATATAAACAGGTAATAATTTTTTATGTTAATACAGTCATACAAAACTCTATTGAATGTTGTCCTTTTTTTCAACTGAGTTTAAAGGGAAAATAATAATAAAAACAAATAATAAAAAGTTCGATTCTTTTTTATTTCATGTTGTTCTTTGTTTTTTAGGATTTTCACTGATGTGTTACTTTTGTTTCTACTCAAATTAGAAGTATGTTATATTTTGTTTTAAAAATGACTTCTTCCAATATTAACTATACAAGACTTTTTACATTTAAGTTTGATTATCTCTAAATGTGATATTTTAAACGTCCGTGCACCTTTTTAACTAACTTGTAAAAATATACCATTAATTTTTTTTATTAAATTGCAGTACAAAGCTTACAAATTAAACCAAGGGTAAAAAAATTCCTGTTATTTTCTTAATTATATTTTATTATGTTAATTCTTTGTAAAAAAAATAAAAAAATAAGGACATTTATTAAAATGTAACAAGAAAAATTCTGATTATATTTTTTACTAAATTTTAACCTCAGTTCAATATGAAGAATATTTACTACAATTTCATGTAAAAAGTAATGGTATATCTCTACTAGTTAATTATAAAAAGCACATTGAAGTTTAAAATATCACGTTTAGAGAAAGTTAAAGGTAAAAGGACTATATAGTTAACATTGATAATTTGCTTTATTGAAACAAAGTATAACATACTTCTAATTTGAGTAGAAACAAAAGTATTACATCAATGAAAATGCAATAATGCATAGAGTAAGATGGAATAGAAATCTCAAAATCATTTTTATTTTTAGGGTACTGAGTCCCCTTAAAGATGATGAAGCAACAATCTTGACGTCAGGAATTTTCATAGGTGAAGATGTCCTCATTTTTCGCATTCTTATGATTACAACTTATTTACAATTTCAATTTAAGAGATTTCAATTACCAATTTGATAAGCGTTTCGTTTGCAATCACCATCAACAAGGATAAGGGCCAATCTTTAAAATTATGCTGCTTAGATGTAGACATGAATTGCTTCTCCATTGACAATTTTATATTGCATGTTCTAGATTTGGCGAAGCAGAATATCTCTGTATCTGTAGTTATACGACCTTGAAAAACGCGTTCATTGAGAAAACCCCACAGTCAGAAGTCCCAAGGGTTCATGCGCACGGTTGCCCACGGAATGTCCAGTGCTTGTCCTATTAAATGACTACTTACAGTAGCATTTTAAGAGCTTGCAGATGCTTCAGCTGTTGTAGTTGCAACTTCCTCAACAATCGCCGCCTTAGTTGCATGTCGTCTTCTTAGCGGTGTAAAATCCAGAGAAGTTCAGAGAATCGACGGATGATGTTTTTCATCCGTCGATAAGCAGCTGCTGAAGCATTGCTTTCATTCTGATTAAAAAGTTTTACAATAACTGCGTGTTCTTTCTTGGTCAGCGGCATATTCACATCATGCAAATGATTTCTTCGACCCATACCTAACTCTTTTCTATCGAAATTACATGACTTACTAATTTGCATATGGTTTCACCAGTACATCGCTATCATTTGGAAACATTTCAAACTCTTTTTTTTTCTATTGAAATCTTGACCGCATGATCTACATAACATACATTTCAAGTTTCATTCGAATTTATTCAGTAGAACCGGAGTTATAAGCCTCTGAATACTGTCAGTTTAATTTTAACCACCCAGAACAAGAAAACAAAAATAAATGAAGAGAACCAACAGTGAGAATTAAAAATTTAAACGAGTTCTTTCTTGACTAATCCAGATTATTGGGATATCAGTTTCTTTTCCAAATTTTGTCATTTAGGTAGTGGAATAATGGATAGGAGGGAAAGTGTATGACTATAATTTGATATATACATAACCATTATGGACCAGGATTTTTTTTATGCATCTTGACTTATCCAGAATAAATAGCTAACAATTTCATTCCAAAGGCTTTCAGTTTTGAATTAGTAAAATTGAAGATAGGGAAAAAAGGAGAGTATGGTCATAACTTGAAATAGAATGAATATTTTAAACAGGTTTGTACTGGGCAATGTCAGGTCACAGCGGTTTGAGCGTGGGAATGTCGAGCAATTCATATAGTTCATAAAAAAGTACTTGAAAGCCAAAGTAATATATGAAATATATTTATTTACAACATATTTCAAATATAATATTGAAAAGCTTTTGTTATGATCCTCTCTTCTCATTTTGAAATCTTCTTTGTATATCTACTATTCTACAAACTACTAAATAAAAATATTTTCTTTAGGCAATGTATATTAGTGCTTTTTAAGCAAACCCAAATTAAAATTCAACCTTTCAACAATTTTTCAACCCTTCTTATTATGTTTAAAATAAAAACAGGTTGAAAAAAGTTATTCAGGTATGAAGGTTATAAGTAATATTGCAAAGCTTATTTGTTTATTTTTATATAAATTCGACCTAAATTCTGGATCAGTTTAAATTTGAATACTTTTAACAATATCAATTCTTAAAATATTTCAGACATTTTATTTTTTAAATATTTTAAATTAAACTTTTATTCTAACCCAATAAAATTTTCAGTTTTTTCACTTTCTTGAGTACAAAGATAGAAAAATTAGAAAGGGTTTGATGTGGCAAATCATCAAAATCTTAATGTTCAGAGTACAATGTATTTGCTCCAGATAATAAATTCACTCAGACGCTTTCAAAATTAATTTTATAAAGAGCTTTACGTATTGAAATTAGGAATTTATTAACTGTGGTAAGGAAGTGAGACAGTCGAAATTCTTTCAAAACGCATTCAAGTTTCAAAATATATCAGGTATTTACTTGTTCATACTGATTTATATTCTGGACAATCGATTGTTTAAAAAAAATCTTTCTCTAGCTATATATTCAGTTAAATATTTAAATCACCTCAGATATGGTATTATATCTAGCTGATTCATTTTACTATTATTTTATTTTGTCTTATATTAGAATTATATGATTTTTATTATGTGAAAATAAACATTTAAAAATGTTAAACTAGGAAAGAAAATGGATTATTTTATAAGCAATTCACCGAAAATATGTGCCAGAAATGTTTTCTAAAAATAGGTTTTTATTACATGTCTTATCATTTTCTAAGAGTTTATTATCATAAAACACACTTCCATTTCAACGGGTTCCTTCTTGCAACTGTTACATATCTTGGTATATACATTTATTTGTTACGATTATTAAATCGCATTAAAATTCCTACAATTAATACCATTGTTATTCAATTAGAGAAATTCATAATTTTTCAGAAATTTTATTCAGATTACTATTTAATTGTTTTATTAAAATTGTATTCCATGGGCTTTACAAATGCATTAATGTTATGGAAAAAACTTACCTTAATAGAAAAAAAAATGATATTGAAACCAAGATCTAAGATAATTTACATGTTAGGATATTTCGTACAATATGACAAACATTTATTTAATTTAATAAAAAAAGCCGCTAGTGGAAATTGTTTGAAATATTTCTCAATAGCTTCAACGTAACTTATTAATTATAAATACATTCCGTTTAAAAGAGTTTTACTTCCACACAATGACCATTTCAATGCGCACTAAAACAGGAACATTTAATAGACCATTTTCAAATAATTTTCTAAATGATCTTCATATTAGCATTTCATATTTAGTGGTAGTCCTGAAAAAATTGAAAACTTTTTTAAGAGATGCTTGATACAGAAAACTTTCTATTTAAACTAGAAGAAAATATGTCTGCGTTTTTTGCCTATTGTGAACTTGTGTACTGTGAATTTCAATGTATTGTATCGGCGTTGTCCTGTTGTACTTGTAATAAAGACAATTTATTATTAATTACTATAAAAAAATTATCCCTGAGTGTTTAATTTTATACTGTTTTTAATTTGGATACTATTATAAGGATCTTAAAACAGTTTAAAACTTGTATTTGAAAATAATTTGATAGTCATTTTCACCAAAATAAAAGTTACTCTACAAATGCAATTATTAGACTTAATTGAAAAAAGAAAAGTAATTACGAATAAGTGTTTTCGTGGTCAAAATTAAGCGGAGTGTAAAAAAGAATGGATTATATTTTTCACTGAAATAACTACATGCCCTATACGTGCGATAATTAAATTCCCCTTAACGAGCGATAATTAAAATTTCAGCATTGTGCCATTACTCTGTCTGTTATTTCTGCATGTGTCTTTGATCATAATTAAAAAACCACCTACCCATTTATGAGCAGAAAAAACTTTATTGCTTATCATACTACATTAAATACTAATTATTTAAGTTCGTATTTGTACCTTCGCATCAGAGGTTCAATTTAACATAATGAAGTAGAATATATTTGTAACAAACAGACCAAACTTGAATAGTTTAACGTAGCAAAACCATCAGTCACAAAAAGTTTACTTAGTCCCAGTTTAGAACGGTTAATAAAGAACTATAAATTACTCGAACCCAAACATCTTGTTCCGAGAACCTCGAAAAAATGGACAAAATACCATCCGAAAGCTTTGGAAAAAGAATGCCTCCTCCTTTCGAAACATTATAAAGCACTCTAAAGCCTCCTCTTCTCCTTATCATCTAAAAAGTAATAGTATTTGCTGTAAAAGAAATAACCTCCTGACATACAACTGATCACTGACATACGTGTTAAAGCTGTTGGAAATGAGGACTATCCGTCTTCTTGTCGTTAAACTGTTGCTGGCAGTTTTCTACCCGATCAAAATCTTGACTAGCCATCAATTTCTAGGCCTATCTCTTATAGTTCAGTGTCTTTTTACACACCATAAATTATTACAAGAAGTTCATTGCTTTGTTCGGAGGAAACAGTTTTTGAAGTCGTCCCTCACGGCGATTCTGTTTTATTTATTTCTTTGAGGGAGTGGTCCTCAATCTTTCCATATTTCAAATTCAACAAGGTACCCTCAGGCTTGACCATGGGATGACGTTCGGGGAATGCCGGATTTGGAGTATTATTTTTCAGCTTCAACTGAATGCAAAGTTTATCTTAGACTGATCGCCCACAAGAACTATTTTATATTTACTTATGGAAATGATGTGAGTCGGGGTAAGATGTAATAGACAACTATGGTATGTGTTTTATTTCAGTTTATTTTATTTTTTTATCCCTCAATTTCTTATACACTACTGATTTTCAGTTGACAACTTGTAACATTTGAAATGCAATATTTGATGGTTGGAACATATTTTTTTATTCATTTCCACAATAGTTAAGTACTATGTTAAACCATACATTAAAAATGTCTAGAGGTCTGTAATATACTATGATTTCTAAATTATTAAAGTAATCTCAATCTGACAAAATTCAGGCAAGAAGAGAGGTAACTTGATTCTCTAACTTAAATGACAAATTTAGTAACGTACACATAAACGTGATATGTAACACAGCTTTACTCCACTGAAGCCGCAAATTTATGTTTAACCCACAATTGAAATTTATGTAAATTCTCTTTACAATTACTTAAAAGTTGCTATAAGTATAATTTACATATTTTATCATATTTTCATGATAAACAATACTAAATCATACGAAAACAAAACTCTATAAACCAGTTGTATGTGCCACAAATATTTAAAATCTGTATCCAACACGTAGTTTATGTCCTTAAAATGTTATTAAAATTACTATATGAATGAAATGCTGCAACAACAAAAAAAAAAAAAAAAAAAAAAAAAAAAAAAAGAAAGAAATACCAACAGTGAATCGTTTTTCACCCACATATATTCCACTTACAAAAATTCTAATTATTATCCCTCGTACTTTTAAAATATATATATCTTAATGCGAAAGGAAAATTAGTATTGCTCGTTTGGCACAGTAATTTTCAACCAAAAATCTTAGTTTGATAAGTCAGTGCAATTTGTCAAATAAAGAGGAAATTTCTATCCCACACGTTACATGAAATGGTTACGTTATATATATATATATATATATATATATGCTAAGTCCTTAATATGGAATAATTAGAATCCTATACTCAAAGGTCAGTTTGAGAAAAATACTAAGTTCATTTTGACATTTTGACAAATAACTAGAAGAACACAATCATAAACTAAACGTTTTCAAAGCACTGTTGCCAATTCTTCGAAGGAACGAATCAAAATGAAAAGTTTACATATTTTTGGTATTTATGTCAAGAAACCTACCATTGATAAAATTATATTGGTGCTGGTAGCTTCTTTTAAATCTTAATAACATTTTGAGTGTCAAAGAAACATTTATAGTTTATTTAACCACTATAGTCGCATTTTGTCTGATTTCGAAATAAAGTTTGGTGGTATTAGTGGCTACTTATCGAAAAAAAAGTTTGTAATGAAAAATAATAATACGTTTTTGAGAATAAGAACATAAATTTACTTACATATTCTGAGATGTAAAATAGTGGGTGATGTATATCCACTAGGGTGGATCGAAAAAAAATCGAAAACCATTTCGGTACTTCATTCAAAAGTTTCTATTTGTGGTCCAATAGAAGACTAATATTTTAGAATTGGAAAAAATATCTTAGGGTTCCTTCAAGCCTCGAAAAATTGGAATCATTCATAAAAATAAAATAAAAAAATTCGAAACATAAAAGTAATTATGCTATATATTGCCATTATTATGCTGCGCTATCATATATGCGTAATTATGCCATATATATATATATATATATAGTTATGCTTATGATTCAAATTTTTATATTTTCCTTAAAATCTTCTATTTTGTGTATATTTCGTCAAAAATTTCTATTTAAAAGGGCTAATTAGATGGCTAAATTATTGGTTCCATATTTCGTGTGTTTTATGTGCTTTTTTACGGCAAGTAAAATCAAACATAATCAGTGACATATTTATTAATTTTGTGTTTACATATTTTTTCTAAAACCTTCATTTTTTTTGTAATTTTTATGAATGATTTCAATTTTGGGAGGCTTTGAGGAACCCTAAGATATTTTTTCACAATTCTAAAATGTTGCAGTCTTGGTTTGGACCCAAAATTGAAACTTTTGAATGAAGTACCGAAACGGATTTCGATATTTTTTTTTCGATTCTCCCTGGTAGATATACTTCATCCACTATCTTGCATCTCAGATTATATAAGCAAATTTATGTACCTATTCTCAAAATTGTATTAAACTTTTTTCGATATGCCGGAGCAATACCACCAATAGTTTATTTCAAAATCAGACAAAATGCGACTGAAATATTTAAATAAACTATGAATGTGTTTTTCATACTTAAAATGGTATTAAGAATTAGAAGAAACTACTAGCACCAATATAATTTAATCAATGGTAGGTTTTTTAACATATATACCAAAAATATGTAATTTTTTATTTTTATTTTGATTCGTTCTTTCGAAGAATTGGCAACAGTGCTTTGAAACGTTTAGTTTATAATTATTTTATTCTAGTTATTTGTCAAAATTAACTTAGAATTTTCTCCAACTGATCTTTGAGTAACTTATCTATAACTCGAATGAAAGCAAACAATATTAAAAAATTACAAATTTAAAGACAAGTTAGAACTACAATACACCTTTAAAAGACCAAACAAACTTTTATTTACTTGTAAAAAAATCTCTTTAATAACGTAATTGTACTAGGCAAGAACATATATATTTTCAAATAATATTTGCATGAGTATAACTCTAAACTTAATTGTTAAAAAATACGACTGATAAATGCAGTTTCCAAAATAAAGCCAATAAAACACTATGTAAGTCACTTATATTTTATTAGATTTCCTTTTTCTTTGTCGTCTATTTAACTCAGATTAAAGTCAAGGTTAAAACACCCTTACGCCTGCTCCTGGTTACCAAAACAAGCTCAAATATTCTCCTAAAGCAAACGATTGCAAAGCACATAGACATGTAATCTGAATTCAATCAATATTCCACAACCTTCATTTAGCCAATTCGGTTATTGCCAAAGATGTTTTCATTAGAATGTAACTGTAAAATATTTTAATTTAGATCACTTTTATCCCTTATTTTTTGGAATACTAGTTTGAATAACAATTTTGCAGCAAATAAAACATTTTAAATTGTATTACCCATTGTGAAAAACCATATTTTGACCCTAAACTTTGATTCCGTATTTACACTAGGGAATGTCACTGGTAAAAATAGCTCCTTAAAACCACAAAGAAAACCATCCAAGTGGCTTAAACATTATTTGATTTTCCCTTCTTTGATGTCCATTTCAAACTCATTTTAAAAGTCAAGACCTAAATAACTTTACGTTTGCTCATGGTTACCAAAATAAGCATAAATAATTCCCAATTGTAAATGATTGAAGAGCACTTTGATTACAAGATTAGACATGTCGTATCCAGCTGAATTCAATCTTGCTACGGTTAAAGTCACGTCAAGATTGGAACGTCGTCTACACGTTTGTCACAGGAAATATTTTTTGTTTAGGTTTTCTACGTTTTATCTTTTCGTGAATGTTACTCAGGAAAGAAAAAATTCAAGAAGGAGGAGAAGCAATTGAATCCAGAAAAAGAAAGAACAAAAAATATTCAATTGAATTTCATTTTGCGAATGCAAATATTGCATTACACCATTGGACCTCGAAATAGGAATTACTGTACTTTTGTGATGAAGCTTAAGGCATAATAGAGAAAAAGATAAAAATATAATAAAGATAGGCACGAAATGTTATGTATAAAACAGTATGCCATTCACTGAAAATATTTGTTGGCATAGGTCTTCATAAATCAATTTTAGGATTGATGTGTATATTTGAGTATTGTAAACATTGGGATAACGTTTTGAAGCAAATAAAAAATTGCAGGATTTGTGATTGTTTTTGAGGATTGTCATTCTAAAAATGGATTGCATCGAATTGTCTTCATCAATTTCTGTCAGTCTTCGAGTGATTCAATTCCATTGCGTATCGTTTAGCGGGTGTGATTTAAAAACAAATAATATACAATATTAGTTTATCAATATCTTATTTACCATAAGGGTGGATTTGGATTATTTATGCGATTATATTACTTAAAGTGATAGAAAAAGTTTTTTTTATGAAATACTTGTAGCATAAAAGATTTTTATAACATAAAAGATTAAAAAAATTAAAAATTGCTGATAAATATATAAAATTCTATGAAAATTATGGTGTTTTTGTCCAAAGAAATGTAACGTACTTAAAAATCAAAATTTTCAATAAAAAAATTGTGTTTTAAAAAAAACCTCTTAAGATGATTTTGTATATATTATCCCACATAACACACTCTTTCCGTCGGACGTTCTTGGGAGGTACTTACATCACCCAGGGACTCCGGATGATACATTTGGGAGGTGTGGTGGAGGGAGGAAAGGGGAGTTCCTTGCAAAGTAAATCCCTTGAAGATCCCTGGGAGGTTCATCCCAAGAAGAAACATACTAGAGAGCTCCCTGAAAAACGCATCCTTGGGAGGAATACTTCAAGATGCCCTAGGATTTTAATTTACCTTTTTTTTATTTAACAAAATATTTCATTCTTATTGAAATGTAAAATTTTAAACTATTGCTGTGATATTTCATGTGGCATTACGTTTTCATAAAGTATTTAAATATCGAAGCCAAATTGTTATGGACACTGTAGGCGTATCCAAATTTCTGAATTGCATTTATAAATTGCATATTTAAACCAAGAAAAAAAAATAAGGCCACATTTGGTAATAAAAAACACAATTTTTCTTAAATCTTCGCAAGATTAAAACTGCAATCAATCCCCTTCCCTTTTTAAAAATCAGACTTCTATATAATTGAAAACTAAGAATCCTAGAATATGATGTAAAATTATGTTATTGATAATAAGAATGTAGAGATCATGTCTCTTAGCAACATAATTCTCTCAGCGGATATTTCAAAACAACGTAAGTATTTCTAAAAATAAAAATGCAAAATTATACACACAAATTTAAATAGTCATTATGTACATTTTTTTATAAAAAAATGACCGCCCTAACATCACATTCCCAAAACGTCCTCTTTATGTCATGAACTCCAAATTTGATCCCACGATGAAGGAAACCAATATAGTATGAATTCATTCGGACTTTACATGGATGGTACAAACACGATGTTCTGAGTATGTCCTCGAATTAACTACATTGCAGAACGGCATAGTGAGTCATATGTCATTTGACATTCCCAGGATAAAAAATTTCAATTTTGTGAGGATGTGATTCCAAATCTACTTTCTTTTTATTGAATGAAATCTACCCGACTTTATCCTGTAATTTATTTAAATTCGTTTTTAGAATAAATTTCAGTGAACTTTTTGTCATTTGAGAAATTTTTTCTTTAATTGTAAAAGTTTCTGAATAACTATTCATTTAGAAAAACCTAAGAATTATTTTTCGCTTGTGCAAGTGTTCACTAAAAAATTGTAAAAAATAAATTGGTTATCATCCAAGGTAATTTTTTTACCATCCGCAAGTGAAGATTTCAAAAATTATAGCCGTATTTTTTCAATGTAACAAAATAAATACTCCAAGCATTTATTCAGATTGTTAGAGATGGCTAACTGGTAGGGTAAAATGCTTTACTGCTAATGAACAAAGCTAAATGAATAAAAGATTACAATACATAATTAGAAGTAACTTTACAAATTAAAAACATCTGTTTATTCCTTGAAATGATAAAACCAACTATACCTCAGTTTAATTATATATGGCATATTTTTCAAATTTGAGAAATTTTTGATGTCCGACAAAAGAATATTTTTTTATTTTGAAATTTAATAACTTGCTAATATTATTCTTTGTTAACGCTTGTTTTTTCTAAAAAGGTAACTTTAGTTCCAACCAAAAATAACTCTTCTTTTTAAAGTACAAAACACTTTGCAAAAAACTTATGTATAAGCCATTGCATTAAATGTATATAACAAAAAATTGCATTTAAAATGTTAAAAAAAAATACCAGTATTAAAAAGCTTACTACAAATGACAAGTCATAAAGTAATAGGCAGCATATTCATGTTTTTAACATCATTTACAGTGGAAGAGGACTAGATAAAGTAAAAAAAAAAAAAAAAAAATCTTGTCGTAAAGTATATTTAAAAACATATTTTTAAACATTTAATTTTTTCCTAATTATTCACTTGAATGCTGTGTTTGTAAAACAATAAAACGTTACTCAAATGTTAATTTAGTTTAATTTTATTGACGTAATCTGGGAGAGCGCAGAACACATCTTTCCTTTCCAAGAACATAACAAGAAATAATTTTTACATCAGATTCTTGAATCAGAATATACAAATCACAACATTCTCGAATCAGAACATACGAATAGGAACACCACTTTAAACTTAATCACAGCCGTAATTACTTCCTATTAGTCTACTTATTTAGTTTTTGAATATTTAATTTTAATTGTCATTTATGAAAATATAAATTGGTAAGTACACTTTTATATACAATGTTAATAAACAGAAAAACTTTTCAAAACAATTCTAGAAGAATTACAAATTTTAGAATTTTGATTACTGGATCCCATTAAAAGGTCCAAATTGCAACACACTGTTATTTTTTTTTCCTTTTGTGTGCATAGAAAAAAGAAGGCAGCATTGTATCTTAGAACATAAGTCAGAAAGCGTCTGCAAGCAACAGGGATGATTGCTTACACTTAGGTAATTTCATATCAAATAAATCACTTCAAAATCCCTTAAATAATTAAGTTAAAGGTCCATTTAATTCATAAAGAATGTTCACTTGCAAATTATCATATAAAACGCTGACAATTCTTCATTAGGAGACATGAAAAAATAATTTTTTTCCGATTACTTTAAAATTACGCTGGGTGAAATGTAAGAAAAATTCACTTTGATTGTGTTACTTGTTAATTGGTAGCGTAGAAGAATGTGACATTCAGGTCTTGTAGGAGCAGAGACAAATTGAAATTGGCCAATCATCAGGTTCTTTGTCATGTTGAGTCAAAGGAATATCTTAATTGTATTGTCAATCAGTCGAAGAGCAATGGTTAATGCCACTGTTTTTCGGGGTTCACCGGGTTTTTCAACCGAATGAATATTACTAGAATGAAGCTCGTTCGAATTTCACTCATCAGAACTTGATTTCATCAGAATGAATTTGGACAGAGTGAAAATGGTTCAAATAGAATTTCATTAGAATAATTTCAGACAAAAATAAAATTTTCAAAACTTTTTTTGTTTGGAATTGGTTCTATTCGAAATTTATTCGTCAAAATCTTGGGAATTTAGAAAAACCTTGCTGCTTGGTAGAGATTTGGCGGTGTAAACGTATTGTTAGTGATAAAATTTGCCATCATTTACTTCTGTACAATTTTAAACTCACTGTTTCTATGTCTTTCATTTTCTTTCACTGCCTTACTTTAAATTATTCTTTAAAAACTACATATTTTTGGGAGAATGTATTTAAAAGTTATTTCTGAAATGTCATGTTAAATTTTTGTCCTATTTTGCTTTTATTTGCGTTATCCATTTAAATTACATAAATATTATCTTATATATAAAATGTAGAAAATATTCTCTATAAATACGAAGATAAAGGTACTTTATAATATTTTATATGACATCCCGACTTTTAATTAACATTTTAATGCTCTAGTTTTTATGGCAAATTACTGCTTCTAACACCAGTTTTATTGTCACTTCAATTTGGAATCCCAATTAAGGTGAAGTTCTTGTAATATTGTAATGTAAGTTTTGTGACTTAAAATATTACACGGACTTCTAAATGGCTATTAATCTATCGACAATTAGGCATTTGATATTATTTATGTATTGATTTTTGAAAAGCGGTAATTATTTAAGTATATTTATAATGAATCCTTGGTTGTGTTATAACACTTTATCAATAAAATTTGACAAAAACATTCCATTAGAATAAAATTTATCTAATGATATATTTTGAATGTTTATGAATATACTTACTATTAACTCAAGAAATTAAAACTCCATTTATTTAACACAATATTTTGGAGCTTTTCCTGTATATTTCAATATTCATTAGATCATTCAAACGGAAAAAATCAGGTAGCTCGAAAATCGATACGTGACTATCTATATTCATTGTCATGTTTACTCAATTTTAGCTTTTACTACACTAATGCAATGAGAAGTTAATACAAATTCTCATTCATTTCGTCTGTATGAGGTCAATATTCAAAGACCAAACTTAAAATGATGCAGACATGCAGGACCCGACCATGCCAAGTTGGAGCCCTAGGTCCAAATGCTTTCAGGAGCCCCTTTTTCAAACGCGAGATTTGTTGGAAATGGGCTTGACACAAAAACGAATGAATCAACATTAAAAATAGAAAAAGTTTATAAATTAATGTTAATATAGTTTAATAAAAGTTATTTTTTTTTATCACAAATAGAAAACAATATTCAAACAATCAAATTTACAAATCAAAAGAGGAAACACTTTGTTATATATAGCATTGCATTTTACTATCACAATCATGTAGTAATATCCGTGATAACAATATCTGCAGCAATATTGCTGATCTCACAATAATTTCGTCAAGACATCCTTTTTATTTTTTTTCTCTCTATTTCAATAAAGCTTGTTTTTTTACGCTTTTAAATGATGGTTTGAGTTTGTTTGAATAAATGTACACACAGATGGTTCAAGATGAATACAAAATGATTTTTATGTAAATATTTTTTTATACATATTATAAAAGATATTCACTTAGCTTTTGTGAAACAAAAGTTATAAGTTTCCAGTCAATTTCGGAGCCTCCTAAAATCATGGGCCCAGGGGCGTACTGGGACATAAATTCGGCCAGGTGATTTTAGATTTATGCCGGCCCAAGTTTTCAATATATAATCACTAATAAAGTTTTAATAATTATTGTTAACAAAATAAAAGAACTCTGCTGATTAATAAGTAATTTTAATAATTAATATTTTTTTGTTTATCAATTAATTTTAATAATTGAATGGTTTTAATTAGTTTAATCATATAAAATATTTTCCGTTTCTACTAATATTTATAGTTCCCTTGAGTGAAATTTGTTTCCATAAAAACCATCGATTGTTTCTTGCAAAAACTAAAACAAATAAAAGCAAATTGCAAAATAAAGAACGTCCAGATGTGTTACTATAAGTGTATTAGAAAATGACATACGAAATGACAATATATATTTAAACTTAAAAGTTATACAACAAGAAAAAAGGCGTACTATCTATCTATAAAATAGTCTGTCGGTGGCTATATCCTTTTGTCTTTACAGAAAATGACTCCCAATCTGCATAAAACTTTGAATTTATAAACATAAGTAGTTTTGACCTTTTAATTGTGCTTTTGACAAACAGAATGTTAAAATTTTTATAAGTTATTATTTTTTGTTCATTAATTTAAAAAAAAATTATAAATAGTGTTTTTACAATGTGACTTTCAACATTCATAGAATTCTGAAATTTCCAATATAAGTAGTTATTGCCTTCTAATTGTGATTTTGACAAACATAATGTTAACATTTTCGTTAGTTTTTTTTTTTATTTAATTTTTGCAAACGGTAAATAAAAATTCGAATTTTTTTGCTATACGTTTTGGAACGTGCTGAGTCCAAAAAAGTGATCTAGAAGAAATGTCTGTGATCAGCATAATTCATGAAAAAATTGACTTACGATTCAACTTTTTTATACGATTTTGTGGCGGACATGGAGCATGGAAGTGGTCATCAAAGTTTGTATCAAAATTACGCATGCGCATAAAGTAGCTGCATTGAAAAATATGTTTTTCAGCATTTGCCAAAAAACGGCTGCAATGTTTTTGACCAAAATCAATGTGGTATGCCTTTTAGGTTTCTCTAGATATATCCACCTTCAAAATTTTCGTAGAAACGCGAAAAGGGTGTAGACATTTTAAATACGAATGTATTTAATCCAGAATTCTCTTCCTTGAGCATCACCCATCAACAGCTGTTTTTGCTCTGTTTCATTTACAAGAATGAATAATGAAATATTTATCGAAAAACTTGTCCCCATATTCGTCGTTTGCCAGTATTTTTTTCTCTTGCCAATGCATTAATTCTATCCAAAAATATCACCTAACTAGCCCTTTTAAAATAATAATAATAATAATAATAATGAAAAGAGAAAACAACAACAAATTAAACTACACCAATTCATGTCAAATTTGATTGCTGTGGCCTGAAATAAGTGTAATTGAAAGTTATGCGATGCTCCACACACCTAGATTTTTTAATTTTTTAAAGTTTCTTTGCAAAGTGACTTCCATTAAGCATATAACTCTAAATTTCAAACATAAGTAGTCTTATCCTTTTAATTTTGCTTTTCACAAACAGCAATAAATGCAATTTTTTTCTAAACAGCCTGGTTCGTGAAGCGTCAACAATTGGGACTTTTACACAATGGGGCCATGCAACTAGTACGATTATATAATTGGCTGGGGAGAATGTTTGGGATTTCAATTCATTGGGTTTAAAAAAAAAAAAAACTTTCAGAAAGGTAATTACTTATTTTGAAAATTGAAAAAAAAAAAAAAAAAAATCCCTGACCGGCCCATTTTTCACAGACACTGACCGGCCCGGTGATTGCACCGGACAACTCTATGGCCAGTACGCCCCTGCGGGGCCCAATTTCCGGATCTTGTTGGCCTAGGCGATAACCAGACCCTGCAGACACTTGCGATATGTCAAATGAAAGGTCTTCTTGATATAAGTTTCCATACCAAAACCTAATTTAAGTTACGGTCATAAATGTCAACCGGAAGTCAATTTGGGATTGATTAAGCTAAACCGTAAATGCTACACACATGTGTCGTTTATAAGTTTGAAAGTCTAGAAATTACGTAAAATTTTAACAGAAAATAAACTCTTTAATCGAAAGAGTGCTTATATAATGACTCTATCAAAAGTATTTCTCATCCAAACTGAAAATTGAATTTTGAACTTGAATATTCGGTGACTCTAGAATATTTCATGTCAAATTTTTCACAAATTTTTAACTCGAGGACATTTTCGATTATAAGAAAATATTGCCTGGTTTAATTTTTTCATAATTTTGTCATCAAACTTCCAGGGGGAGATTTTATGCATTTCTAACTATAAATCTCTCTGAAAAAGTAAAAAGCTCCTTTTGACATATTTTTATTTCACTCAATTGTTAGGCAAAAGAATAGTAAAAAGGCAAGATTTAGAAGAAGAAAACAAACAACTTCACCATCTTTAAAAGTTCACTTCTACGTACATTTCTATTATGATCTCTCAAGTACAGATATCAAACATGTACAATTTAATGACTGAAATTGTTTATATTAATATTAAAGACATTTAATAACGAAACAAATTTGTAGTCTTTAGTTAACAATGATGTGACCCAGTTATAGAGTTTTGCGAAAAATTTGGCATCTTACCGTATATCCAAGTTCTAATACGAAATCCATCGCGGCTAGTCTTTCCACTGATTGTTTCTCTTGATTGTTAGGGTCTTCTGAAAATAGTTTAAGTTTCTCCTGTGAAAAAGTTGAAGAACTCTGTCCTCCCTAAACTTGCCTTAAATATCATTAACTAGGCGTGCGGAACATCGCACAACTTTTAATTACACTTTAATATTGGTCATTACATTAAAATTTGATATTGTGTTATATATCGTTTTCATATTTTCACTCATTTAAATAAAAATTTATCCGTTTGGCAATATTTTTTGGCAATAATTTTTACATGAGAAAAAAATAAATATAAAAACCACTCCAAAATGGAGAAATTGTTCTTTCTTGTGCGTAAAACAAAAACATTAATCGTTGATGCGATGCTCAAGCGCAGAGAGCTCTGTGTTCAAAGTACTCCTTTGGCAACTGTTTACCCTTTTATCTCATTTCTATGGGAATTCGTAGGTGGGGACTATTAGATCACCTTAAGAAGCGTTAGTAGAGAAAGGTTTTTCATAATTTCAACCTTATACGCATGGGTAATTTTGACAAAAATATTAATGGTAGTTCCTATGGCCACCGTTAACACACACACCAAATTTGAACATCGTAGGTTAATTTTTTCTGGAGTTATGCTGACCATTAAACTCAGACAGATATTTTTTCTAGACAACCAGGGGCGGTCGAAGCAAATTTTTAACTATAAGCGAAGACAATTTTGGCACCCCCTCTTCCTTACCGATCCTATATATATATATATATATATATATATATAAAAAAAAAAAAAAAAAAAAAAAAAAAAACTTTTATATAAATGTTGCCACCTCTAATTTTTAGAAATCAGAATCCAATCAATTTTAAAGATTTAATTTTAAAAATGAGATACAATTATGCAAACTATTTTTTAGATATTAAAATTATTAAAAATAAGTACTGAAAATTTAAGTATAATAAGATTATATAAGTAACAAATATTTTGAATATTTAAATATGTTCCTGTCCCTTAAAATATGATAAATAATTATTAGTCGGCAAAAATGGGACGCAATTAAAATTTTAACATGCATTTAAAAATTAAATCGAAATTTTCAGTTAAGTTATTAAATTCTTAGACATGATTTCCACAATTACTAGTGTATAGCCAACATTTTTTTTATTTGTCAATCAAGTAAATAAGAACAATTTCCACTTTGTTTATTTCTTAATATATTAAATTATTCTTGATTTAGTGGGTAAAACTACAAAATCCATTGAAAAGTCATTTCCTTTATTAAAAATCGATGGTTTGGTTTTGGATATTAAATGTATATATAATAAATTTTAATTATTAAATATTAGATAATCCTCATTGTCTCTCCACTAAAAAGTGTTTTAAAACTTTTATTCAGTAAACAATATTCAAAATAAAATATGTATATTACAAAGGATAAAATGCTGCTATATTATTTTTATTCAGTTAATTAATTGGGCTTTTAAGCAAATATCTAAGCACAAAATACTTAATTATTAGATCAATTAGCAATTACAAATAGCTATACAATAATAAATATTTTGTTAAATACTATTTTTCAAACTTCATTGGTTTATGAAAAATTTAGCTAATTCCAAATCAAACATAATTTATTCCATGAAAAAGCTAAAAAATTGTATTAAAAATAAGCCCGTTTTTAAAAAAATAAATGACGAAACAGTAAAAAATTGATTTACAGTAATTATAAAGTGAGCCATTTAATTTCAGAATCAACTATGTGCAAATAAAAATTAAAATTGAAAAAAGCCATAGTTTTATTTTAAAATTTCTCATTTACAACCTTAACCTAAACTAATTTTGATAAAAACAAATTAAATGCTCATACCTAGTATTTCAATCGGGCTACACTCTCTGCTATTCAAGTTTTTTCAACATTTCGCTTGTAGCGAAAGAAGGTTGGGGAAAAAAATATCGATATCATGATTTTAGCTTACAGAAGAGCACTAAGATAAATTTTCTTATTTCAGATACAAGAAGGACGTGGATCCGTGGAAGGAAAGGAGTTTCCAACATTTTGTAGTCTAGGGTCTTTTCAACAGTTTTCCACAGCCATTGGTATTCACCAATTACAAAGTGTCGAAATGTCCACTGACATTTCCCAACTTTTGAAGAAGGAATGCCATTGGCGATTGCCTCTAGGCAGAGGGGTACCCACACCTGGAGAGAAATGACAAAAGTCATTCTAGGAATTTTCTTCTCTATCGCAATTAACGACCCTCCTTCCCCTTGAGCGTCGTACATGCTTTTTTGTTACAGACTGTGTCGCCAACTCATATTGTCAATCTGACGTATTGGTACAAATCCCGCACAAGAAGGCAACTTCAAAGCGCTGATGAATGGTTACACAATGGTTAGTTGCTTTTATTTCGATCCCGGCCCGACAGTCCTTGCAACCTCTGGAGGGTAGGGAGAACGGTATTTTTTGTGTTGGTTTCTCTTGCCTTAGAAATGAAATGCGTTTTACAACTACAGACAATTTTGCGACTGAAAGGGGAATATAGTTGGAATATGGCAGCATTCTTCAAAATGGAATCAGCATGGGAGCATTAAGGATTTTCAGTAAAGATACACCGTTTAAAGGGGATGAGAAAAGATTGATTGAGACAAAAGACAAAGGAAATTTTTCTATTGTAGTTTTGTAACAATTCCTCTAATAAGCCTTTAGATTCTATGCCATATATTTTTAACAAGAGATGCGTGTTTTTATTTGACTGACAAAAAGTCTTACTTGTTTCATTGAAAAAAAAAAAAAAATGTGCACGAACTCGTTATGGAACTTATTAAATCGTTCGTATACTTGGCCATTTTTAGAAATTGCAAATTGTCAAAAGGTGACAAAAATATACATTATTTCTTTTCATTGTATAATTGTTTAAAAAATATCAGTTGTGAAATATTAAAGTGATATAAAAAAGGAACTCATTTCCTGTGATACTTTTTTAAATTGTTATTGCTTTTGGTGGTTATCAATAGCAGTTAAAATAGTAATAAGAACTTTTATTATATGAATCACAATAGTAAATCAATTATAACATATTTCTTTGCACGTCATCGATATTTAATATCACCACTTTACTTAATACACTTTTCAGTCGTCAAAAGTTTTCCTACGAAATTATTTCGTGTTTTATCAAATTCATTTATCTCTAATAGTTTACATTTTAATAGTCCTCGTGTTTTTTAAAAAGTGACAGTACAAATATTCATACTGCAATTATAAATCAAACCATATTAAAATTCATTTTCAGATTAAAGCTTGTTAGGTGTTTGTTTCGATTTTAAAAGGATGCAATTTTGCTTTATAGAATAGTTGAGGATGTAGCGAATGGTTTTGGAGAAGAGTAAAGCCTCGTTTTGTTTGGTAAAAAGAGTCGCAGGACAGTGCTGCTAAAAATATCAGCAATAAAAAAATTAATTATTTACAATATAAAATTATTTTTTAATATCAATTTTTAAATCTATTTTTAAGTATTGACCTAAATTGCAAAATTATTACTATATTTTAAAATATGCTTTAAAAACCTAGCTTGACTTCTTAATATAACAATGTAATTTAGCAATTCTACAATGATTTAAACCCTATTAGGATTTTTGTTCAAATTTGACAGCCTGAGAAAAAAAAAATCATTAAACTTTAATTACTAAACTTATAGAAGGGAGAGGAGCATTCGAGCGACACATTTATTGAAATAAGACTGAAAGCGTTTATTTTCAATTTGTTAAATGACTGAGTTAAAATAAAATCATAAAAAATTTATCTTATAACGTTTCACCCTACCCAAATTCACGAAATTTCCCCAGAATAAGTGCATTTCTGTTTTCTTTTCATGACACGATGCGATTTTAGAGACAGAGATAGACCCGAGGTTGATAGATTTAAAAGATGTGTCCTGTTACCACCAGATCTTAAGCGAATATTGAGGTGGTAAAGAAAATCAAATTTCCTACCAACATGTTACAGGGGCGCTTTTTTCGTATTGGAGAGGGGGGAGGGGCTTTTCTTTGGAGGGAGGGGCACGTTCGTTCACAGGACACATTTAATGAATTAATCCTGAAAACGTTTATTTTCAATTTCAAACGTGACTGAGTTAAAAAAAAAAAAAAATTAACTGATCTTTTTGGCACCCCTCCCAAATTTACGAAATTTATCCAGAATCTTTTTTCGTTGCACGTCATGACACGATAGTAGAGACAAATATAGAACTGAGGTAGACAAATTTCAAAGATGTATCTCTCTGGTATCGTCGCTTTGCCAGCGAATTTTGAGGCGGTAAAGAAAAATCAAATTTCTTACCAATATCGTAATGAGTGCTTTTTTCATTTTGGAGACGGGAGGGGGAGATGTTGCTTTTCTTTGGAGGGAGGGGAGTGCTCGTTCACTGGGGACCATTTAATGAATTAATCATGAAAACGTTTATTTTCAGTTTCAAAGGTGACTGAGTTTAAAAAAATAACTTTGAACTGATCTTTTGGGGTCCCTTTCAAATTTACGAAATTCCCCCCGAAGCTTTTCCCTTTTCACGACATGACATGATAGTAGGAGACAAACATAGAACTGAGGTAGACAAATTTCAAAGATGTATCTTTCTGGTATCACCACATCCCCAGCTAATTTCGAAGTGGTAAACATAAATCACATTTTTACGGTTATGGTACAAGGACGTTTTTTTCGTTTTGGGAGAGGGGGCTTTTCTATGAAGGAAGGGGGCGGGGGGCTTTTTTGAGGGGACACATTTATTGATTTCATCCTGAAAGTGTTTATTTTAAATTTGAAAAATAATTGAGCCAAAAAAAAAATCATACGGAACTTATATTTTGGCGCCCCTATCAAATTCGGTAAATTTGGCGCCCCAAGCGAAGGCTTGCTAGAATTGCCCCTTTGATCGCCCCTGTAGACAACTTATTGAAATCAGGATGTTATGAATGTGAAGAAATGCAAAAAGATAGATTTTTTTTTACCGAATGCTATACTTTCATTACCCTATGTAAACTTATGGGTAAATGAAAGTAAAAACATCATATGCATGTCTCAGTTTATTAATTGGATGAACAAACAAACGTCTTTATGTATCCGTTTCCTTGTAAAATAAAGGAGATAGATAAACCGTAGCCTTCTTTTGTCCATACTTATATTTAACACTCATATTATTAAGTAAAACTTAAAAAATAACTAAATACTTTTTTTTATCTGCGCTCATACATTTATTGCATTCACTGGGAGAAAATATTAATCAAACTCTTCAAAGATGCGGGTGAAACGTCAGCAACTATGTGATCGTGTGAGAAGGTATGCGATACATTCCTGCACCCGCATCCGCACTGTCTGAAAAAGTCCTTAGATGTCTGTAACTTCAAGTTCTTTATTCTGTAACGCAAAGAAAACGAAATATACTATTTCTCACTTCCTTTACAAGATTAAATGTTTTACTTGAATCCTGTTATCCCTGAATAGAGATATCAGATGTCAATTGCTCTTCAAAAATTATGAATATTGTTAATGAATGCAACTGACATTAAAATATTGGAAAGAAAAAGTAATAGAAAAAGAGTCAATCTGTTATCATTGCTTTATATCCGTTACAGCAAATTCAATCACTTTTAAAAATATTGAGAAATCATATTTTTAATGTATTGGGTTATCAACTTGTGATTCTTGGACCAAACGTTGTCTACGAGCAGCTTAAATTTATTCATGTAGGTACCAGTATTTCTATTTGAAATCCTGTATTGGTTAAAAAAATATTTTCTGATTTATTCCCAAAAAATACATAACAAAGCATAAAAATTATCGTATTAATTGTCTGTGTTGAAATCGCAAATTAAAATTTAGTTTCAACATACAACCCTTTTAAATTTTATCGATAATTTAATATATATGTTTATTAAATTTCAGAAAATTTAGAATAACTTAAAATGTGATATAATTAAATATTTTACATATTTCTAATTTTTAATATGTTGTATAAAACTTGCCAAAAACAAAACGATTAAACATCATTACTGTAATATACAAAAAAAAATGCAAATGTGATTTAAATTGTAATGGTTTTACTAATATCACCACGAAAGAATAGTCTCTTGGTTAATAAAACCCACTTTAATATCAGGAAACAACTCCAGACTTTCACACGATTTAGACCATGTACACTGGCACCACTCAGAATTAACCAAAGGGGGTGTTTCAAGTTAATATAAATTCCTTTAATACACAACTTTATTCTTTACTTTTACAAAAAACCGGTCTCCCTTACTTATTGCCCAAAGTGTAAGAAATGAAAATTTGCAAAGCCTTACTAAGTTCTTTTCATTCGAACGAAAAGGTTTCGAGCGAGAAACATTCTAATGAGAGAAACTTACTAGAACTAATTTCATTCTAATCACTTTTATTAGGTCCGAATCCATTCTGTCCAAATCCCATTCTGATGAGGAGATCCATTCTAACGAGTTTACTTCTAATGGGTTTCATTAGGTCGAAAAAAACTCGGTCCGTTTGGACTGCCTCTGTCAAATATTTCCCGAAGTTTTCCCCCGTCTCCCTTATTACCCTTAAGATGGCTTTTAGTATTTTAGTGTATGCATCCCACCATTCTCTCTTTCTAAACACACGAAAGGATGGCAAATGAAACGCTGTACAAGTGTCGCTACTCGACAGTCTAGTTGATGAAGAGATAAGATTATAAGAGAAGAGATTATATAGAGAGTCTTTTTGTTTTCCACGTTTCAAAATCAAAACTAAGGCTCAACATTAAAATGATATTTCCCGCGACCAGATCCTAGCTCAAACGCCTATTCTAGATTGAATGACAAAACTAAGGAAAAGTTCACGCTTCAAAAAGAAACTTATAATTTCAATTAAAAATGTATATTTATTGACACAAAACATCATACTATTTCTGAAAAAATCAACATACATCATTTGGGAAAAAGTTAGTATGGCGACTGTCATACCAGCCATACTGGAATCAGTACTACTGGATGGTTGATCCTAAAAAGGTGACTAACCTTGTAGGTTCAAGTGTGAAAGCCTGGCAGGAAAAAGCCTCAATGGGCCAACACGTACCTGGAAAAGCCTGGCATGCCAGTTAATAAGTGTTTAATTTACTCCACTGGATCTTAACATAATAGAAAATAGTCAAAAAATCTAGGCTTAACTCGTTCAGTCTGAATTGACATGTACGTTCCAAAATTTAGATCTCATTCCCTATTGGGTAACTAATTCCCACCTTTACATAGGAAGTTTTCAAGAATTATTGGATAAAAGGGATTAAGGAATTAGGAGATAAAAATATGACTAAAGAAACTTGGAAACACTCTCAGATTACAAAGAGTGGATCTATGTTTTTGACCACGTACGTTACTAAAACCATACTTAGTTTAAAATAGTTCTTATTGTTGTTATAAAGTTATAACATAGCCTTTTTGGAAATTTTTTATAAATATATTTGTGGAATATATTGCTTCAATCGTAAAGTGAGGGGCAACATATCTCATGAAAGATCAAGTTACTTCAAGATTATATTATGTATATGTTTGTGAAAAATGTATGGTTATTATTACTTGGACGACTGACATAAATAATCGGCATTGCGATTGGGATATGATTCCAGATGACTTTACGATACATTGTTCCTGGTGATTTCCAGGAAGAAGGAAACAATAATAGTATTCTTCGTTTAATATGTCACCATTAAATTAAAATATTTTTCATAGTTAAATTTTAATCATGCAGAACTCAGATTGAAGGGATTAAATGTTTTGCCTGATTCAAGGAAGACAATGTCTCTATTTTAAACTTCCTTAATTTATCCTTTCAATTTTGACTACCATTCTGTTGTATAGAGTACAAAAATAAAAAAAATAAAAAAAATCTGAACAATGGCTATATCTTTAGTTCTATTGTGATTGTTTGCACCAAAGTAATTTGTTGACAATTCTTTATATGGCGGGTGCAATGTTTTTTCCTTGGAGAGCTGTATACTAAGTAAGTCGAACTATAACTTTGACAATTTTAATACGAACCCCTATTTTTAAATCCTTTATATTATCTTCCATTTTGTGGTTATCTTTGTCGATGGCGGGCCAATTTGAGGAGGCATAATAAACATCCTTGCCGTCATCCAATCGGGCTGAAACTTGGTAGATAGATTTGCTGTCGATAACAATGCATCAAATTTGGGGAATCCAACGGAGTGGATGCGTACTGCAGGAATTTACAGCTATTAGTCGTAAATTACTTGGAAATTACTTAGATTTATTGCGTCATATTAAACAAAATGATAGTAAAAAAATTATTGATTAAAAAATCAAATTAGCAACTCAATCAAATATGAATTGCAATGTGATATAAGTATCAAAACCGATGATGGATCAACTAAACACGCTGTTCAATTAAAATCGAAAAAAAAAAATTCCGAAGTTTAACTTAAATAAGTGTTGATAATAAACTTAAGAAATAGACAAAATTTTTACTTTAAGGTTTTGTCGGACATTGATAAAATAATATATGTGTTAATTCTAGGTAACCCTTATTACTTTCAATTATCCATATATTAACATATTAACATAGGGTAATGAAAGTTGTGATTTCAGTCAAAAAAAAAAACTTTCGTTTTTTTTGTTGTTGTTGTTGTTGCTGTTGTTGCATTTCTCCACGTTTCAGAACATCCTGATTTCAAACTAGGGGTGTGAAACATCGCACAACTTTCAATTACACTATAATATTGGACATTGCATTCAAATTTGATATGGTTCTATTTACCGTTTTCAGATGGGTTCTCTCATTTAAAGGAAATTGGCCTCTTTGGCGATAGTTTCGACAACAATTTTTACAGTAGACAGACAAAAAAAAGAAAAAAAAAAAAAAAAAAAAAAAGAATTGCGCGTTGAAATCATAAAGCATATTGAAAAAATAAAGCTTTTCGGAAATTGCTAGAAACGGTTCTATCCATTTTGATTAAAATCTCTATGCTAATGCCTCTTACGGTGTTCTAAACGTACTGAACATACAGCTTTTAGCATATTGTTTTTTTTAGGAGGTAAAAACTTAATATTTCAGTAAGATGGTACATCATGCCATACTTCTAATGCATCAAAAAATGGTTTGAAGAAAGAAACAACAAGTTCTTACAGACTGAGAGGCGACTGCAAATTTTGGACCTCATCGAACATCACTCTGAAACTCATATGGAATGTAGAGATATGCTAGCTGATTAACAATCGCGTGGTCTGCCGAAGCGCATTTGGCCGGAAGTGTCCGAAAAGCGTGACCGCAAGTGCAATTTTTGGAGCCCAAAATACCTCATCGAACATCACTCTGAAATTCACAGGGAATGAAGAGAATTACCTACCGAGTAAGAATCACTTGGTCTGCCGAACCGCATTTGGCCGGAATTGTCCGTCAGACCAATCCGAAAGTGCACTTTTTGGAGCCCAAAATACCTCATCGAACATCACTCTGAAATTCACAGGGAATGAAGAGAATTACCTACCGAGTAAGAATCACTTGGTCTGCCGAACCGCATTTGGCCGGATTTGTCCGGCAGACCAATCCGCAAGCAAGCGCAGCTTTGGGTACCTAAAGACGTATCGTATATCACTTTATTAAACTAATTCTACTTACAATTTTCGGTAATATGCTGTTGTCTAATTCATCTTTATATTCTTTCTTTAATATCATAACCTTTCGGTAACATCTTAAATGATATCCAAGATCTGGAGACAGAATAATCTTTCCATACTTGATATTTTATTACTTCTGCGTATTTCGCTCAATTCCGACAATTTGTTTTCTTTTTTGCACAAAAAACAGACACTCATTTTGAGACTTTAATTTGTATTTGAAAAGAAATAAGAAATTACCATAGAAAAATAAGACGACTGCTTAACATAACAATGTAGAAAGTTCTGATCAGAAATATCGGCATACAATCATTCAATTTTTAGAATATGACTTTCATTTCAGGCGTCTTCTCACTTTAGGCACCTCGAAAAAGGCTATTTTCGCGATTTTTTTTTCGAGGATTTTTGCAAACAATTATGGGATAAAATGGATCCTATATAATAAACACATCTTTCAAGTACAAGAATTTTTTTTTTTTTTTTTTTGAACAATTATTATAATAAAACAGTAGCATCGAAAAACCCGTGTAGAAATGTAATGTTCGTGGCTTGTTGATGAAATTTCGGAAACTATCCGGCCGATTGTCATAAAATTTGAATAACATATTCTTCATAGTTATGGCTATAGCGCATATCATCAGATTTTTGAAATTTTGATTTGAAGTATTTTTTTTTACAAAAAACTGCAAAAAAACGCGTTTTTTTTTTTTTTACTTTTTCGAAAAACGTGCGCCATTTTGTTATTTTCGCGAATATCAAAAATCTGATGATATGCGCTATAGCCATAACTATGAAGAATATGTCATTCAAATTTCATGACAATCGGCCGGATAGTTTCCGAAATTTCATCAACAAGCCACGAACATTACATTTCTACACGGGGTTTTCGATGCTATTGTTTTATTATAATAATTGTTCAAAAAAATAAAAAATAAAAAAAATCTTGTACTTGAAAGATGTGTTTATTATATAGGATCCATTTTATCATATAATTGTTTGCAAAAATCCTCGAAAAAAAATCGCGAAAATAGCCTATTTTCGAGGTGCCTAAAGTGAGAAGACGCCTTCAGCAAAGGATTTTGTAATCCTTAGCCCAAATGATATATGTATATATTTTTACTTTCAATTACCCATATGTATATATACGTAGGATAATAAAAGTATAGCATTTGGTAAAAAAAAAAAAAAAAAAAAAAAAAAGAAAACGCATTTCTCCACGTTTTGAAATATCCTGATTTCAAAAAACTTATATAGAAAAAAATTCTATCTGTGTGTGTGTGGTCAGCATGACTGCTGAACAAATTGACAAGTGATGTTCAAATTTGGTATGAGGATTAGTGGCGGCCATGGGACCTACCATGAAGGTTTTCGTCAAAATTGCGCATGCGCTGCCATTGAAAAAATCATGTTTTTCAATGATTGCTAAAAAACAGCACTAACGATTTTGATAAAAATTTCTGTGCTAATGCCTCTTAAAGTGTTCTAAACAACCCCACCTCCGAAATTCCAGTAAAAATGTTTTAATGGCGTAAAAAGTTGAAAAATGTATGCTTTCAATGCAGAGCTCTCTTTCCTTGAGCAAACCTAATCAATGATCGTTGATCGAAAAGTATATCGCCAAATTCACCATTTTTGTGATTCTTTTTTTTTTCAAGCCCCATACAAGAAATATCGCCAAACTGGTCCTTTATTCTAAATGAAGGATGAAATTATAAAAACGGTAAATGACCCAAATCCGTGTCAGTATTATAGTGTAATTGAAAGGTGTGCAATGTTCCACACCCCTATTTTAATAAGCTTCATCATATGACGTCCATGATCGTCCTTTATGATATCATATCCAGCAACACTCCATGCTGTCTTTGCATCGATAATGCGGGAGCGTGTTTGATTGATATTTTTAATTTATTCTTTAAGTTGTTATTTTGTTCGATTATTTTGTTTATCGACGGACCAAGTGATCCTTATTCGGTAGGCAATTCTCTTCATTCCCTGTGAATTTCAGAGTGATATTCGATGAGGTATTTTGGCACCCAAAAAGTGCACTTTCGGATTGGTCTGCCGGACAGTTCCGGCCAAATGCGGTTCGGCAGACCAAGTGATTCTTACTCGGTAGGTAATTCTCTTCATTCCCTGTGAATTTCAGAGTGATGTTCGATGAGGTATTTTGGGCTCCAAAAAGTGCACTTTCGGATTGGTCTGCCGGACAGTTCCGGCCAAATGCGGTTCGGCAGACCAAGTGATCCTTATTCGGTAGGTAATTCTCTTCATTCCCTGTGAATTTCAGAGTGATGTTTGATGAGGTATTTTGGCAACCAAAAAATGCACTTTCGGATTGGTCTGCCGGACAGTTCCGGCCAAATGCGGTTCGGCAGACCAAGTGATTCTTACTAGGTAGGTAATTCTCTTCATTCCCTGTGAATTTCAGAGTGATGTTCGATGAGGTATTTTGGGCTCCAAAAAGTGCACTTTCGGATTGGTCTGCCGGACAGTTCCGGCCAAATGCGGTTCGGCAGACCAAGTAATTCTTACTCGGTAGGTAATTCTCTTCATTCCCTGTGAATTTCAGAGTGATGTTCGATGAGGTATTTTGGGCTCCAAAAATTGCACTTGCGGTCACGCTTTTCGGACACTTCCGGCCAAATGCGCTTCGGAAGACCACGCGATTGTTAATCAGCTAGCATAACTCTACATTCCATATGAGTTTCAGAGTGATGTTCGATGAGATCCAAAATTTGCAGTCGCCTCTCGGACTATTAACATGACCTGCGAATTCTCTAGATTTTAAAGTTATAGAAAACATTTGGCGATATCTGGCAAAGAAGGGTTATGCAAACGGAAAGTAATTTGACTCATTGGCAGAGCTTGAAGATAAAGTTTACAATGTATGAAGTGAACTTGTTCCTAATTGCTTGAATGAACTGGTCAGAAGAATGCCACAGAAAATGGCTAACTGTCTCGAAAGAAAAGGCTGATCAACGAAGTATTGACTTCCTTATTTTTTTAAACTGTCCTTATATTTTTGCACATGCTAAAAATCTTGCTTTTCATGTTATTTTATTTTATCCCCAAATAAAGTGATATAAATATAGGTTAACAATTTCTGATTGCCAATTTAAGCAAGATACATGTTGTTAAGTTCAAGTCTTGTGTTTAGCTATATGATAAGGGGGGGGGGGGGGTTGGAAGGCAATTTTTTTTTTTCAGTATCCATGTTGAGGTTTTTAGCGCATCACAATATTTGAAATGTTATCTACAAAATGATTTAACTTAGTGGGCAATATACTCATCCGAAGTATTTTTAAAGTATTTATTGAAAAAATAACATCACTGAAAAAACCCGTCTGCTTTCTACTTTAAACGTTGTTTTCTCAAAATGCTGATTTTTCATACAAATGTAACTTTTTCGAGGGTTCTACCTCAATATTTTGCTATGAATTATTTTCCTGGTACAGATTGCATTTTTACACAAAATGACATGTGTTTTTACAGAAATGTTGATTCAGATTTTTTTTTTTTTGAAAATTTCATAAAAACATTTCTAAACAACATAAATCCTAACAAAAAATTTATGTTTACAAAATCATATGTCCGTTTGTGTAAAAGTGTTTAATATTGTCTGTACAAAATTTAAAACAAATGGTATGAGTAGTTTCTGAGAAAAGGTACATAAAAAAGGTATTTTTAACATAGAACCGCCATCTGAACCCCCTAAGTAATAACATATATGCTGTCGTTATAATTACGAGAAGCACTGTACTATCTCCCAACCATAATCATTTAGATATTTAGAGATTAGCTCCATTTCACTCACCTGTCTTCATAACTGAGCGAAGTAAGTTTTTGTAAAAACAAGGTTTTCAGTTTTTTTCTGATATTATAAATATTAAAAATCTTTAAAAAAATTGAAATTTAAAAAACAGTTCAAAACATTCGATTGACACTTTTCAAACAATAAACTGAGAAAATATAAGAGATTTTAACAAAAAATTGACTATGGAGTACATTAAAATATAGTATCCCATATTACTCTCATTGGAATTTTACTGTCAAATTTTAAAATTTAATTAAAAAAGATTAAACATTTAAAATCTGTATTCAAGGTCTAGTAAGTTATGTAGATTGGAATTTACACTTCGCTTTTCAGAGAAATCTCTACTGAGAGTCCAGATGAGTTCAGTGTAATCCGGAAAACAAAATTTGAAACGCTACTTAATTTACTCTCAGAATACCAGCTGAATTCTTAAAACCAAGTAACATACCACACATTTTCAGCTGCTTAAAAATAGTTTTTATTATTTTTTTATTTTTCAAATACTCTCCTGCCTACACAGACCGCGGTCGATCCAGCAGAATTTTGTTTTTAATATTATTTCTAACACAATATTAATATACGTTTCAGTCGGTGTGAAACAAGTTGTCCAAATAGGTCACTTCCTCCTTGACTATTAGGATATTTTATTTAGTTAGAGAACAAAACAAAAAAAACCACTAATAGTGATAAAAAAAACTTTTGATCGGTCTTTGTCAAATATTATCATTTTTTTTATCTGAGTAATTATGCAAAACAATTTTAGTTTATACATAATTGGTTCTGTATTTGCATTTCTTGCAAACTATTGCATGAAAATTGCATATAATTTCATCTCTACAACACTAAAAATATTTTCGATCGAAAGGTTTTTAAACGTTGCTAGTCAAGTAAATCAAAATTTACTTTTTCCTCACTATCCTGAAAACTGATTAATCCATTTTTACATTGAAACGTTACTAAATTTGAAATGTTTAAATAAACTTAAATGTTTCAACTTGTGCTCCTTTGTTCTGCATCCTGGGGTTATACATACTAATTGCATTTCCTTAAATTAAGAAAAAAAGTTCTCGTTCCGATAATAAAGTATTGTTGTGACTTTTCTCAGAGGGAATGACGACACATTTTTTACAAAATAAAAGCTATAATTTATTCTTCATTCAGAAGCTCACAAAACTTCTTAGAAACAACAGTGAACTCGTTAACAACAGCTTCCAATGCTTTAACAATAGCTTCAGTGCATACAATTTCACATTAACAACAATAATTTAGGCAGCGTAAAAATAAACAAAAGTTAAAAGTTTAGCTCTTTTTAAAATAACCCTCAAAAACGCTCAAAATCCAATTAATCCCTTTTGCGAACTAGCGATGCTTTTATACTAGCCGAAGAAGTTTCACGAAAAACCACGTGCAAACGATATCGCTTTTACAGGACGTTTGCGAAACCTAGCGTTACTAGACCGCGTGTCTTCAATCCTTTCCTGCCTTGGTTAGCGTGATAGCTTCCAGACCGAGAGGTTGCGGGTTCGAGTCCCGTGTTAGGCATGGGTGTTTGTAAATGTATGTTGGCTTGTCTAATGACGAATGTTTCGGCGCATTATAGCCCTCGTGTTGCTGACGGCGCCAGATAATCTGAATTCAACCAACCAACCTTTCCTGCCTGTATTATCTACAGCCGACGAACGAACCTAATAAAAAAATATAGAACTTCAACAAAAAACAAAAATAATAATAATAAAAAAAGAAAAAGAAACATCGGTCCCCCCAAATGCAAAAACAATTACAGTATTTGCAAAAAAAAATAAAAAAAAATTGTGCAACAGTCTTGGACTAAATTTCTATTCTAGAACTTGTTACACACTATCTCAACAAAGTTTCGCTACTAAAATAAGTTTAACTTTACATCCTACACATCAATTTCAATTGAAATATAGTATTTCCAGAGACAGATAAATTTGTTTTTTTCAGACATGGTGTTGTCAAACAAAGTTGAAAATTGATTTTGAATTCAGCTATAAACCCATTTCCCGTCTAATATAACTATTGCAAATAAAGTAACGGAGGAATTCTCAAACTATGCTCTACTGAAAATAAAGCGAGGACAACTATAAAAAATATATTACTATCTGTACGCAAACGAAATGTTCAATTGAAATGTTTCAACTGCCTTCTTTTTAGACTTTTTAAAAAAAAGCAAGAACTTCGTATTATTGATTGGAAGTCAAAAAAATCTTAAATTCATTATCAGTGGAATTGAAATAAATATTTACAGGATTAGTGATCCAGTGAGAGGATGAACTTCAAGTTTCTAATAAACATTTAATGTAAATTTCACATTTCGTTAGTACATCAATGTTACACTTTATTTTCATTGTTGAATTTAGTAAATATATGAATTTATATTTATTTTAAAAGAAAGAGCTAGGAACGTTCGAGGGTTTGTATCACTCAGAGATAGTCCCCCAGATGAGAACTTTAGCCAGGGTAATGACTGATTAAAAGGGATAAAAGAATTGCAGATATTTTTCTTTTGCTCGATTTCAATAAGTGACTTTGATATTTTAAATTGAATTATTCAATCAGTGCAAAAAAAAAATTATTTTTTTTTCAATTAAACTGCATGCTTCTCAAAGTTCTGAAAATATGTTTTCTAACTTTGAGTTAGAAAACCATTTTCATTTTAAAGTGAAGTTTTAATACATAATGATGTCGATTTGATTTTGAACCTCGTACATTCTGATCACTAGCTTGCTACCTTAAAAACCGCACCAACTAAGACTGCTTGAATTCCTCTCCAAATCATACCTGATGGCTGTAGGATTAGCGCTCTGGCCTCGCGTGCTTCCCGGGTTGGTCATGGATGTTCATTGTGGTTCGGAATCCACTTTAAACTGTAGGTACTATCCAAATAAGCAATTATTATGCACAAAAATAGGTCGTTGAGTGTACAAAACCAACCAACTAAAGCTCTAAAAATGATAGTAAATGTTATTTTTCAAATTTAAACCAGGCACGTACTGAACATTTTGTAATTATTCATTACGTGCCTGTAGATTTTATATATAAATCAGAAATGACATCTGATCTCAATGTCTTCACGTCAATTATTACTTTGTCGCCCAGCACTACATATCACTTTGAGTAACGTTGAAGAGTCAAGCTTATATTAAAAATATCCAGGAAAAGAAGTTAGCATAAAGCTCAAAGGTAAAGACTTATTCGTTTAGTTTTACGTGTCTGTCTTTTTATCAAAGAAAATAATGACAAGAGATGCATAAAAAATCCTCCTCAGTAAATAGTTTTATAACTCAGTGTATCGCCTTCATAATTCTCCAGGAGGAAGAAAACTGAAGCGATCTTTTTGTATTTCCTCTTTCTCACTTCTCCCAAATTTGAAGATAGGAGTTGGGGTAGAAAAAGGGTGGGGAAAAAAAGAGGCAAGGATCCCCTTATCGACTTTCACGGAGGTGCCAGCCTGTATGCATAACATTGGGATGCCTTTGTATCCTCAAAATCGAGACTTCTACTATAAAAAAAAACTATCAAAAAGTAGGATGGAAAATAAAATGCAAAGTAACGGGAATGGATGGATAGAGGGAGGGATAGATAAAAAGATAGGTTGAGAGATATATTGAAAAGGGAGAATCCCTTACAGTAAAAACTAAATTTGCAGAGTAATGATCAAGTATGTACTTTTTAGGGGGTTGGAGGTAAAAAAAAATGCTTGAATGGCCAGGGGGCATTTGACTATGAACTCCTGGATCTTGAGGTTAAAAGGGCATTGTTAGTTTGATCTCTCTAAATCGTTTCGGGCATGTCAGCCGTTTTCATCGCGCGAAAAAGAAAGTGGAGGAGATGTATTTATGGAAATACATATTTCAAGCGGAGGCATGACAATAACCATTATGACAGGAAAGTTTTCAAGAACATTAGGACTTTGATGCGACCTGATATCTTTTTCGACTTTGGTGACTTTTTCGATATCGCGATTTTTTTTAAAAGTGTAGTTTTGGCGATGTGGAAAGGAACCTGATAAGTTGAAGATCAATTAAATGTTTCTGAAAAAAATTTAATGTACTATGAGTTGAATAACAACTTTTCATAATACTAAACGTTAAGAAATTGCAAAATCTTGATGAGAGTATACGGTTGATTGGTCGAATGAATTTCAATGGAGAAAGGGCAAAACATGGGTAATACTGCAACCCAAGTATAAGGAAAAGTGAGGATGGATAGGATAAACTTGTTATTTTAATACTTTCAAAAGGTAAATAAAAATTTAATAATTAATGTATTTACTAACTCTTAGGAAGCCATTTCACTTCATATATCTGTTAAAATTTAAAACTTAAAACTTGTGTCGTCTAACAATACTATTAGGCTTACCATACAAGATAAAAAATACATAATTATATTTGAGGAGAAAGAAAACGAAACCAGACTTGCCCACATAAAGTCAAATTCTTTTTATTATTTTGTCAACATCCTCAGACTCACCTTTATTTGCGTTAAAAATATTTTCAAACAAAAGCGGCTCAAACCCTTCAAAATAATTGTATTCAAAATGCAAGATATATATCCTGGTTTACAAAAGTAAAGGAATATAATTTTTTCCCACATAACATGGAAAAGTTGTTACATAGAGTAATACACGCTGAGAAAAAATTCAGAAGTCTAATTAAGGCCTTGAGGGTCCACAATCAGCTTTAGTTTTTGAAAAAATTGAAAAATAATTCCTATGTTAAACACCAATAGGAAAAATAAGACTAACATAGCTTAATTATTAACATAGCTTAATTGTTACATTTAATTAGCGGATAAATAAAAACTTTAGATTTTTTGTTTTATTACAATCAACCCATGCTTATTTTGTTTTTAGAAGAAAACTTCACGTATGAAGAAGGGAAACACGAAATGTTACTTTTCAAAAAGGGGAAAGATACAAACCTCATAACTGTGTCGTCCCAGTTGCGCGATTCTCATTCACGCGAAGCGGTCGGAATTTCTACCCGTTTGCGCGACAGATTATTTAAATACCCTCTTTTTCGAATGTCTTTATGGTGCGTAATTATTTTCCTATTAATTCTTGTAATTTTTATTTTCTAAGGGAGGGCATTACCAGTAAAAATAAGAAAAAACAAACACACATTATCTCTCGTCTCCGTCGTAATAATTATCCGGCAGTACATCAGACTTGAAATTACTTACTGAGAAATGAGTTAAATATAACTAAAAAAATTGGTATGTTAAACAACATGTAATATCAAGTAATGTGTAAAATATAATATTCGAAACAATGTGTTAAAAGAAGATAAGGATATTTTTTATTATTTTTCATAATATATTCTTGTCATGTAAATGTAAAGAAAATTGAATGACAAATTATGCTTTTCAGTTTTTCAAAATTCTTAAGTTATGTTGCAAAAACAGTAATTGCTCAGTATTATTTGGAAGAATTTGGTTGCACTCATTTTCATAAACTAAACGTGCCTCTGATAAAATTTTATTTTTCTAATAAATGATGAAATAATTTTGAAATACTAACATGACATAACTAATGATATAAAAATGGTGCAATTCATTATCGAATTCAGATATTGAGTAATGAAAATTGAAAATAGAGTGAAAAGTGGGAGAACACCTGAACATCCAGTCCTAGAAAATCTGGTCGCGCAAACGTATATTTTTCGCCCCTTCGCGCAAACGTGTATCGCGCAAGTGGGTATATTTCCTTATAACATCACATCACTCGCAAACACATTACTAATATCACAATACTGAATTCTAAAGCTTGTTTTTTATAAGAATATCATTCTATAAGATAGCATAGTTATTAAGTTTAAAATTTTAAGAATCGAGAAAAATGTCAAATATACTGTACCCATAATTTCGCAAAGTTATATTTTTATTTTGTGTTAAATAGCTTTATTTGTTTACGAGATTCAATTTTTGAAAGTATCTAACCATTTCTTTAGGTTTATCCACAAACTAGAATAAAGACCTCGGAAATGGTTATGGCATTCTTAATAAAATATTCTAATATATCATCGGAAACAACAGATGTGCTTAGAGGCTCTTAAATGCCTGTATTGGCCCAGTCAATGATGTCGATATTATCATCTTTGACCTCGAAGTAGAACTTAGGTATCTTACATTTTCTTACTATTTTTTTAAGTTTCTTCTCGTATTTGCTTGATTCTATGTAGTTCCAATTCCCTCACGTGAAATCAATCATCAGTGATCATATAAAGTAGTAAGTTTTGCGGTTGACCGAAATTCCCGTTACTTAGAATCACAGGATCGATGACATTTCTCAGTTTCTTAGGCAATGTAACGATATTTCTGTATCTTTATCGCGAACAACATTGGAATATAAACTTTGCATACAATTGTTAAAGTTTCTGCAAGTTTTATGAAGGTGCTGGCTTTCCCACATACAACCTAAAAATGCGATTCGCAGTAGTGAGACCTCTAAAATGGCAAATATTCCTTGGTTTACGTTTCCGCTGGTCATTTGTACTTTCCTCGTGGCCTTCGCCTCAGATATCTCACACAAAAAGTACTAAACATCTAAACTATTAAAATAATGTTAATTAACTTTGCAAGTTTACTTTTATACACATTGACACTCTAGTACTGTTTCATAAAAAATGTAAGTTAAAAACGTATACCCAAACTTTAGATTTGTCAAACCATTACATTTAAATTAATCCACTTTGGTAAAGTGCGATGTATAAGAGCCCAAGCAAGCCGTGCTTTTCTGTAATTTTCGCAGAGCCATAGCCTCTTCTTGGTATTGCACCATTTCAGTCAGCTTCAACAAGTGCTATTCGAACCGTCATAAGTATAATTTTTGTTTCTTCTCATTTAAGTTATAGCAGTAACAAGTTGAGGTGATATTTTTGTAATATCTTTCAAAGCAGAAACCATAGGTTCTTTTTGTAAGTGGTGATTCGTTTATTTCCATTTTTTTTTTCAATTGAATCCAATTCCAATCTAAACAAACATTTGCAAAACGTTTGATAGTGTTAGATAAACAGTTTATTTAACATACTTGTTAATGTACCTGTCTTCATACTTTTTCCCAACCTGTGCTGTGAGTAAACCGCCCACTTTTCAAACTATTGTTTACTTTTTGCTTCAGCTAAAGTTTTAAGTTGAGTTGTGTGGTTTCTTCTTTTAAAGTTTAATAATATTTGTGTTGGGTTTTTCTGAATTTTGATTGGTCAACTGTGGTATTTTTCTAGGCATGCATTCTTTGTATTATGCAAATTTATTTGTTATATAAGAGAAAGTTTCTTGTGAAACAGGGCAGATGGTTTCTGACTGCCAGTGAGGAAGTAGTGTTGATTATGTTATAAATAAACTTTTAAGATTTTTGTTTCAACACCTTGTCCTCAGTTTATTTTTCACTGCATTTATTTTATCAGACAAATTAAAGTATAATCTCTATTTTTAAATCTTATGAGATTATATTAGATGGTAATTTAACAGCTTCTGTAACCTAAAATTGGCTCTTACCTTGTTAGTTTAAAAACTGCATTTTTAAACTATGTTCATGATTAAGTTCAATACTTTCCAATATTTTCTAAAGTGAATATGACGCATTTTATGATTTCTACTGATTTAAAGAACTCTAGCGTATAAAACCACACTAAAAGCAGTGAAAACAAACGAAACTTCCAATCAGAACTTGGCAGGCTAAAGTTATTTCGGAATAATCTTATTTCATATGATTGAGTTATTTTGTACCCATTTCACTGAATTAAGATTAATTTTATAAAAGCTCTAGTTTAAACTAGGACAAAATTCATCAAATAGTTTTAAATGTATCCCTGGCTAAAGTTACGGTCACAACCAGAAGAAGAATTAGAAGCAGAATCAAAATCAGAAGAAATAAATTCAGGTGACTTCGGCGATTTTCAAATGATTTTTTTTTGGTCATGTTCCCTTGTTCAATGCTATCAATTATAATGTTATTTTTCGTCTACGCACCCGAGGCAACATGATGGCAAAAAATCAGGGTTCTAACTTTAATAGAAGCTGAGTTGTGAGGAGTCGAAAATAGGCCTAAGCTCTGTCAACATAATATACACTTGCTTTGACATCGGACTTTTCAGCACTGTCGCATTATTGGATACTCATTCCAGGAAAACTCGAATTTAGCTCCGTTTTTTTCAGTATTCTATTGGCTGCTGAATTCAATGTCATTTAATTATGTTTTTGTCAATCATGACATTAATGCTATAATAAACTATATATATAATTTCGAGTAACACTTTCATAGTTATCGTAAAAAGTTAATATTGTCTAATAAAGTTGTCCATGGTAGTAGTTAAACCATATAATATTCCACCTTTTATAAATACAATAAGTTTCAATTGAACATTTTAAATATTAGAATTTTAAGAAAGTTAAATGGATTGAACCAATTTTTCATACCGATACAACCTAACTCTTGTGACTTAAAGAAATATTTACCTAGAAATAACAAATTGAAGTCTTTTTAAAGTCACTACTACTGAATTAAGAATATTTTTAAAGATTCAACTATAGTTACTTGTAATTTCAAAATTTGCATAGATCAATAGGAACCAATGCGTGTTTCTGCATCTCAGTGAAAATTTTACTTTTGGGTGAATCTGCCTGAATTTGTCAACTTGATAAAATTAAATAAAAAAAAAAATGAAAAGAATGAGCTTTTTTAAATAGTTTCCTTCGTTTCACATTAATTGCTTCGAAAAGTACTGAGACATGTAGATTATGAAAATTCAAAAAAGAAACCTGGTGGTAAATTAAAAAATATGTGATGCACTTTTAGTTCAAAAATAATATTTGTGCTGTAACATTTTCATGCGAAGAGTTGAGGATAAATATATATAATTTTCCGAAAATGTGCCAGCGATAAATGAGATTTTACTGTCGCTGTTATAAAGCTGTTTCTAATGTTAGTGTTACATTACCACATTTTTCATTTCAACGTGAAACGACCCTATCTCTACAGAGTGTCCAGTGAAGGACTACCTGATTTTAAAATTAAATAGCTCAAAAATAAAGATCGATTTAGTAATAAAAAAATAAATAAATATATAGTTATTTTGAAAGCTGTAAAAATCTGACACTACATTTTCAAAATTAGTTACAAATGTTGCCAACAGGTGGCTCTGTTTACTGTAGCTCTTATGAATAAAGAGTGATTTGAAGCTCAGAGCAACCAGTTTTCACACAGTTTCACTTTTTAAACGTAAAAGGAAGTGAGCGTGCTTGCAACACCTGATTACAGAGGACAAATTTATAGCATATTTCTAGAATTTTGCAACTTTAGCGCCATCTGTTGGCTTCACTTGTAACTAATTTTGAAAATTGTGTATAAGATTTTTACCAGCTTTCACAATAACTATACTTTTTGTTTAATTCTTTTAAAGAATCTTTGTTTTTGAGGTTTTTTAATTTTAAAATCAGGCAGTCCTTTGTTGGACACATAAAGAACATTATCAATAAAACTGTAACTAAGAACTGGAGAAAAAAAGAGGCACCCATTCATGTGCAAGAGGGTGCAATACAACCTCATTCCTCATAGAGGATGCACTAGAATCCTTCAAATTGAAAATTATTAATAATGCTGAGAAAAATGGTATGATTCACTGGTAATAGAACTGATGTATAGGTTATTTTCTATATTTTAGAGCAATTTTTTTCCCTTTGCGATTACGCCAACGACAAAGTCTACTCAAGCAATATCCGTGATGTTGTATACCTTCGTGCCTCAATAACCGCTGTTATTTCTACTGTGACTATGAAGTGTTACAGCGTCATCCCTGGAACTGGATTACCAGCTGAATATCTTCAGGGTGTCTAAGGGAGTTCATGTGGAAGTGCACTGATTGATTTCTAAAAACTTTGTGAGCCATGTGCTGTCGAATTTTACATTTTTCTTAAGCTTTTTAAGTATAGTGGCCTTTCCAAATTAGGGATATTTGATTCGGACGCCCTGTACTATTGATTGTGATAAAATGTTTACAATGAATTAAAGCACCTATTGTAACAATTTAATAATTCGCCCCATTCTTCAAACTACTAATTTTAATAGTTCAGAGGAATTTGTTTTGTATGTATATAGGGTCAATGTCTAGGCAAACAATTATCAATTTCCTGTCCATCTTTTTACTTTCAATTACCCATCTATTTACATTGAGTAATAAAAGTATAGTACTCCACGTTTTGGAACATCCCGATTTCAAAAAATTGGTTTAAAAAAAATGTCTGTCTGTGTGTCTGTATGTCTGTGTGTACGTAGTCAGCATAACTCCGGGTTAACGGGTTAGTGGGGGCGATGGGACCTACCATTTAGGTTTTCGTAAAAATCGCGCATGCGCATTAAGTTGAAATCATGAAAAATTATGTTTTTAAGCAATTGCTAAAAAACCGGCTCTAACGATTTTGAATAAAATATCTGTGCTAATGCCTTTTAAGGTGTTCTAATTGTCAACACCTTCGAAAGGACAATGTAATGTCAATAGAATAACATTGCCAATTTCATCATCTTAGCGTTTTTTTTTTTTTTTTTTTTTTTTTTTTACAATATAAAAATCATTGCCAAACATATAGTCATACTGGACATTTTTATGTAAATGAGTAAAAGTATTTAAACTGTAAATAACACCACAAATTTTAATGCAATGATCAGTATTATAGTGTAATTGAAAGTTGTGAGATGTTCCACACCTCTAGTTTAGTTTATCTGCATGCAGAAGTAAAATTAAGTTCTAATGAATAGTGCAATGCATCATAGCCCTAATGCGAAAAAATGTCCGAATTTGAATAATGCATGCTCACACCCACTGTGAGGACCACTTCAACGTACCAAAACGCACTACTTTTGGCCTCAAGATATAACATTTTTATAAAACATCAATGCTCATCTTCCAAGGAATATGAACGATGTACAGCTGTTTCTACTTTTGATTGAAAAGCTCATTGCGTTAGGAATTCATTGATAACGTCGCCTTCTAGAGTTGATACTTATACTATTATTCTCGTGATAATAGCCTCTTAATATCGAAGGGTTGGTTTCCGATGTTAAGTATAGTTTTTTCGACCTCTTATTTCCTAGACTCTAAATTTTGGAATTTATTTCTGAGACGCCTTGGAGCTGCTTAATAGGATTTCCTCCGATCTTCCTTTTAACCCTTTTTGGTCTCATAATGACCATCTTTGTTTCACAGAATCGATATCAGGTTCAGATAAGGTTTCCACGGATGCTGCACGTCGGCTTTTTTGTGGCTCCTTCTCCTTACACACAAATGAAGAAAGTCCGATAATTGAACTAAAATTAGGCTTATCTCTTCCTTTTTTCTATGGGATTTTCGATTTCTCATTAATAAACGCCGTTTATATCAGCTGGAGTGATTGATTCCTTGAAAATCATTAGACTGAAGCAGTGAACTTAATACGGGAGGTGGAAGAAAGAACGAAAAACTTAGTCTCTTCTCAATGTTTGCTGATGATAACTTGATTACTTGAACTTTGGTGATCTTTTTTCATTTTTAAGTTAGATGTCTAGGGTTTTTCTCTTTTTTTAATTAGAAAGATAATTTTTTATGAATTTTTTATTGAATACACTTGTGGTATACGATATCAGGTACCCGAACTCGTTCGGAGAGCTTTTGTTGAAACAATTAAAAAAAAAAGCAATCCAATTGTATTTTTAAAAGTATTTTTAAGTTTTTATTAAAAGTAAATTATTTAAAAGTATTTTTAAATTGTATTTTTAAAAGTTTATACTCACGCCATAAAATTTTAATTATATTCTGATAATTTTATAAGGAAATGTAGTTTCATATGAAATTTTGAAAACATTTCACAAAATCTTCAAAAATACTAGATGAAAAACTAATGAACTTATTTAAAAAATAATACTAGCAAATTAAACTGTAACTGTATACTTATACTCTAGAGGATATAGTAATACACAAAAGAAAATTCAATAAATAAATTCTTTAACTGTCATCGAATCATAACTTCTTAATTTTCAACATTTTTAATGTTTTATTTTTTGATTAATGCTTCATAATTATATATAAAAACATTTTATTCAAATTTTTTAAGTATATCCTCTAAAAAAAAACAACAGAAGAATTCATTAATAACTTTTTTTAGCTACCTTTTTTCAAATATAAGTTCTTATGCATAAAATTGAAGTATGAGAAAAATGTGTTCAAAATATCATTTTACAGATCATTAACATCTGTCTTTATAACATTTACCCGCACTTTTGTTCTAATTGACACACACTAAAAGTGAATATTGATTTGGAAACTTGATTATATAGACAATAACATTATGCAGTAAAAAAATTTAAGAAACTTTTTTGAAAATGGACTTTTCAACGTATTTGGATACCTTGAAAAACCAGCAAGAAAAATACATTTCCTTGCAGTGGGCAACTGAAAAGATGATTTTTGTGCGAAATTGGGCATAATTCTGAGGTCTTGTTTCAAATTAGTTGGCTGCTTTGGATTATTTTTATTATTAATATCCACTACCACTAAAAATGCAATCACTTATAACATGTATTTTTTGTTGAGGGTTTTTTAAATATTGATATATAAACATGATTTTTAAACGCATATAGCGGTTTTTAATGGATTTTTTTAATACAAACATAGTAGTTAAAAAAAAACCAGTTATCACCAAAAAAAGGGACTCAAGCCCCTTCCCCTTAGCTATTGGCTGAAAAATATACATAATATCAACATCCGCCGCGATCCGCACGTGAATGTTTAAACAAATGATTCGAATCTAGAAACACTGAATTACGTTCTAATCCGGTACAAATTCAACTAAACATCACAAATGACTCTTTATGCTTCATCTTATCATTAATATGGTCCCATTCTTTGTGGAAATTGAGTACGGTAATTTTTTATTCATTGAAAAAAAAAGTGTCACCCCGTCTGAGAGTAAAATAGAAAAAAACTTTATTATTCCTAAGTTCTCCAAAGAAACCCAAGAGGATATAAATAAAATCTTTTGATATGCAATAGAAATAGGAATTAGACTAATGAAGATTCGTAATCTCTTCATTGGTTTTCACCCACTCATTTCTAAATTTCCAATTTTCGCAGTTCGCAAAACTTAACTTATGAGCTTTTGTTCCAAGTAAACTGTTCAAAATTCTTCATTTTTTTTACTACAAAGAATAAGAGATTTCGACACAATTCCTGATGATGTTTAAAGGATAAAAGATGAATCTCTTGCCAGATTGTATTGGTGACCAATTACTTTTAGAAGGACAGGAAGGAAATGCGAACATGAACATGATGGATATTGATAAAAAAATTTTTTCTTATAATCTCAGTTGTAGGTACTGAGAATTAAACCAATACTTTTCTTTTTTATATATATTATATTAAGAAATTTGTTAAATTATGTGTTAAAACATTATTAAGTTTACAGTAGAAACGTTATTTTGATGTAAATATGATACATCTATTTCAATGTACAGGGTGTTCAGGAAAGGACTCATTTTAAAGTTAAATAACTCCAAAACAAAGATCGATATTATATTGAAACCAAAAGTATAGTTATTTTGAAAGCTGTAAAAATCTGATATTAAATTTCCGAAATTAGCTACAAATGTTGCCAACAGATGGCGCTGTCACTGGTAGTTCTTATGAATAACGAGTGATTTGAAGCTCATAGTGATCAGTCATTGGACAATCTCCTGTTTAAACGTGAAAGGAAGTTGACGTGATTGTAATAACTGATTGCAAAGGAAGCATTTATAACAAATGTCTACAATTTTGCAACTACAGCAACTAATCTGTTAGGTACATTTGTAACTAATTTTGAAACTTCTGTTTTGGATTTTTATAGCTTTCAAAATAAGTATACTTTATGTTTCATTCTTCTATCAATGTTTGCTTTTGAGTAATTTAATTTTAAAATTATTGAGTCCTTCACTGGACACCCTGTAGTATTTGTCAATACGTTTGATCATTTTCCTTGGTCTTTCTACCCTTTTCCATTCACTAACCTCTAAAGGAAAACTAAGAAATATGCTAATATTTAATACTTTCAGTTTGATCATTGCTTGAAAAATCAATATTGGGTTCAGTTGTGGTATTAGATTCCATGTTTAAGTTTAAATTCACATAATCGGAACTTTTACTTAGCCCAAATAAAATTGTTGCGCCATTTTGTTTTTCATCAATTTTAACGTATATAGTTTCGTCTATCTTATGTTCCTTAGGAATAAAAATTCTATAACTCTTAATACTCATAGCATATCCTACCGAAATTTCAGGTTTTGCTCGAGGTTGGAGCTTATTTCTTTGAATCTGGGGAATATGCATATATGCAAGAGATCTAAATATTTTAAGATGTTTTACTTAAATCTTCCCTCACTTTTCTTGAAGTCTCCCGATAGCGACTGCCAGTTGCCATAGGCACTGCTATATGGGATACCGAAGGTAGCCATTTCCGACACTGCAGTTCCCTCCATATTTTACTAATAGAAATATACTACATAAAAGTTCTTCCACGCTGGTATTTTCAAAAATGACTTTAAAAATATGACATAATGCTAGAAACCAAAAATGTAAAAATTAACGTTTACGTGTTAAAATAAATATACAAATATTGAATCTATTGTTAAAAACAATTTTGAAGTTCTGCTTTGGATCTGAAATTGATTTGAAGTTTACATTTTATTTGAGTATAAATATGTATGATCCTTATTTCCTCATTGTAATTTTTTTAATAGTTTGCGTTAGCACGAATTGAAAATAAACAATGCGTAGTTATATAAACTAAATGAATAAATTAACATTATGAGTTATTTAGGACATCGATCTTTGGGGAATAAATATGTGATACATGAATTTCGAGTATCAACTTGATTGTGTTAGAAAATATTTTAATGTCTTCCAATTTTCAGCACATTAGTATCCACTCAAAAAAACCTTTAATTTCAAAAATGGTATTCAGTAATTGCCAATTAAGAATTCAAATAAATGGAGCACTTTTAAACCCAATGAAACCACGCGCGTTCTTCCTTTAACGTATCTTATGTCAATAATGGATTCCGCCTGAAGCGGACGTAATTAAATAAATTATAAAACATAAAACTTTCTCATTTAATACTCTAATTTGAAAAGAAACAAAATCACCAAAACATTTTCAGGTGTTTTCACTTGTGTATCAAACTAAAACAAGTTATGTCCTTATTTTCGCGAGTACTAAACTCCTGCAGTCATTTGAAATAAAGTGAATAATCACCGAAAACATTTCGAGTATGGCTTGGCACATTACTTGCTTTATCTCATTAAAGGCCAATTGTTTTTATTTGTCTGATGTACTAACGGAAATTTAAATCTCATCAAAGAAATTTATTGATTTTTCTTCAATATTTGCACTAATATCCCCTTAGGCTAAAATATGTCTAGTCATCTAAGAAATTATCTAACCCGATTAATAGTTAATTATTTATGTATTACGTAATCAATTATAATCGATTACTGTTATTTCCATTTCAATTAGACTAATTAAGTATGTTTTGTATCTCTAATGATAGGTGTTTCCTAATTAGACAAAACTTCCTTTTTTATTTACTTTGAATCTTCTTGCCAGAATATTCTAAATTCAAATAAGATAGCATTATACATACGAACGACTAGTTGCTACAGTACAAAGAACTAAAAATTGCATTTTTCTTTCAGATTAATATATTCTGCAATCAGGCTACTTTGCTTTTATTTCAAATGATGCAAAGTTATTATGTAAAAGATGTGAAAAACAATTTTTTAATATTTATTGCTTGATCATTTTAAAAATGACTTTAATAAAGTATAATGATTATGAAGATGATTCGATACTGCAATTTATCTTAGTAACACATTTATTTATTACTAAAATTGTGATGCTTCAAAATTTATAATTCTAGTTATTGCGACATTTGAAAATAAATTTCGTTCACTATTGATCTCACAAAATATTTACAAACATTTCATTTCAAAATATTTGCAATATCGAGAAAACACCATAAAGCAATAAAATCGGGAAACATCTCACCAAAAATTATTAAGTTGATGAATATAAGCCTTGGTGAGAAGAAATTGCTATTTTTATATAAATATTAACAAACTATTCAATTTAAAACATTTGCAATATCAAGAAAGCATCATAAAACAATATGATCGGGATAGTAACTAACATAATGCTTGAAACGTGTCATCAAAAATTATTAAGTTTCCCACTGTAAGAAATTCCTATTTTTATATAAATATCAACAAACTTTTCATTCCAAAATATTTTCAATAAAAAGGAAATATCATAAAACAATAAGATCGGGATAGTAACTAATATAATGCTTGAAATGTCTCGCCAAAGTTATTAAGTTTCCCACAGTAAGACATTTCTATTTTTATATGCTTCTAAAAATAGTCTTCAAATGATTTCATTTTATCGAGTTTTATTTACGAGTTTAAATGTAATCACCCTGTCGAGTTTTATTTACTGTTTAAATGTATTTTACGAGTTTAAATGTAATCACCCTGTATAATAATACAGGTTGATTACATTTAAAGATAAAGTTACAAAACGCTGTAGAAAGAGAACCATTGGTCAGAAAGTCATCAAATTTATTTGAACAGTGGTTCTTTTTTTACAGCGTTATGAAACTTTAACTTTAATTGTAATCACCCTGTAGTTTAACTCAATATTCCGTTTAAATAATTCTGTTAACTCAATAGCCGTTTTACTAAATATTTTATTAAAAAATCATGAACACAATTTATGATATGATTTTTAAGAAGCAATTTAATGCCAAATTGAAGCGATTTTTTTTAATTAAATGTATCATATATTGAAAATGTCAAAATTTTGAATTTTTTATATAAAAAAAAATATTTTTTTAAATTTAAAATAGTTTTTTGAATTTCAAAGTAGTACTGCATAAAATATTTCAGAAAAATAATTCTTAAAATAACGATTTTAGAATTTTGAGTCCTGCATCCCATTAAGCTTTAAAAGAGATTATCAAAATGTGGGAGCAATGAATGTTAGCAATAATAAATATTTAAAAAAATTCTAATTTAACTCGATTTTTTTTACTGTGTAGTTTTTCATGCTAGAATATGTTATGTAAACTTTAAAAGACAGAAAGTGTTCAGAAAAATACTAATTAAAGCATCTAATTAACTTATCTGCCGGTTACAGATATCGGACATTGTTGTCCTGTTGGTTACACAATTTTGGACATTATTGTCCTGTAGATTGCACATTTTTGGAAAGATTTATCATGTAAGTAATTGTTTTGACTTTTACATAAATAATATTGCATACTATTTTACAAATGCATTAATTGCTTTTAGCAAGGGTTTAAGAATATATAAATTTCATACTCCACTTATTTATCTGATAAACAGAAAACTATTTTAATTTACATAATAACATAATTTTTTTTTAAATGTTCTAATATTTTTAAGATATTAAATCAATTTTAATTAGTTTAATAATTTTAATATATGCATTACAAATTGTATGTCTATTTGCTCACAATTTTTACTATCATCTTTATATGTTAAAAATATAAATTTATCTTAATCCATTTAAAAAAATAATATATAAATTAAGAAAGAAAAAAGACAGGTTACTTTTATTTGAGATCCACTCACATGCTATTTTTTTTTTTTTTTTTAAATTTATGAACCAAATCACAAAGTCATTTTTTAATGCACATCTCAATTGTTTCTATAGCAAAAGAAAAGTCTCCCCTTGATGTTACACGATAAGGCGGTGATGGTGATTTGAGCAGAATATCTTTATAGTTTAATGTTGTACGATCGTGTTTTGCTGGATAACGAAATCTATTTGAGTTAATGTCGTCTTGAATTACATTTCTTTGATTAGCGGCGTTTTGATCTTTACTCGGTTTCGGCATCGCTGTTAATTTTTATTATTTGCAAATATTGTTACAGCAAAGAAAATGCATGAAACAATAAAAAAATTTAGATTTCCTTTTAAAAATAGATATGTTTGTTTTAGACATGGATTTAAGTCATACATTTAGAACATAGTGTACACAATTCTGTAATGATGTAAATGCCACCATTTTGTTCCGATCGTGCGCATAGTTGGACATGTTTTTAGTCATTATTTTAACATTTTATGGCATACATATAATTTTTGTTCTGCAAAAAAACTTTTGGTTAACAAAAGTAATATTATAATTAATACTTTATTTAAAGTTTTAAGACAGACTTAAGTAATAATACCTTTATCAAGAATATTATCGGCATTTCGATAGTTACGCGATTTCGACATTGCTGTTTAACAAATAATCAAAGTGTATTTACAAGAAAGAAATTGCACAAAAAGACACAAAAGCACTCGTAACCATTAACAAATTTATTTTAAAAGAAAAATTAAGGAGTTTAAATTACTTACTTCACACATTTCGTATTCAAATACAGCTTTGTTTCGATCGTTACTTTATGACATAACAAAACGTGGAATATTTCTTTCTAGAACAATTCTTCCATCTCACAAAATTACTTAACCAGTTCTGCCACCTATTGTCCTAAATTAAAAGTAGTCATCTCTTTCCTTGATTTATTCATTATTTTTCTTTCAAAATTCTTGAAAACAAGCTATAACCTTTTTTTCTTAGCAACACTGATCTGTCAACAATTTAGATGTCCAAAATGAGCCAGTTTTAAGTAAAAAAAAATAATCTTTTAAAATATTTACAACATCTTTGGGAAATAAAATATGCCAATTCTTGTCTCTAAACAGAATTAAAAAATCAGTGAGAAAAATAATTTAAGCTATTGAAGTTAAAATTGTTTACTATCAAAGCCAAAATTAAGAGTTGTGTCAATCTCCCACCTTTTAAAAACAACCCTTAACAGTTATAATTTTTATAAACATTTCAGGTGGATTTCGAATGAGTTTTATGCCCATCTATTTGTTTTATAAATTCTATTAAATGTTTAAATATAGTTAAAGTCGCATATGTTTCAAATTTTTGAAAACAAATCATTGGATAATTGTTTAAAGTATCACAATTTCAGTTTATATTAAACTTATTTTATGCAATATTTTAAAGTATTTGTGCAAAGTTTTTACGTAATTCCGTTGATATCATAAGTATTTATACTTTAAAAATTTTCAGAATTTTTTTTTCTGCCTTCCACTTTATATGCTTCTATCGCTACTATGAAGTTATTTATACAGAAGCGAGTTAACGTCGTTAACAAAACTAAGATTAGATACTCTCACAGCCAATCTAAAGAAAGAAAGAAGATGAATATTCCGGGCCAAAATGCTACATTTATTGATTTTTCTCCATTGTATTGACTAGAAAATTGCCGCATATTTCTTTAAAAGCTCATGATTAGAGACAAAGAATTTCGTTATCCACCATTGTTACATTTTAATTATATAGCAATATTGAAATAAGCAGACCCTTCAAGGCGAATTAATTGAATGTAGCAAATATTTTTTGTAAAGACGTGGCTCATTTTCATGGAATTCTGCATTAGCGTTAAAATAACACTCGTTTAATTTCATTTGCCTCTGTACGCTTTCATGGAATTGTATTGATAATTATATTTTTATCAGTGATATTAATAATTGGTTTCACATTCTTTTTTTATTTGCAGTGATTAGAATGTATTCTAATTATAATGTGTGATATTTTCTTAATAAGTATTTGTCACATTTAGACATTAGAATAATATTTTGAGTAATTAAAGTTTAAGTATAGTTATTATTTTTAGAAATATTTTTCATTGGGAACGAGGTATTGGCCAATGTCGGAAACAGGGGCTCTAGAAGTTTGGCCGATTCTGGGGAATTTCAGAAGCACCGAATGGCAAAATTTTTTCCAATATTAGCCAATATCACATTGCAGTTTTGGCAGATCCCGATGAGAAATTTTGGCCAGTATTGATGTGCAATCTTGGGAAATATCGATGAGCAGTTTTGGACAAATCATTGATTAAATATCGTTCGAGAATGGCTTGTACAGTAAGAAAAAAAAAAAAAAATCCGAAAAATCGCTGTCTTCTGTTCTAAAAGACTTGGAATACAGTGATTTGCAACAAAGTAATTTTTTATTGAGGATTCATTGAGATACTGTTTACTAAGAAAATTATACTCTTAACATAAAAAAAAAAAAAAAAAAAACCCTTCTGGCTTATTGAACCTTTTCAATTGAACTAGAATGCTTTGCTTACACTAAGCATAATATTCTAGTTCATTACGTTGAAAAACATGTTATTTACAAATGAAGCGCAAATCTCAATATTGAGAAGATTAATCTTTAGGTCTCTGGCATTATATGGGGGAAAGTGAGAAGTCGCGCGTTTCAGTACATTACAAGAATTAGTATAATTATTATTTCGATACTACTTAGATGTATTGTGTCATGTTTTACAAGAAGCTGATACAAAATTTATAATATAACAATCGTAAATGGGTTTCAATGTAACATAATCAATTTACAAATTTGAAGATGGGCCAACTTCACACACAGTCTGATTACGGTCGATTAAATAAAAATTGCACATGTTTAACGTATATTAAAGTTCGTAATAAAATTCCCAAATAAAAATTCTTAAGTTATGGTTTTATTTGGACTTTGATAAAATTCTTGCTGTTAATTATATCATGCTTATTGCTTACATGTTTCATTAACGTCAGGAAAAAAAGGATTACAATTTTTTTTTTGTTTAATTCATTGAACTTATTTTTTGAAACCTTGTATGCATCCATATAGCACACACCCTCCCAGGAAGGTACATAGGAAGTCATTTGAAATCCAGGGGATGCCTGGGGACTTCTTAAGGACCTCCATGGGAGAATGTATGCTATATGGTTATTTCTCACGTAATAGAACATTGCATATGAATACTAACTTGTTAAATCCTTATATTATCTAACATTGATGAAAAGTTTTATGTAAATATAATCCCATCATTATAGATTTTCTCTACAGTTTTACTTGAGGCTCTTTTATATTGAAAAAAACGCATAACCTGTCTGTTTTGAGCCTTTTTGAAATATCCTGAAATTTCCTTTGACCCATGGGGTTATATTTTTTGTTACCTTATAATGGTTCTAAAAAAAATTTGGTTCATCGTTTTTTTCTACGTTACTTACTTTTTTCATTACTTACTGCTACTTTTTTCTCTTAAATTGCGGTTTTGCAACTTAAGTCACTCATTTTTGGTTCCTTTCAATGGTAGAACGTAATAAATAGTACATATTTCCATTTATTAAAAGGACTGTAACTTTTTTAGGGTGGCTAGACCGTCTTTCCAATAATTCTGGTGTCAAAAATATTCAAACTCATATGTCACTTGCCTAAATTATAACAAATTTAAATGTTCAGTTTCAAATCTTACATTTTCCCCCTTTCACCAAAAAACACTCTTCCACCTTTCAAGTGTGGAATCTTTTGAATCTTCATTTTCATGAACTTAAATGAAAAACCTGAAAGAATTCACCAATTGCAACTTATCTTTTAACGAAGTATTAAAAGGACAATTATCTCATAAATAATTTATCCCCAACCCTTTCGAAATTCTTTCCACCACCTCTTACAGAAACTAAATAAAACCATTAGAATGAGATTACAACATTTAATGTCTATATATTTGAATCAACAAACCCGCATTTTTATTACTCAATTGATTTCATCAGGAATTTTTAACAAGTGGGCTAGAATTTCATCCAAGAATTAAATTACATCTTCTCATTAATCATTACGACTGAATGATATTTTGAGCTTGCACCAATGATTTCGATTGCACTTCAAATGCTTAAGACTCAATGAATGGAAATTAAGTGACTGAAAAGCTTGATTGGATGTCTCACCATTGAAATGTAATCGCCAAATATTCTATTCCGGTGGCAAGGTTATTGGATTATGATTTATAACGATTCTTTTTGCCAGATTTTTTTATTTATTCTATGAAATCAAATAAAAGTAAGAAGAAACTTAAAATTCATAACTTACAGAATCGGAAGTTGTTAAATTAAAAGAAATATTTAGTCCTCAAGTTGTTTACGATTTGGATTTTAAAATACGTTAATTACCCATTGGCAAGGATATTTATTACATTGTTGCACAAATCATACTTGTCCTTTCTTATGTTTTACATGTTTAGAATAGTTCCATTTTAATTTTAAAACATATGCTTAGTTAGTGACAAAATAGATTTCACACGTGATTTCGTAATGTAAAACATAAAATAAAATAATTTTTCTTCATCTTGTAAACTCGAACACAAACATTTTCTATAGCAAATAAAACCAAATATAAACGTTTGGCATGAAGGAATTTTCAGTTTACATTATCTGTAATATTTTGGTAATGCGATAATTTTTCAAATGAGCCACATGTTTACTGTCTGAAAACTGTGTTACTTTAATTCAAAATTCGATATCACTTCACAACCTTGCATTGCTTATTGCTATTCTATTGTCTCATGCTGTTGTTATTTTCTTGAAAAGTAGAATTAATTTATAAATAAAGGTTCAGGACATAATTATTTTGATCAAATAAATTAAATGTTGTGATGCATAGTGCTACAGACTCTCAACTCTAAATTTTTTAATTTACATGAATCAATTATATCTAAAGGATAAATAATTAAACCCTGTTTCTACTTTTTTTGGCATCCTGTATATATAAATGAATTATATACATAAATAAATCATATATATATATAAATAAAAATTAGGGGTGTGGAACATTGCATAACTTTCAATATACCTTATAGTAATAGTCAGTGCATTAAAATGTGTGGTGTTATTTACCTTTTTTATATTTTCACTAATTTAAATAAAAATGGCCAGTTTGACGATAATTTTGGCAATAATTTTTATATGGGCAAAAAAAAAACAAAAAAAAAAAAAAAAAACACCAAGAGGGCTGCATTGGCAATGTTATTCAATAGACACTACAATGTTCTTTCTTGTGCGTTAAACACAAAAAAATCATTTGTTGATGGGCGATGCTCAAGGGCAAGGAGCTCTCTGTTAAAGGCACTCGTTTTTCAACTTTTTAAGCTTTTGTTGCATTTCTACCGGAATTTTGCAGATGGGGACGTTTAGAACACCTTAAGAGGCACCACAGATATTTTAATCAAAAACATTTGAGCCGTTTTTTAGCCATTGCTGAAAAACATGATTTTTTCATGAGTTTTCGTGATTTCAACTTTATGAGCATGCTCTATATTTTGACGAAAATCTTTATGGTAGGTCCCATGGCAACCACTAACCCCCATACCAAATTTAAACATTGTAGATCTATTTGTTCGGAAGTAATGCTGACTACGTACACAATGAAATAGATACCTACAGACATACATTTTTCTTCGATCGATTTTAGAATTTTTTTTTTTTTTTACCCGAATGCCATACTTTCATTACTTTATGTAAACATATGGGTAATTGAAAGTAAAAATATAAACCTGTAATCCCAAATAGTGATATTTTACCATTCTCAAGAACCGTTTATAAATATCCTCCATTCATAGCATCCATTCTCTCTACCAAGCCACAGATCCTATCTAGAATATCCTTAGTTGAAAAATATCTCGACTGGAATAAACACATCCCCGCCAAAACGCTATTCGATTCCCTTATCGGAATAAAGGGGAATTCCCCGGTCCGTAAAACCCTGAACAGGAGTGTACATCTAATTAGTCTCATAGTCCAACCCTAAAAGGTTGTGGCAGATAGCTCTGGAGCTATTTCGATAAAAGCACTGGGTATCGTAACATGCGGTGACTAAGACCTTATCGCTTGGTAAAAGAGGGAAACTCCTAGATAGTTAAAGAATATCCTTGATAGCTATCCTCCACAAGTTTAGTCGATTATGTGACCATCAGACCTTGGAAGGCGCTGGAACTAGATATTTTACAGAATTTTGTTAAAGGGGGGAATCAATACTTAATTTACTTAGAGATTTATGCATTTTCAGGTACTCCATTTTTTTACAAATCGAGATGAAGAAAGATATACATATATATATTTATCCAAGTTTTTTTTTAACTTTCGGGTTCCAATTTTCCAATGATACTTTTCATCATATTGGATGTAAAGAAGTGGATATAAAAAGTACTAGCAAACGCGTACTGACATGATTGATATGATTAAAGCCCCCTACGAGAAGAATGCATTTTTAGGAAGAGATATTTCGATACAAGAAATGGGTAGTATTTGTGCTTTAGAAGTATATAGCTCGGCTCTAGAATGCTTTTTAGGGATATCAGATGAATTTTTCCTTCCATTTTCGTGGTGAAAGGTTTTTCCATAGGAAAACCATCAGTTGTAATCCTTTTTGAAAGCATTTTTTTGGAAAAAAATTATAGATCGGAAGATGTTTTCCTATTCTTTTATTTAAGGGAGGGTTTTTGTTTTTCAATTTGACGTAAATGTTGAAATGGGCATTAGGAGTTTTGTAGTTTTTGTAGTTTTATTTTAATAATTTGCTGCTATGGAAGGGAAATAAGACTTAGATAAATCAGGAAAGGATTCGTTTGCATATTTTTGTTTTATTGTAAGAGCAATGAAATGTATATTTATTACATTTTAATTTTTTTGCTAGAAAGTCTTTCGGGGAAAATGTTACTTATGCATTTGGAATTTTAAATCAAATATGCAGTGTTTATAAACAAAAAATTATAAAACAAAAAAAAATTCGGATGGAAAATGTATTCGATTCCATCTTGTTTTGTAAAAGCAATGGAATGAAACCAAAATATCAGCAAACTAGGAGAAAACAAACAACTTTCCAGTCCTAAAAATCTTACAATAGAAAAGATTGATTAAAATTGTCACAATTAGTAATGATGCTAAATTTTCATTTCAATTTTTCTTCTGGCATAAAAATGAGTAAAACAATTATCAGAGCAATCGCAACTAAACTTTCTGTTGAAACAAATGAAAACAAGTCTTTAAAATTAAGAACACAAATTTCATATCAGCAAATCTTTTACACTTCTAAAGTGTTATAGATGAAATAATAATTAAACTTCAAATTTATTAATCACAACAGTATGAATATGTAGAATATCAGATACTTATTAGGACTGTGAAAAAGCTTTATTTACATGACAATGCTTTACAGAAGCTTTTAATAATAAAATAAGCACTAAAAACGCAGTTGTGTTTAGTATTTTGCAAGCTATAAAAAAATTATTATTAATATAATGTGATTTTATATATATAATGAAGTCCTTCTAATAGAGTTTTACACAAATACATTTCTTTTAATTTTTTCATCTAATAACTAGAGAGTTTAAATATGAATAATTTATGATGAGCTACATAATAGAAATAAAATGTTTCATGTAAATAAAACACAAGAACACTTAAGAATATCTTCGGTTCTTTTATTTATGTTTTTTGCGTTTTACCTACAAGACTAATAACTGAAACGTTGTCGACCTAAAAACAAGACAACTTTTGATGTGTTTTTTTTTTTATTCGAGTATCAATCACTTCTTCAATGATTGACTTTACAATTCTGTACTTTATTAATACATGGATAATTTGCATTTTGTTGTTGCTTTTTAATTTCCAACCCGTATGAAAAAATGTCTGTGTGCACGTGGTCAGCATAACTCCTGTGCAAATAGGCGTACAATTTTCAAATGTGGTGTGTGGGTTAGTGATAGCCATGAGATCTATCATTTAGGTTTTCATCAGAATCGCGCATGCGCATCAGGTTGAAATCGTGGAAAAAATCACATTTTACAGCAATTGTTAAAAAATGGCTGAAATGATTTTAATTAAAATCTCTGTGATAATGACTCTTAAGGTGTTTTAATTGTCTCCACCCCCGAAATTCCCGAAGAAATGCAACAAAGCATAAAAAGTTGAAAACGAGTGCTTTTAACACAGAGCTCTTTGCCCTTGAGCATCGCCCATCAAAGATTGCTTCTTTTTTGTTTCACATTCAAGAAAGGATAATGTAATGTCGATCAAATAACATCGCCAATTTCGCCATTTTGGTGGTATTTTTTTCGCATGTAAAAAATTATTGCTGAAAATATCACCAAACTGGCCATTTTTATTTAAATGAATGAAGATATGGAAATGGTAAATAACACTATATCATATTTTATATATAAAAAATATCATAGTGCAATTGAAAGTTATGCGATGTTCTAAACCCCTAGGTTTTTTTTTTTTTTTTTTTTTTTTTTTTTTTTTAAAGTACCATTTAAAAAATCCTAACTAAAGCGGTAATTCATTTGAACTCTAATCTTTAAAGTTTATATAATATTTTATTTCGACAAAATTTAAATGATAACTTAAACCACAAACCAATGAAATTTCTAAAGTAATTAGTTATTGAAAAGTTATCAATTAACTAATAATTTCATTTTTCAAATAAAGCAATATTCCATTATAATATTTATAAGAATTCAAAACTGTTTAATATTATACTGAAGACTAAATTTTCATTTAAAAAAAAAATTATCTTACTATTACGAATGCTTTTACATTTCTAAAATATTTCCACACATGTTTGCAGAAACATCTACAAAGAAGCAGAAACTATTGACCAGTAGATAAATGAGTCAGGCCATCACTGGGTGAATGACGACTGCATGCCTTCACTTACCCACTGCTTTCCCAGCAGATATTGCAGGCAATCAACAACGAAGAAGCAATGGCTAGACAAACATCTGAAAACTAGGGGTGTGGAACATTGCATAACTTTCAATCACACTATAATATTGGTAATTGCATTAAATTTTGATTTGATGTTATTTACCTTTTTCATATTTTCACTCATTTAAATAAAAATGGATAGTTTGGTGGTATATTTGGCAAATTTCTTAATAATGGCAAAATTTACGATGTCAATCGATAGACACTATCCTTCCGTTGCGTGAAACAGAAAAAAAAATCAATCCTTTAATGAGGATGCTCAAGGGCAGAGAGCTTTGTGTTAAAGGTACTCGTTTTTCAACACCATAAAAAGACGTTTAGAACAATATAGAAAGCACAGAGATTTTAATCAAAATTATTAGAGCTGTTTTTTAGCAATTGCTGAAAAATATGATTTTTTCATGATTTCAACCTTATGCACATACGCAATTTTGACAAAAACCTAAAGGTCCTATGGACGCCACTAACCAGCACACAAAATTTTAAAATTGTTCGCCGATTTTCGCAGGATTTATGCTGACCACGTGCACACAGACATTTTTTCTGACCCTGTAAATCAGGACGTAGCAAACCATGGAGAAAAGCAAAAAAAAAAATGAATTTTTTTTACTGAATGTTATGCTCCCATTACCTTATGTAAATATACGTGTAATTGAAAGTAAAAATAGTTACTACATGTAAGGTTTTTCATAAAAAAAAAAAAAAAAAAAAAAATATGTAACTAAGTTAAATAAAAACATTATATGTTCTTTAATATGTATGAAAATCTAAAGGAGAAAAATAAGATTATAATCGTGTTTGATTTTGATTGTAATGGAAAGTCTAATTAAATAGAGCATTCAATAAAAGCCTTTATTTCTACCATCAGTACTATAAGTATTCATATATTTCCTTAAACTATTGTACAACATTTTTATGAGATGAAAGCAAAACAATAAGATACACATAGTTTTATTACAACTGCCCACTTTAAGAAACCACACATTCTCTTAAATTATAACTATCAACGTTAAGACTTATGTGTAGTTAAATTTTAAATTTGATTAATGAACAGTAAAACTAGAATATGACGAGCATTTAAAACATCCTTAAATATAGTATTCAATAAAAGACAAGTCTTTATTTTTTATAGCAGAATAATTTAGAAAATTATCAGTAATCATACATTGCCTTAAACTAGAATACCAACTTTTTATTAGATGAAAGAAAAACAATTAGATACACATAATTTTATTACAACTGCCAATTTAAGTCGACACACATTCTCCTAAACTATAACTATCAACTATGAACCATGTGGTAAATAGATCAATGAAGAGTTAAACTAGAATATGACGCACATTTTAGCACCCAAGAGTCATATAACATCACATTGAAGCCACACGTCATTAAGCTGATGCATCCACATTCCCCCTTATGGAGCCCCACTTTCTATCAATTTATAATTAAATAATATTTAAAGATTCTGAAAATTATTGTTCTAGAGTAACAAACACAGTTCTTTCTAAGTTGGGTTTTAACTGTAAAGCATTTATATAAATGAATTAAGAATGTTTAAATTGCATTTTTTTCCTTAAGTGGATCGAAACGTATAAACTTATTACCAGAAGTTATGCCTTAATGCGCTCCAGAAAAAATATTTGTCTAAGAATAATTAACGGACGTATTCGTTACCCATAATTAAACAAAAGGAAGTTTTTGAGAATTAAAAGTGGGCCCGTAATTGTTTGCACAAATGAGTTATTGGTGTTTGTAGACGCTTGTTGTAATAATGCTCTTTCTCTTTGTTTACACTTTTTAGAGTTTTCGTTTAAAGGCAAGCGCCAATTTAAACGATTCATACCAAAACTTTATACTCTTCAATTTTGAGCTAGGGTTTTAATTTTAGCTCGAAGCGAGGCGGAAAAAAAAGTTTACGTTATTTGTAGTATTATGACCTTTTGAGACTGCACTTAAACTTATAACTACTTTTACTTAAAGATACAGAAATTGCACAAGTGACTAGTTTTTAATATTCATAAAATATGCGGCCGGGTTTCTAGTGCGAAGAGTTTCGGAAAAGCATTTAAATAAATTGTTCTTATCTGGGTGGATATCATCTCCAAAAGTGATATTCTGAATGCGAGTTGTATGTTTACTTGGCCAGCATTTGATTATGAAAAGAGAGAATGAGTTAAAGCTTTCTTTTTATTTACAAGTAAATTGGAAATATAATTGAATTCTCTGAAGAAACTGGTGTGTATTTTCATAATATAACAGATGATAAAGTACTTCTCAAAGATGGATTTTTGTTTGTTTATAGTTAAGCGCAATGCTTTATTCCAAGACTGCTCCTACAAAGAGCTATTTTTATCTTTTCTCTATTTGAAAAAAAAAAAAAAAAATGTAAATACTACGCGAATAAATATAGATGGTTATTTTAGATATAACTTTTATTCGACGCGAGTAGTTTATTTGAATTAGTGTTTATTTCATTATGGGTTGCAATTTTTTTTTTGAGGTACTATTTATGTATGACGTTAAAGATATAATTTTATTATTTAACAATAAAATGAAACTGCGTCCTTTAACTAAAATACTAATACGTTACTTTAGCAACTAAAGAAATTACATGAAACAATCATTCAGTTTTTAGTGAATTGCATTCATCAAATACTGTTATAAAAGTATTCGTACTTAATTTATCCCAGATCTCAGGTAGTCATATATAACTATATTAAATTATTTTCAATATGAAAATACTCAATGTACAGATACATTTATGTGAAACTTAACTTTTATAATTTGGATTTGAAACTTGAAATTGAAAACTGAAATTACAACAAAAATGCCCCAAACAAAAACAACACATAATCGTCTTAATCAATTACTTTGAGATTAAAATTACAAAGCAATAATTTTGAGGATTTATTATTCTTTAAATTATTTTGAAAAAATTAGAATATACATTAAGTTAAAAGTTTAGTATAGATTTATTAGTATATTAATAAACTTAAATTGAAAATTGGATGGAATTTGGTTTGCCCCTTTTCCTCTATATCATATCATTGATATACCGTGAATGCGGGCTACTTTGGCCTGGGGTCCTTCTTTGGCCCAAACTGAGAAAAACATATAAAGTTCTCTGCTAACCTTCAGAAAGCAGTTTTTAAATTAACTTCGACAGTTTCAGCTGTGGAGCAACATCAATGCGACGCATACATTTTTTAGAGCCTTTTTATTATACATTTTTCATATAATTTTTCAAACTTATTTCTAAAAATATATTAATTAAACAGATTTCTCCTGAACCATGATATTTTCATATTATATATATATTTTTTTATGGTATATAGTCACATTTAGGTTGTCAGTGTTAAAATGAAATAGTTTACCCAAGATTCTACATGTTCTCTTTTAAAACTCTGAAAATCACAAAAAAATTAAATAATGTGTTTAAAGCAAAAAAAAAAAAAAAAAAAACTATTGATTTTTTTTTTTAATCTCTATATAATAAGAATATTCCCTTACAAAATTAAATATGCTATTAATAGTCCAGAATTTTCGGTAAAAAAGCGCCAATAGTTAAAGCCCTATAAATTAGTTATGTTGTTCTTTTTTATCACAACTGGAAAATGGAATGCGATTCTACAACTATGAACTTTTCACAAATGATAATTTAGTTTGTAATCAATATTTTATTCCAATTTAATCTAATGAACGACTAAGTACATATTTTTATATTTATAAAAAAAACTTCTGTAGCTTGAGTGAATATCGGAATCAATGAAAACTAACGTTTGGTATTTTTTGTAACGTATATGCGTAAAAGAAAAACTACTGTTTATCAAAAACTCTATTACTCGAATAATATTTTAAAAGCATCAGTCATTCTTCTTTTATTAAAAATTATTTGTTTACTTGTTGTCATAATAAAGAAGTAAATAAAATGTTTTTAAAATTCCAGAAAAATGTAATCACCTTCTTGTAGCAAATAAATATCTATTAAATTTTAATGTTTTTAAACATGTTAATAATATTTTTTATGGCACATATGTAGTATATGACATTTCTTCGATATGATTTAATGTAGCTGTTGTTTTTTTCCGAATAAATGCGGTTTCTGGAAACAGATTTTAAGTTTTATTTTAATTTGATACTTTATTATTATTTATATTTTAATTTGAAACTTTATTATTATTTATATTTTAACTTAATTTCTGTGTTATTTTAATTTTATTACTATTAGTATTTTAATTTAATTATTATTAATATTTTAACCTTATTTCATTACTTATATTTTGATTTTGACGCTTTTGTGATTACCATTAACAAATAAAAAAAATCGACAAATCTTCTACACTACATCTGTTCCATTTTTATAATAATAATAACTGTTAATTACTACTGAGCTTCTTTAATATTGACTTGTACTTAATAAGAAATATTTTAATGTGCAGTCTAGTATTATATTGGATTATAATATTGTAACAATAATTTATGACAGTTAATATATATATTTATCTATTTTATGATAGTTGAAGTTATAGAAATTATAAATATGTGTATTTTATAATTAAAAAATAAAATATAAATGTAATATATTTTTGTTTTTCTTTCAAACCACAAATTAAAAAAAAAAAAAAAAAAAAAAAAAAATCACATAAAACGTCTTCATTGAATATTCATTATTACGACTCTTGCATGATAAAGATATTTCGTAAAAACTAAATTGGGATTTATTAAATTCTCATATAGATGGCGCTGCTATTCAAATTTTCAATGAACTATTATTCAAGATTAGTTTTGCAATTATTTATAAATATATTACAATTTTGAAGTCACAAACTAACTTAGTGCGACTATACAATCATCAAACTTCCTTAAAAAAGCTACAACAATAAAAAATACCAGCAAACACAATTTTCTCCACTTGACAAGAATTCGGCTTCGTCGAATCGTATTCGGCGTTGGTCATAATACTGTAAAAATCGTCCACCCAGGATTTTTTTTTCATACAATGATTTGACGTTCCTTTTAATGAAAACAATATCTTCGTTTTCCTATAATTATATTTTCAAATAATAATAAAAAAAAAAAAAAAAAAATGAATTCTCTATTAGAACTATCAACTTCCCATTCAGCAAGCAGCCTCCATTTCATGTGGGTGCAACTTCCTCCCATTATCAACGCCTTTTCCGCAAACTAACATAGAAATTGACCATTGGCGCGCCCTTATTCTGTTAATGATTTGAAACAATGTACGGTATAGCAATATGACTCCAGGACAAATTGACCTACGATGTTCAAATTTGGTGTGCAGGTTGATGGTGGCAATGGGAGGTGCCATTTAGATTTCCTTCAAAATCGCGCATTCGCATAAGGTTGTAATCATGAAAAATCCTGAAAAATACTGTTTTTCAGCAATTGCTAAAAACGGCTCTAACGATTTTGATTAAAATCTCTCTGCTAATGCCTATTAAAGTGTACTAAAGTTACACATCTCCAAAATTCCCGTAATAATGTGATAAAAGCGTACAGAGTTGAAAAACGAGTGCCTTTAACACAGAGTACTCTGCTTTCGAGCATCGCCATTAGCGATTAATTTTTTGTTTCACGCACAAGAAAGGACGATGTTATTGTCTATCGAATAACATCACCAATTTCGATTGCCAATTTTGCTATTTTGAAGGGATTTTTTTTTGCCCATGTAAAAATTTTTGCCACAAATATCGCCAAACTGTCGATTTTTATTTAAATAAGTGAAAATATGAAACTGGTATATAACACATCATATCAAATTTTCATGCAGTAACCAATATTACATTGTCATTGAAAGTTGTGCGATGTTCCACACACCTAATTTAAATGCTATTCATCTTATCTCTTTATGCAACTGGTCATGTAAACTCCTAATTTTGTGATTTTCGCAATCCTAATTTTGTGACTTTCCCTCAACTGGTAAGATCCTCTTCCATTAAAAGCGCTCAATAAGTGGTTGTGTTTTCTGACTCAATTACCTATATCGAAAATCAAGTGCATATTCCCAGATGTGTTCTGCCCAACACTCAACTACATGGTGTCATCAATACATCGCTACAAGGCTTTAGTTCAGTTATCTACTTAAAATCGGCAAATAAATAAGGGCAAGTACAGACAGGACTTTTGTGCAGAATATCCAAGGTTGCACCCATCAAACACTGACAATTCCTCGTTTGGAGCTGTCAGCAGCTCTTTTGCTGACTTGCTTAATATCAAGAGTTGCACCCATTTCACAGCTTTCTCTAGAACACATCTGTTTGTGGGCAGATTCAACAACCAGTCTTGAATGGATCAAAACCCATAGCGAGAAGTTGAAGATATTTGTGTCTAACCGAGTAAAAGCAAATTAATTCCTGTACAACGACTACTTATGGAGAAGGACGACCCAGCCGATATCATCTCTGGGGACAAGATACAAGGGCTCTCACCAATAAGCTATGGTGGGAAGAGCCAGAGCTTATGAAACAAGACCACCAAAGATCCTTAATGCCAAGTTATATTTCAGTGAACTGAAAAGACTGCCTTAATTGCTACAAAAAGTTATTTTTGTAAAATTTCCTTAATGTCAATATTAATTTCCGAAAACTAATTAATATGTTTAGTTATGTTCTTAGGTTCATTAATTATTGTAAGTGCAAACCAAAGAAGGTAGGAATTCTTATTGTTGGTACAGTACGCAAAAAATATCCGAACCATAGCTATATCTTGTAATTCTAATTGATGAAATAAAAAAGACAAAGTCCATTCTAAATCAGAAGGATTTGTAATATTTCATTTAGTTTGTTTTTTTCATAAGGGTTCATCAACATATTTAAACTGAACCAAACTTTTAAAGGTTCAATAGTAACCCTATAATATAATACGTATTTAGATTTAGAATTCAAAAATAGCTTCGGAATACAAAATTTCATAATTTTCCAATTTGGGATTAGAAGTTTAAATAATTAAAGAGAAACGACAAATTAATTTTAAAAAGAAAAGTTAAATTTTTGATCATTAGTTCTTACAAAATTGATACATTTTAGTAATTTTTATTTCAAACGAGAGTTTGAAAGCGAGAAGCCAAACATAAATTACAATCAAAATTTGCACCAAACAATTTGCAATAATTAATTATTAATCAACAAAACAAGTTTTAAAATTTTTAAATAGAAACATTTTTTTTTTTAACTTTTTTTTAGTTTAACATGATCTAAAACCCCTCCAGAACTTTTTTCATTCCATTTTGACTTTTGATTCTCAATATTTTAGTAAATATGTAAAAAAGCTCACTTCAAAGAACTGTAGAGTAGATTGCCTTTGAAAACAATTAAAGATTAATTGAAGTAAAAAAAAAATATTTCATTGTCGAAATTTGTATGCATTTATAGTATCTTCACTAAGTGTTAGAAGCATAAATAGCAAACTTTAAAATTAAAAATTTTCGGAAACAGATCAAATAGTCACAAACTTACATAGACATTAAAATGTAACATTCAAAAACCAAAAAAAAAAAAAAAATGGATTGGAATGACTTTAAATTCGACTTGTATAAACTTGAAGAGGAGGGAAACTTTATGGTATAAAAAAAGGTATCTCGAATTTTTTTTTTCTTATAACGTACCACTTTTTCCATTTTGTTGTTCATTGAAGTAATATTTTAGATGATTCTGACGACTATTTTTTTTATTGCTTTGAAAATTGAAATTAAATTAAAATCATACGGGAGTGATTATAATTAAAACTCAACGTTTAAAAAGCAGGAAATTTTTTCTTATGCTGCATCATGGCTTTTAAAACACAATGGTGTGGCATAAGACACAAATAGTTCGAAATAATGCTTTCTTATGGCAAACCGTTTCCCCTTTTTCTGGTTTATACAGAACAAATTTCAGGTTATTTTAACTATTTCTTTTTGTTCAGATTTGTGAAAGTTGAACTGTAAATTTTAATACAATACTTCAGTGCTCGAAGTCAAACTCCTCGATCAAAGGCAACACACACGCCTGGCATGTGAAACAACTCTGGTTTACTACCTAACTTCGTCGCTCTTGTTAGGAAATATTTATCGACACAATAAGGATTGAATGATCAAACGTACAGAGTTGTTATTTCAAAGCTTCTCCCATTCGATGCTCAAATGCAAATAGTTTCTTTAAAATACCATTCCATAATCCATTCACCCTTTAAATATAGCTTAAAACCAATAATAAGTGTTTTTTGATTTTTTGACATATATATATATATATATATACTAGCTGAATACCCGTGCTGCGCTACGAAATTTTACCATTAGCATTTTAGAGATCAAAAGACATTCATGTATTCTACACTTCAGACGTTTGCTCCCATTTCGATCCCGACAAATTGATTTATCAAAATAGGAACTTTCCTTTGTTGACATTTTAAACGAAATTTATAATTGTGAATAGTAAACTGGAATAGTTTATTGTGTTTATGTTTGCTCTTATTTCTAAATTTCAAAGTAGTAGCTGTATTGGAATTAAGTTAATTAGACATTAAGTTAATCCTCGTATAGTTTCAATGTTGCGTCGTCTTTTCATCCCTTAAAAATTCGTTAATCGATATTGGAATGACTTATTTTTTTAACATTTGCAAAAAAATATCAGAAAAATGACTACATTGGAAGAGGAACATTCGGATATCTCTCGTTTGGAACATTTAACCCCTTTTCGACCCCTTAAAGTTGGTTAATCGAGAACAGAATAGCTTACTTTTTCTATGTTTAATCTTTTTTGACATTTGTACCAAATTTCCGAGTTTTGACCATATGGGAAGTGGTACATTCGAATATTCCTCGTTTGGAACGTTTAACCCCTTTCCCACCCCTTGATCCACCCGAGATCGGAATAGTTTACTTTTTCTGCGTTTGTCTTTATTGATATTCACACCAGTTTTCAGAATTGTGAAAATATGAGAAGTAGGACATTCGAATATATCGCTCGTTTGGAACGTTTAACCCCTTTTTGACCTCTTAAAGTGGGTTAATCGAGATCGGAATAGCTTACTTTTTCTATGTTTACCATTGTTGACATTTGTACCAATTTTTAGAGTTGTGACCATATGGGAAGTGGTACATTCGAATATTCCTCGTTTGAAACGTTTAACCCCTTTTTGACCTCTTAGAGTGGGTAATAGAGATCGGAATAGCTTACTTTTTATACGTTTGTTTTTGTTGATACTTGCACCAGATTTCAGAGTTGTGACGAAAGGGGAAGTAGGACATTCGAATATCCCTCGTTTGGAACGTTTAACCCCTTTTCGACCCCTTAAAGTGGGTTAATCGAGATCGGAATAGTTTACTTTTTCTATTTTTACCATTGTTGATATTTGTGCCGATTTTCAGAGTTGTGACTATGTGAGAAGTAGGATATTCGAATGTCCCTAGTTTGGAACGTTTAACCCCTTTTCGACCCCTTAAAGTGGATTAATCGAGATCGGAATAACTTACTTTTTGTCTTTATTGATATTCTCACCAATTTTTAGAGTTGTGACCAAATGGAAGTAGGATATTCGAATGTCCCTCGTTTGGAACGTTTAACCCCTTTTCGAGCCCTTAAAGTGGATTAATCGAGATCGGAATAGCTTACTTTTTCTATGTTTACTATTGTTAATATTTGTACCAATTTTTAGAGTTGTGACCAAATGGAAGTAGGATATTCGAATATCCCTCGTTTGGAACGTTTAACCCCTTTTCGACCCCTTAAAGTGGGTTAATCGAGATCGGAATAGTTTACTTTTTCTATTTTTACCATTGTTGATATTTGTGCCGATTTTCAGAGTTGTGACTATGTGGGAAGTAGGATTTTCGAATGTCCCCCGTTTGGAACGTTTAACCCCTTTTCGACCCCTTAAAGTGGGTTAATCGAGATCGGAATAGTTTACTTTTTCTATTTTTACCATTGTTGATATTTGTGCCGATTTCCAGAGTTGTGACTATGTGAGAAGTAGGATATTCGAATGTCCCTCGTTTGGAACGTTTAACCCCTTTTCGACCCCTTAAAGTGGGTTAATCGAGATCGGAATAGTTTACTTTTTCTACTTTTACCATTGTTGATATTTGTGCCAATTTTCAGAGTTGTGACTATGTGGGAAGTAGGATTTTCGAATGTCCCCCGTTTGGAACGTTTAACCCCTTTTCGACCCCTTAAAGTGGGTTAATCGAAATCGGAATAGTTTACTTTTTCTATTTTTACCATTGTTGATATTTGTGCCGATTTTCAGAGTTGTGACTATGTGGGAAGTAGGATTTTCGAATGTCCCCCGTTTGGAACGTTTAACCCCTTTTCGACCCCTTAAAGTGGGTTAATCGAGATCGGAATAGTTTACTTTTTCTATTTTTACCATTGTTGATATTTGTGCCGATTTTCAGAGTTGTGACTATGTGGGAAGTGGGAGAATTAGTGGTGAGTGAGTCAGTGAGTGAGTGAGTGAGTGAGGGCTTTGCCTTATATATATATATATATATATATATATATATATATATATATATTCAACCAATCCTCATTAGATTAGAGAAAAGTATAAACATAAGTGCAATCTAATTAACATAACATTTTCTAACAATGTCATATAATACTATAGCAACCAAAAAATTTTGTTTTGATGAAAAATAATTATGTTAAAAAAGTATACCAATTTTTTAAAAAAGTTTTATTATTTGTTAAAAGTCAATATTTTTTATTCTGAAAGTTATTGATAACGGTTGATAGATCGAGACTGTTACATGCGTTATTTCTTGCATTCTAAAAAAAGAGGAACATGGATGTTATAAATTAATTTATAGTTTACAAACAATTACAAACTAAATTACATTTGAGTGATTATTTCAATAATCATATTACATTTATATTTACTGTGTAACGTTTCTGAAAAAGAAAAAAAAATGCACTTTGTTGATTACTGTTTACAAATACCTAAATTTTGTATTTATCAATTTTATAATCAACAGAAGTGTACGTTATATTTCTGTAATTATACAGGATGACCATCGTATATGCGGCCCAGGGTTTCCGATGGTTCAATGTAATTCCGAATTTATGTTTTGAAAATTATCTGAGGACCTTTTTATGCTTGCTACCATATAGTTTGCGATACTTAATTTGCTTCGAGCGAAGTTATCACATCATTAACCTTTCAAATAAATTATCTAACTTTTGAGCTACTTTGCTGATTTTGTATTAATCTGTCGTGAAATATGACACTATAAATCCAAGTATTTTATATGTAATTTTGGACTATTACCTGTATTTTTATGACATCCTGACACGCCTTCCCCAATTGTTCGATTCCTCCCCACTTTAAGGTAGGAGCTTAAAAATACGCTTTTTAATACGGAGATTTGCCCTGAAGAACCCCCAAAACATTTTTGCTCGTAAGTGACGTGTTTATCAACTTAATAAGCTTAAATTTGGTGATTAGGGTAAGCGAAGTATTCTAAATCGAATGTGGACATAAAAAATAGGGGTTCGTATTAAAATTTTCAAAGTTAGAGTTACATTTAATTAGTAAACAGCCCCCTAAGAAAAACTTTTTGAATTTTGCACCAGACGTATAGAAATTCATAAACAAAAAACATTTTAGTGCAAATCGCAATATTCTACGTTTAGAACCGAAGGTATAGTCATCGTTTGGATTTTTTTTAGTACTGAAACAAGAAAATCTTGGCGAATATTGAAAAATCAGCTTTGAGCTCTAATACGTTTTCCTTCAGTGTTACTTTTGTATTTTTCTTTGGTGCTCAATACGTATTCAAGGCTTTAATTATTTTGCTGGAATTCTTGGTTGGTTGATATTTCAATGAGTACATCAAATAATTAAGAAAGAAGAATCTCACCAAAGTCGGCAATTTGTACACATATTCTACGGAAAGTCATCGGAAAGAACTTGCTTACTCACAATATTTAAAAGTTTTTATGTGCTGCATTTAAGAGTTGGTTGTCTATTGGAAACTACACGCCAATTTTTCTATACTGGCGCTCGCAAACTCATACACAATTTTCATGGAGGAACTTTGTATTGAGTTTGTTATTTCTAACCCCTACTTTAATTGTTGTCAATCTTGGATTTTAAGTCTTTTGTTCTGCTATTTCAGAGCTACATCGGTTCATAAAGAGCAAAATAGTATTCTGGTTCTATTTACAACCCAAATACAACCCAGTACTGTAATTCTTGCCGTCGAGTAGTTGCTTTTTGTTAATTTTTCCAAATTCTTCAAGTACAGAGCAATAATTCAAGCATAGTTTCTCAATTAAAGGCAAAAAATTACTTTATGAAATCCTACGTGGCAGCCAAGTTTATATTCTAATCTGCATTTCTAACTGGCTGAACAAAAAGCAAAATGGACTCAACCATTTGCACGCACGTACAAGCAAATTTGATCCCGATTGCTAGTAGATTAGAAACATATAACTTTTTATTTTAGACAGAGAAAGTACAGGTATACTCAAAATACTCGCTAATTGAAAAACTCAAAAAGTTATTAAATGCAAAGCAGACACGACATCACTTTTACTACATCCACACCATTTTGATGACGCTACACAGAAAAAGAAATAACCCCAACGTCATCGTCACAATCTCGTTTCAAATCACATGAGGTAAAAATTAAATAAAATTGAAATTGATTTTTTTTTTGATAATTTCTGTGGAACATTCTCGGATTTGACGTTTAAAAATATCCGGTTTGTTGGATATCATCAGGCTCATAACACTGCTAAAAATTAGATGTGATACCTTCGGAAAAGTAATTTTATTTCCTTTGTTTTGTATTATTCAACGTGTTTCTAAAGAGCACTGAGAAGCTATTATTTTGAAAAAGCAAACAAACATTACTGGTGATAGTAATGTAGCGGCCATCTTGAATTTTGTAAATTTTACTAAATATTGATGTGTTACATACCATCAGAAAGGTACGTTATTTTCTACAAATTCCTTAATATTCAACAGCTCCATAAAATGTGATGGGAAGTCATTACTGGTCATAAACGCATTTAGCTTCAAGAAGGCAGCTATTTTGGATTTTCAACTTTAGCGCGGCTCTTACTCTGAAGTGAGATACTCACCATTACTTATCAGTTACTTCACATTCAAACGAAACGAATGACACCACCTACATGTTTGAACCTTGAAGGAGACCCACTGGAATTTTTTTTTAAATTAGTGCCCAGTCTGTGTAATACCAAAGAGAACTCAGAGAAATTTACCAACTGTTTCTGTTGCACATATAAACAAAAACGGTAAGAGAAAGCTGAAAGAAAAACAATTTGATAAATTAAATTAATTCCAGATAAGTATACATTTTGAAAACAAAAGAACAGAGATTGGTATTAAATAAACACATTGATAAAGTGAAATGAATTAATAATTTCTAGTCATGTGAGAAAGAACCTCAAAGAATATAGTCAGAAGAGAAAAAGAGAAAGAGGATACAACAGATAGCAGAGCAGATTAGAAAAAAACTATTTTGCAGAAAGTTAGTTAGCCGTTGAAAAATCGTCATTGGAAAACGCGCCACCATGTGAGTCATTTAATTTAGGAAGAGGATTTCAGACATTTTTCAAATTTTACAGAAGTAGCAAATATGTATAAAACATAGAGAAAAAATGTATATACGAAGGAGATATGTATAAAAAATCATAATATGAATTGATAATTTCTATATTTTATGAATTTTTTGGATGTGGTGGAGTAAGATTGGGGTATGATCTACAACCGAGTACCACTACTTAATGTGTATCAAAACAGGGCAGCATCTTCATTACACTTGGACTGTTGCAGGAGCACCAAGAACGTATTAAATTTTTTTTTTGGCTGTAGACACTCTGAATTAAAGTTAGTTATGTTTGGGGGGAACTCTTATGTTTAGCGACTCTGCAAAGATGCACAACAAGCTATTCAAATTGTGAAAAAAATCAAATTTATTGAAGAACCAGACTATTCTGTAAAGCAAGCTATGGAGAATTGTCTCAAAATAATCTGTCTTCTTCTAGTCAGACACTGAGAGAAATACTATAACCCCTAAAACAAAGTATTTAATATAAATCCTTTATATGCTTTGCCAATTTTTGTATTCATTTGCAAAGATGCGATTCTTTTGCGGATTTCATCTAATTTTAAATATCAATAACATTTATATCAGCAAAATGTGCGACAAATTACGTTTCAAAATTTATTTATTGAAAATGAACGCGAATTTATGCTCTCACATCAAAATATATTTTGTTTATTCTGATTAAAACAATTTTATTACATATTTATTTAAAAATTTTTTTTGACAACAGGAAAGAGCTTCTTCAATGGTTGGTTAAATACTATTTTAGCACGATTGGATGACAGCAAGTTGGATTATTAGTATTCCGTAAAAGGGAACTTTTAGGGACAGTTACAGCTCCAAAATTTGATATAATGCACTGTCATCGAGATCGAAACTATCTGCTAAGTTTCAGTCCGATTGGATGATGGCAAGGAGGTTAATTAGGCTTCTGCAGATTTTCCCGCCATCTACAAACATGCAAAATTGAAGTTAATATTAAGGACTTTGAAAGAAGTTTGACAGAGAAAATTGAAGAATTTGTTTCGGGAAAACAGATTATACAAATTTTTTATAAAACATCATTTCCATTGATAAATCTAATGAGTTTTCCTTATAAAGTCAATAATATAAGACTATTAAATTTCTTTGAACATTGATGGTTGAAGACTCCTCTATGGTATTTAGTTGTTTTTGCCCCATATTGAAGTAATCTAAATTCGATAGCAAGGTGGAAATTATTTAATTAAATATTCTAGTAGTAGTATATTTCTGTAAATTTTTGTAAGAAATATGTTTAAAAATAAATTGGAATTAGTTTATTCTTTTTTATACTTAGTGTAATATATTTTTTGAATACACACTTAATTTAGAATTATTCCAATTTTTCTCCTTTCACGGGGGATGTATATTTATATATATATATATATATATATATATATATATATATATATATATATATATATATATATATATATATATATATATATATATATATATATATATATAAAATATAATTTTGCTAGTGCGTTTTCAATGTAAAAGTGTTCTTTATTATTCACAGTGATATACAACCTGGTTCTGATACAATTATACACATTTATATAAAATGTTATTCAATACTGCAAACGCTTCCTACTTGCAAACGCTTCTGATGAGGCAATTGTGCAAAATATAAAAATTAAAAAAACTTTCCAAATTGGGGCTAATACCATGTATGTAAAACGATCAGAAAGGGCAGTGCTTGACAAATGAAAAACTTTCTAATTTTTTGCCAACTCTAATTGTTGAAATGCGATTGGGATTTTGACTTGGTGATAAGCGGAAAACAAATTTCCTTTTGGCCTTGGCACTAATTTTTAGAAATCTCTCCAAATCGAAACCGTAAACTAAGAATTTACCTTTCTACGTCAGATTATTTATTTAGCGAATAAAACAAATTATTGTGGAATTACGAGTGAAACACACTAAGTCAATAAGCTTAACTTTTCAAAAATGGGCACATTTCATGATTTGCAAATATTTCTCATTAATACCTTAATTTCTTTTAAATCATTTTTTTTTATTTCAGTGAACACATATATTTTGTGAGCAGATGATTTAACATTCTAGTCTTATAAGCAAATAACTCTAAAACTGAAAACACTAACTTAGTTCATTTCAATTATAAGCCATTGATATGCAGGCGTTGAAGTGTAGATGAGGGTGCCATTTGTTTTGGCTTTGGGTGTACTCTTCCGTTAAATGGGTACCAGTTAGCACCAAGCTTAAATGTTTATGGTTTGTTATAAAGTTTGGGTTACTATAGTAACTCTATAACGGTTTGTTATAGGAATTATAAGTGATTTGAAGGTTGTTAGTTTGGATGAGTTATCGCTGTAATTTGACTGTTTTAATCAAGTACCCGTCTTACGGAAAAATACTACTTTGGATGATTTTACATAGTATATTCTTTATATATGTGGTGAAGTCGCTGATTGACTGGCGCCAAATGGTGGGCGATGCAGTGTTCAAAGTAATAATATTTATTTAGAATCACTCCACAAATATGCAACCATTTTATCCTTATTTTTTATAATTCATTCAATAATATTATGTTGTATTTTATTGATAGTTTGTATATATTTTTTCAATAGTCATTTAGTTTTAACGGTCATTTGAATCAAACGCCACTTTGTCTAGGCAAAATCCAAAAACCCCGCTAGTCTTGTCAGGTAATTTTAAAGATTGCGTCAACTTACCACGTAAACTTGGAATTTACCCACAACTAATTCTATTTAGCCATTAACCAGAACAACATCAATTACCTGTGTTTACGTTTTCGACTCCATTTTGGGTATCTACCACCTTGAAAACATATTAAAACAAATTCTCCTAAATTTCAACGAGTTACTTGATACTACACTTTTTCCGTGAAAGCAGTAAATATATTAAAAACATCGAGCTCACTATTAAATTTCAAGTTATAAACATTATTTCACAGCCCACATCCACATTATTTTACATCCTACATCAACATTACTTTACATCCTACTTTAACATTATTTTACAGCCCACATCAACATTATTTTACATCCTACATCAACATTTCGGTACTGTTTTTAACCATTTCCTGGTGGTGGTGGTCAGCCCGCTGGTTGGCGATTTCGTTCGCATTTTATTTCAGTGAGTTCGAGATCGGAGAATCAATTTTGGAAAACAGCTATTCAAACTAATATTGACATTTTAAATTATTCTTTTCTCTTTTTAAATTAAGTTGGCAACAAATAAAATATTTTGTGATTTATAAAATAAATTTTTCATATAAACTTAAATAGTTGATGGATTTGAAGGGGTTAGCCAGATTGAATCAATACTGGTTGCCCATGTAGACCTATGGAGTAATGTATGAATTTTCCCTATCAATAAGGATAAAATATAAATTACTGTCTTTGTTTCTTTTACTCATTTAAATAAAAATTGCCTGTTTGGAGGTATTTCTGGAAATAATTTTTATATAGACCAAAAAAAAAAAAAAAAAATCAAGGTAGTGAAATTACCGATGTTATTCGATATACATTACATTGTTCTTTTAAGTGCGCGAAACAAGAAAAAATCAGTTGTTGATGCACATTAATTATTTCATTAATTATTGCTAAGGATACGAAAGATTATTAATTATTGCACTAAAAATAAATAATCATTGGTTTGTCATTAAAAAAGTAATTGAAATTTCAACTTTTTTTTAAAAATAAATTGTGATCTATACTAAATTATCGTAACTATTATTAGGAATATAGATTAGGGTGGTTAAAAAAAAACTTTTTTTTTTAATTTTGGATCGCTATAGTGCGGAAAAGTTGCGATTGGTAAAGAAAAAAAAAATGCACTAATTTTTTTTTTTTTATTAATTTATCTTCCGTTCGCGCAACGCCATCAAAGTTAGCAAAAACTTGTGAAAAACCTTAATTTTTCAAAAATTTTTTAGGCACTCCAGATGGTTTTAATTTTGTCCCTATACCATTAATTAACTTCTGAAAGCATGTAAAATCAATATATATGCAATTATTATATATTTATTTCATATCTTCCGGTCGCGCAATATAGTACAAAATGAGTAAAATTAGTAGTTTTTGCAAAATTTCAAAGTTTGACCGTTTAGTACATTTAAATTATACGACTTTTAGAGATGCTATGGTTTAATTGTATTACAATAAAATATTTAAAATCCAAGCTTATAAGATAAATTTTAAAATTCAAGTCGAATTCGGTAGCGTAACTTCGTCAAAAACAACAGAATAGCTTACCTGGACAGAGAGATGATGAGTTTTCCTTTCAGATAATTTAGAACTTTTCTGATAGTAAATATTTGGTATTTTTTTTTATTTCATTATTCAATTGTTTGTACAGCTCTTCGCTCGTTTTATCTTCAAAACGACTCAGAACTCACCACGAGAAGGTGGCTGTACTTCGAGTTCCACCCACACAACCAACCATCCAATGTAGGGTGGGTTATTTACAATCACACATTTTACATTAAATTACACATTTATTTCACTTTCACACTCTTTATGTTTCTGTTCTAGTCTTTATTTATCGATAAACATCGAAATTCGGATTTGTGTGAAAAAGATGGCATTGTTGAGCGTGACAGCAATGTGGTTCTAATGTAGCCATCTCTGGAACTGTATCCACACACTTAACTTGAAGCTTCGGTCACTAGCTTAACGCACCTTTCAACTGCCTGTGTATGGCATGGGAAAGCATCTATATTCATAGCAGGCTTAAAGTCATTGTTCACATATTGTCTTATTTCTTCATTATTCATTCTTCTTAAAAATGGAGGAGAAGTTAATGTATTGGTTTTCCACTTGATAATGTCGGTATAGTCTTTAGCTCCAAAGTTTAGGCTTGGGGTTTTAAAGATTCTGATAAAGTCATCTGATACTGATTGTTTTGCTTTCATGATACGCCTAAAGCCCAGCTCTCGTATATGTTTTCTTTCATCATTTACCATAGCCAAGAGTAAATTTTCGGGATGGGCAAAGTAGGCATTTCGTTGTAATACGGGATCAACGACTTGAAGTAGCTCTTTTGATAGGTACCTTGTAAATTTAATAGTTTTGAAAACATGTCTAGGCCCATCAATGAATTTGTGGTTTATTTTTATGGCAAACCACATAGGCATATAACATCTGAGAATGAATATGACTATTTCTTTCAAATTTTCAGAAGGGCTTGACGCACTGATGTAGAGGCGCAAAACTCGGTTTGCAGTTGTAAGCCATCTGGAATGCGTCATTAGGCCAGGATCACGTACTGCAAAGTCTTCTGTACAAAGTCCTGATTTGATGACTTGTGATATTTCAAGCAAGTACAATTGGTCCTTGCTAAGACTACCCTTGTCAACTTTAGGAATCTCACAATTAATAAGATTAAAATCAACAACTGGTAGTCTTTCGCAATCAGGAAGGGCCCTTCCAATCGGTCCGGAATATCCTTTTGGGCCTGTTGTATTTCCATCCAGGTGTTGGAAAAGGTGGCGGAATGGAAGTTCGTTATAGTGGAGAAGGCAAATACTCCATTGCAGAGGTCTTCCTACATGCATCTCTATATGTCGAATAGCACCTTTTCTGAAACCCGTATTAATAACAGTACCGTCACATCCAACGACTTCCAATTTGTCAAGTAAAAAGCTATTTTTTGATAAGTAAGATGTGATGCTTTTGGCTATGTCGGTTGCTGAGCTTGAAGAAGGAGAAGTGTGTCCTATGTAAGTGGATCCTGGCTCCTGAATTAAAGAGTAATGCTCCTCTTTATAGGTTCTGCGAAAGTATTTTCTGCCAGTTTTTTCAATTGACAATGTATTGTCTTTTCGTCCATCAAAGTAAAGACCATAAATTTCCAAACTTATATCACTCTGCAAACTATCTCTCACACAAGTTTTTTCTCTTCTGATTTTACTCTTGTCTTCAACATAAGAAGTATCTGATTCATTATACAACCCAACATCTTGCAACACACTTGAAGCAATAGCAGCCGTAGCGCGATCCGATACGCCATATCGGTCACTAGTTACAGCAGTAGTGTTTAATGAAATCCTCATCTGCCTTTGCGGCTTTGTTGAAGAAGTTGAAGACAGTGGTACAAATTCTTCGTCACTTTCGTCACTGATATGGGAAACGTCTGAATCTGAATTATTCATCTGTACTTTAACATTTTTGCTTATTTTGGAAGATGTAGGTCGTATTCTTATATAGTTTTTCCGCATTATTTTATGAGTTATTCGTTTGGTTTCATTAACATCCAGAGACCCTATTTTTCCAATGCCGTATTTTCTTTGCAAGTACATAAACCTCAATTCCAAAGGTGGAATTTTTTTCCTTCTTTCACAAATACAGTTCACACTTACAGGACATACACATGTATCTGAAGATTTCTTACATGAACAGTCATCAGCAACAATTAAACATTTACACGCCGCGATATCAAAAAGAGAGCATCCTTTCTCCTTGAAATTGTCAAGTTTAAGTTTGAATGTTGATTTATCTTTGTCGCGATGAAATGACTTTCTGAGTTTACTGTACGATTCGTAGTAAGAACTAATTAGCTGGATGACGCTGTACTCCGTAACAGTTGGTATAGAGGCTTTGTCATATAAACCGATAATTTTCTTTGCCACTGTTGAGGCTACTCTTGAAAAAGATACATTCTTGTTGTTTATTTTCACAGCTAGGTTGAATCTCTCTTGAAAGCAGCAACGAAGGACATCTTCATGAGTTGGAAGCTTGTTGTGTAACAAGTCTCGTGGTTGACCGAAAATAGGGCACTCAAATTTTTTTCTAGTTATTGTACCTATACCAACTTTCTTTGTTACATCCATTGTATCAATAACTGTCGTGTAGAACTATTCATTAAGCAAAACACAATCTAGAACTGACTCGAGCTAGTGGCATGAGTAGACTGATGGAAATAGCGGAGAAATTTTTTATGGCTACGACCGTCTAAGCAGCGCGCGCATCGCTGGCATTAGTCACCTACACCATGCATCTCGGAAGCACACTGAAGGAAATATCGAGAAACAATAATAGCTGAATATTATTTCATTAGATTTAAACTATAGCATCTGTAAAAGTAGTATTAAAATCTACTAAACAGTCAAACTTTGAAATTTTGCAAAAACTTCTATTTTTACTCATTTTGAACGATATTGCGCGACCGGAAGAAATGAAATAAATGTATAATAATTGCATATATATTGATTTTACATGCTTTTAGAAGTTAATTAATGGTATAGGGACAAAATTAAAACCATCTGGAGTGCTTAAATTTTTTTTGAAAAATTAAGGTTTTTCACAAGTTTTTGCTAACTTTGATGGCGTTGGGCGAACGGAAGATAAATTAATAAAAAATAAATAATTAGTGCATTTTTTTTGTCTTTACCAATCGCAACTTTTCCGCACTATAGCGATCCAAAATTAAAAAAAAAGTTTTTTTCGAACCACCCTAATATAGATCCTTGAAAGATTTTTAATTATAATACCTTGTTTTAGGAATAGATTTATGTCCAATCTAAATTAATATGCAAACAATAATTAACACTCTCGCTGCATTCGCATTAGAATTAAAAAAATATTTATCAAAATATTTTTAATAAAAATATTTTTTAATAATGTTTTTAGAGTTTTTACTATATTATAAGAGTTGAATATTTTATAAGTTTTTAGAGTATAGATATATTTTAAGTTATTCGCATTATTTTCTATAAGAAAAAATTAAATTAAGGCTAAATTTAAGTCCTTTATAGTACTTAAAACTATTTTTTTTTTAAATTTCATGGAATCCATCTTACTCTTTTAAGCCCTTTCTCTTTTAAGCTACCCAGTTGCAGTCATAAAATTTGCACTTAATGTCTACTGAGTGAAATTTAATACCACATTTGGCATTTATTAAAACCCTCTTGGAATTTCTAGTTATTATACTGCACTTAACCACAGAAACTATAACCATGAACTAATTCAAACTACAAACAATCTAAGACATAAAATTACAGCAGCTTAATAAAATATAGTTGGCTTTATAAAATTCTATAACAAATCAAAGAACATTGTGCAAGTTGTGTTGCGATCGGCAATTTTAACCCTCGTGGACTAAACAATTTAAAAAATGTTGGTCCTGAAATTAACATAACGCAGAAACGTGTGTCCCGAAAATGTAATTTCAGATTCCAAGCATTGTTTTGTCATTACGGTTGTTGCAAACTGAACCCCCGAGAAATTGACTGTCTTTATAAACAGCGCTTGGGATGGGCATTTCGGGGTCATACTATTAGTGGTTGCCTCGGTAGGGAATTTTAAGAGAATGCCATTTGCCACGAACAAAATATTTGACAGCTGTAATTACTGCGTAAATTGTTCTTTTCTTTGCTTTCATTCGAAATCATTTGAACTTATTATTCTTGAAACGGAATATTGGTACGTTTGCCTGCTTTTATGTAACGCAGTTTGTGGGTGATTGGAAAATTATGAAAGCTCTTTTTTCATTTTCAAGGGAATTATCTTCATTTTGGTAAAGATGAAGAAGTTTAATTGCATTGCTTTTTAAAGTATCTAGTTTTGCATGAACTTAAAGTAGTGTATAAGTAGTTTTATGTTAATATCATCTTCTATAATACCATAATCCATAAAAACAAAGTTTTTAGTTTAAATCCCTTACATGCATTACCAATTTTTACATTCATTAACCTAGCGCAGTTTCTGTTATCAGCGTGTACTTATTTTTAATACTTAAAATTGGATGCAAACACCATCTCTATCAGAAAAATATGCGGTAAACGACTTTTCAATTTTTTATTATTTAAAGTTAATCTGAAGTTTTGCAATCACATACAAATAAATTTGATTTATTCTACTGATTAAAAAAAAATAAAAAAATATTTATTTATTAAAACGATTTTGGCAACAGGAAATATTTTCTTCAATGATAAGTGAAATGCTGTTTCAGCGCGATTGGATAACGGTGAGTTGATTTACTAGTATTCCGTTATACTGAACTTTTAGTGATAGCGGCAGCCCCCAAAAATTGATAGAATGCATTGTCATCGACACCGAACCTATCTGCCGAGTTTCAGCCCGTTTGAATTACGGCAAGGGGGTTAATTAGACCTCCGCAGATTTGCCTGTCGACAAACATACACACAAAATCGAAGTTAATAAAAAGGATTTAAAAAGGAATATTTTATGGTTTTAACAATTGAAAACTTTGCAACTTTTATATCACATCGTAAAAATAATAGAAATTAACCTTGCAGTTATGATATTTCTATAATAATTATCTAATTTAATTTTATTATTGACTTACTTAACGTAAAGTTTTTTGTACATAGTAGGAACATTTCCGATAACTTCAGTAAACTTGTTTATATTCATTTTTTTAAGCTTAATACTAATAATAATAATAATAATAATAATAATAATAATAATAATAATAATAATAATAATAATAATAATAATAATAATAATAATAATAATAATAATAATAATAATAATAATAATAATAATAATAATAATAATAATAAAAGGGTTAATTAGTTTTCTCTTCTTAAAAAATATTTAAAAAAAAGTCAGAGACGAAGAAAAATAAAAACGGGAAGCCATCGAAAAATATTTTGTAGGACAATTTTATTTACAACCAATAAATTCAATACTTGAAAAATATTAGAGTTCATTTATGTAATTATTTCTTTTTCTTTATTTCATGCCACTGAATTTTTTAAATGTGTCAGTATCAGATTATTCAAATCTAACAATTTGCAACATGTCTGCTTTATTCTACCAGAAAGACATTTTCATTTTCCCGAGCTATTCCCTAAATGATGCAATAATACTCGGTTATTTAAATATGTTTTTTTCTTATTTATGAACGATACAATTTTAAATATGTTCCGAAAGTATAGATGTTGGGAATGGTTGAAATATTTAAGAAAATCGAATATAAGTATTATATCCATTAAAAATGTAAAACTGATCCGGAATATAATGAAGTTATTTATATCTAGTGAATAGAAATAAAATCACCAATTTTCCAGTTTACGGGGACACTCTTCACTAAAAATTACAAAAATTTCCAGTTTTTTTTATTTGCTGCAATTATAGTGTGAGATCTTCTAAATATGCGTGTAAAATTTTAAATGTATGTTATTTAATGATGTATGTGACATTCTATGCTGAATAATAGGATGGAGGATTTAAATCGATTTTTCTCACTGTTTGTTTTTTGTTGACATTAGGTAATCTAAGTTAAGGAAAAATCTTAAATTTTTAGAGCATGTTTTAAAATATGTCTATTTAATAAATTAGCATTTTAATTAATCATAATTAAGTAACATTCTATAGTACATATTTAACATTCTTTTAAAATATAAACTATGAAGTGTTATTAGTTTCATGTCCCCTCAATGATCCATGGAGTCTTTCCATTGAGTTGACTGTCATGAGTCTTTTCCATTAATTCAGAATTTAAATCTCCCAAAATTATTTTTTTCAACCTCACCGAATTTTTTTCCGTAAATTAAAGTTTGTTCAATTTCTCTTTTAATAGATTTAAAAAAATGTGTACAGTGTCGCAAATACAAATCATTTCAGTTGCACAGAATTTAATACCAAAAAAAATAAAAAAAATATGCACAGTATGGAACTCAATTTTACATCCAATTGCTTCTCCAAAGTAAATAATTACAACTTTTGAGCAACAAATGTTTTTCTCTTCTAAATCCAACTTCTTCACTCACGTATAGTCATTTCGTATTCATAACTTTCTGAAACATTTCCCTAAAAAATATCGCAGTTATTGTAAAGTTACTTCCCTTCTAAGAAAACCCAATGAATTGTTAAAGTAAGCAAGATGGCGTGTTTGTTTAAAAGTAATCTTTCGTTTCTCTCAAGTCAACACTACTTCTAAAACAGAAACTTTAAAAAAAAAAAATATTATTTATTTCAAATATGACATGGATTTCCAAAACCACACATCTTCACCAACGATCTGTTTTCTTAAGATATGACTTGGTGATAATCATTCCATCCTTCTTTAAGCACATCATCGCCATCAGATATTGGATCAATAGTTAGAATAAATTTAACGTTACAACCAGTTTTCCCTCTCGGTTTTTTCCTTCCAATAATTGCACAGTGCAAATAATACTTTGGAATCAATAGTATTTTGCTTAACGAAACACATATTCGGACTTAAATATGTAACATTTTATCCATATAAACTTTAGAAATAAAGAGTATTACTGAAAGGCTTTTTTTTAAGTTTGACTTTTCTAGAAAACATAATAAAATATTTTTAGATTCTTACTACATATAATAAAGCTACTATTTAATTCGTTAAGGGGACTTGGTACCACTTATTTTCACAAAAAATTATAAAAATGTCGATTTTCTATATTTTGCAAGTTTGTCAACTTTAAGGGGATCGGTTAGGGAATTTTTTTTTGTTTAAAGTTACCCACCAAAAAACATGAAAATTCGTAGGTAACTTAATGACTTGATAATAATTGTAAATTTTAAATTTAAAAAATTTATTTCAATTATTTCTAATTTTGGTTGAAGCGAAACCTGATCTCCTCAAACAGTTACCAACTGAACCACAATGCTCGCTTGAGGAGGGTAAATATTAAGCTTCAGAACTTACAAGCATTTCTTGATAGTAAATTACACGTGTTGTTACAATAGTTTCAAAAAGCTATATATATTAAGTGCTAGTTTGTAAATCAACGTATATCAGCTTTCTACTTGCATGAAATAGTGATAAAGCGAGAAGGGACTGCAAGTTTAGGGTACACAATCGAACATCATTCTGAATTTTTTATAGTATTTGGAGAAAAATGAACAATGGAATCCACTGGGTCTGCCATGGCAAAAATGACCGAAACTCGTCAAAAATCGACTTCATTGAGGTGAACTAAATCAGATTGCTAAATATGTCATAACTAGCCAAAAAAAGGAACACACTTTTACGAATAGTAACATTTCGATATTAAATGAAAAAATGAGAAAACGATTTCTGATCTTTGGCTCGGAAAACTTGCATCTCTTTGACGACATCAGTTGCGTCATCAGTGACGTAATATTTATTGCCAACTTGGCGCATTTGTGAATTCTCACTTTTCTACACATTCTATAAAAGTTTCAGAATGATGTTCGATGGAGTACTTGAAATTGCAGTAGCCTCTCAATCGATAAGTTTTCTGAAAAATAAGGTTTATTTTTAACTTTAAAAACAGCAGTTGTAAAATAAAAAACAGTATTTTGTCTTAATAATTATAGATTTACAATTTGTCTATGTTAGGGTATGTATGAACTAACCGAGCGGAAAATGCTGCTAAATGCTATTGAACTTATATTGTTTAGGGCAGAAATAATCAAAGTAATGAGAGGGACATTGGTAATGAAACAATAAACATCCAAAATAGTTTGGGTTTCAATGAAGATCTTAGAGTTAGTTTTTATTTAAATATTGCTTGGCAGATTTCATCAGATATCATAAAATGGAGTTAATAGGAACAATTTAAATGTCAATATAAAAATTAGTATTACATATTGTTTTTAAGCACACAAGTTCTACTTAAAAGTTATAATTAACCTTCATCTGATATCAAAACAACTGAAGGTATATCAACCCACAAAGTTAAGTGGTTATATATACCTGTTAAAGAATTATGTATTTATATTTGTGCAAGTGTATTATCAATGAGTAACAACTATGACAGGTTAATGGAAATAAAAAATATATTATATGTAATTTTTCTCAATTTTATCCTATGGATTGGACATAACAATATCAAAATTTGAAGAAGCAATTTTAGTATTTGTGTTTGGTGAACATCGGCACTCATGTACCTTCAAAACACATCTTCTTTACTGCACTGTTCTAGAAAGGACATTATTTAAAAAATAACTTATAACATGTTTAGAAAGTTACACAAATATATTGGAAAAGTATATTTTGCATACATACTTAAACGATAGATTTAGAAATGTCCAATATAGTATATATTTTTATTATTTATGAGTATTAATATTTACAATCATAGTTTTAGCTATGATGTAATACAGACAATTTGATGTATAACTTTCCAAGAATAAAACTAATTTAAAAATTCTCCTAAAAATCTAATACAGTTATCCTAATACTTTGATTTGTGGAAAATATGTTGTGTACTTATATTTTAGTTCTTTCAGATGTGTTTTCAAGGATGCATTGGAAGTTACGTTCATATTCACTCAATATTATAGAATCTTCAGCCTATGAGAGAGAAACACAGATATTTGGTGTTTCTTTGTGCATGAAAATATCATTTCTTTCTGGCACTATTGTAAAAATATCATCGTCCTATTGTTAAAATAAATATTCAAAGAATGATAATTTCGATTTTTGTATTAAAAACATACTTTTATTTCACTCTTTAATTGTTTATGCTTATAAATCTTTTGAGATAAATAATTACATTTTGTAACATTTTTGTCAATCAAAAACTGTAAATAAAACTTCACTAATTAAAAAGCCACTGTTTTAAAAAAGATAAAGCAACGAAGATATTATAAAGAAAAGGGAAAAAAATAGATTATATGTACTTCATCTTTAATAATCCTAATTGCGAAGCTATTAGATCGAGATAAGAGGTGAACTGCAACGCTAATTTTTCAATTACCAAAGCATAGTCTCCGAAAAAAGAACTATTTCAAAATTTGCATAAGCTTCCTGGTAAAATTTTAAAGGTAATTACTGTTTCAATTTTCTTTCTGTTAACAGCGATTCCCGAGTGCTGTAAACATAGAAGCAACACATTTTCGGCTTTGTATCCATAAATTCATCTAGTGTTAGGAATAAAATAATCAGTGAGCTAATCTGCAGTTCCCTAAGAGAGCTTCTGTTTCATCAAGCTTCTAATACTTTAAATGACGATATTAATTTTCTTCCCCTTTTAATTAGAGTTGCTTTCGATCCAAGACAAAATGGTGCAATTTAATAAGCGCTGGTATTCCCTTCGTAGAATATTATCATCGGAATTGCTTGAAATTTATGTAATGGGAATTAAACTGTTGTGCAAATAAAAAATTCACAAGACGTGATCTTCAAATTTTAAACAGCAGCTGTTCCTCTTTACAAAAGAGATAGCTTACAGTTTAAGAAAAATGTTTCGTATCGCATAAGTGTTTCGTTCCCAAATAATAACAGACATGAACGTATCATATTGAATCGTTCGACTTTGATATATATTTATATGCCTGTTTTAATTTTAAGATAAAGTAATATTCATGTTGGGATTCTTTCAATTTGTATGTTTCTTAATTTTTTTTAAATATTTATTAATGATAGAAAACAATTGTAAAATGCAGCATCCTTAAGCTCAAGCAATACGTAAAGCTGATTGGACAAGCGTGGTCCGGTTCACGATGGTTGTACAGGGTAATTCTAAAGTCAATACCTATTTGTAACAATGAATATTTCAAAGAGTAAATACACACATTTTCCTCACATTTCTGGAATACTTTAGGAACAGAATCCACAGTTCTTAGCATCTCAACTGGAACATTTGCAAACACTTCACGGGTACTTCGTACAAGACTGTTAATATCCCTTGGTTTTAACTTGTACACTTTGGGCCTTTCCTTTTTTATTTTGACCATTGTGTGCTTTAACAAATGCATAGAAAAGTCATATTATGGGGACGTATTCCTTCTCGCAGAAACGTCTTTACGGAATACGCTTTCGGTCATTCATTGCCTCTTATTCAAATGTAATGTGTTTCTTGATATTTATAATAACCGAAAATACAGTCATTCAAGGTAACTTTGAGCCATAGGTGGTTACTTAGTCTAACACTCCCCTCCCCCCCCCCATCCTAATATCTATTTCCATTTTTTATTTTGACCATTGTATGTTAAAACAAATACGTAGAAAAGTCATACTATAGGGATGTATTCCCTTAACGCAGAAACGCATTTACCGAATGTGTGTTCGGTCATTTATTTTCTCTTACATCAATGTGTTGTGCTTCTTTATATTTATAATTACCAAAAATACAGTCATTTAAGGTCACTTTGAGCCATAGGGGATAACTTCATGCCATCTCCTAGTTATCATTATAATTGGTTTTACAATACTGTTCATAGTCCATTTCTGCACATTGATGACAATATTGTGAAACTAGTTTTCTGCTCTATATTTTAGTAAATAAATTGGCAACATAGTACATAATTTATTTGGCATTCATTATTTTTTTTTTTTTTTTTTTTTTTTTTTTTTGAAATTCTGTTTGCAAGCTCCAATTTAATGCTTGTTTGAAGTTGATGCAAATCAATTCATTTCTGGAAGTAAGCATCAACTTACCAATTTATCAGCTATAATCTTTACTAAAAATGGTAAACTTGTTAGTGGCTCATGGTATTTGGTTGGTTGTATTCAGATTATCTGGCGCCGTCAGCAACACAAGGGCTATAATGCGCCGAAACATTCGTCATTAGACAAGCCAACATACATTTACAAACACCCATGCCTAACACGGGACTCGAACCCGCAACCTCGCGGTCTAGAAGCCAGCACGCTAACCACTATACCGTTTGGTCGGCCTCATGGTATTTGTTCACTAACATTTGGTAAACAGCAAAAAACAAATTCACTATCATTTTACTGCATGTTCAGTATAACTTTGGTTCAGTATAACTTTTGTTCAGTAGTATTTTGGTATAATGGTTCAAAGTTAATCTGATGAAAATGTGTACTTATATATACTATACATGCAATCCATACTTTGTTTACATCCAGTTTATTTGTAGTTGCTTTTAAATAAATTTAAATACATACGAATGCAACTTAATGCTTCCCTTGCATGCAAAATCTGAAGAAATATGTTAACATATTGCGAGTGAATTAAAAAAGTACTTAAGGAAATTTAGAAATAATGATCTAGAAGTTATTCACGGAGTTAAAAACAATTCTGCCCACCTATAATTGCAGGAAAAAGCTTTTCAGTTGAGGAAGTGGAACATTTTTGTGAAAACAATGCTTTGTTTTCATAGAAATATTCAACTTCTGTTCCAGAAATGTTCCCCACAGAGGCATACAAATTAGGTGGCAAAGGAAAAAGTGGAGTAAGAACACGAGGAGTTCGTCAAAAATCATCTACCATACGAATTATTGGGAGACAATAAAAATAAGTTCCTGAACTAGATGATGCTGGTAATAGTGTATGTAATATTATATCATTTTCGGAGGAGTGGAAAGTGTTAGACTCATGGGGACTTGACAGAGATTTATACAGTTGAAATAGGAGAATATTACTGAGGAATCAGAGATTGTTTACGTGGTAGCTGTTGAAGTGTCGAACACATCAATGAAGAAGAAAACATGCAAGTCGTTTAGAATTGTGTTAGGACATATGCAAATCTAAAACACTTGCATGTTTTGTGAACGAAATTCATTGGCCTCATTGATGTGTTCAACAGCCACAACTTAAAAGTCCCTGATTCTTCAGTAATATTCTCTGCATCAATTGCAGCAGTATAAACCCCTGCCAGATTCCCATGAGTCCAATATTTTCCTCTCCTCCGAAAATGATATAATATTATATACGCTATTACTAACATCATCTAAATTAGGACTTTTATTTTTACTGTACTGTCCCTCAAAGTTCGTGGCGACTACGTAATTATTCAATACGATGGGAAATATACCCGTACCAAATTAATCTAAAAGACAGCAAAGACAGTCTGTTCTTGGTGAGATGCATGAAAAAGTATAGTGCGTATTGGAAATGTCCCAATATCACGAATGATCTATGATATGAAAAATCAGATTTGTTTAAAATATTATTTTCAGAAAATATTTTTCCGGCTAGTAGCGGGGCCATCGTGAAACCGCTCTTTCTTTCTTTAGTTGATCGGGCCAGACCACAGCAACAGTTTTCGCATATGACGTCACACTTTCAACTCCACCAGGCTTGATTCTTCCTTCAAGGACTTTTCGCCCCCAAAAATGAATTGCATAAAAACTCTTGCACATAACATAAAAGTTATTAGCAACTTTATCCACCACTATAAAAATCCAATTTGAATTATTACACTAGTGGATAAAACTACTAATAATTTTTGTATTATTTGCAAGAGTTATTTTAGAAATTCAATGTTTAATGATTATAAAGGAAACGATACTTATTTTAAAGTTCATTTGACCAAAAAGGAATTGGCCATATAAGGAAGGAATATATATATTTAAGTTTAAGATTTCATGCATGAAATATCCTTATCTTTTTCCCTCAGTTAAATTTCATAAATCTGCTTTGAAATTTCGTTTCGTAACTTGCTCTACAAATTGTTACAATAATTATCTAAGAATTTTTTTTAGATTTTTAAAACTTATTTTGGACAAGGTAAAGATGTTTGAAAATCATTTCTTGATTAAAAATAATGAGATTTTGGATTTTATTAATAATAACAATATTGAGTTTGTTCATACATTTGATTTCGAGAATTTATTCACCAGTATACCACATGATGATTAAAGTAATACTTGCTCTGATATTTTTGATAAATCTTCTTAGACTCCGATTTAAATAAGATAGAATTGTTAGAGTTTAGCTAATTTAATAGTTTTGAAAATAATTTATTTAATGGAAACCATTTTTATAGACAAACTATAGGAATTCCTAAGGGGAAATAGCTTTTCTAGCGACTTTGCCGATTATTATTCACTCGAAAGGAGATTTCTAGAATATAATAATATTGAAGCTTTTAGATATATTGATGACTTAATTATTTTTAATTGCAATGATTTGGACAAAATTATAGAGATGTACCTGAAGGATTTGATTTAAAATAATAATAATTACAAGAGAGCTCAGTATCTCGATTTAAATTTAGAGATAATTCCTATTTCATTATATTGGGGTTTATGACAAAAGATAGGATTTTAATTTTGAAGTTATTTGACTTTCGAATTTTAATAGCAATTTCAAGATTTTTAGAAATATTTATAATACACAACTAAATAAAATTAAGAGTATTTGCAATAATGCTACGGACTTTAATTTGGCTTTTGGAATTTTTAGGGACAATTTGAGAAAAAATGAATTTACTAAATATTTTTGAATTTTCGTCTTTTGGAATTTTTTTTTTGGTTTCCGATTCCATTCTTCGGGCGATATTGAAATCCAGTTAAATAGCCCTAACTGGTTTAAATATTTTATTATATATATTTTTTTTTCATTTTTTCGTGGAACATAGATGGCAGTGAAGTTTTAAATGTTTTATGCGGGGCAATTTTGGGAATTGTTTTTCAATACTTAAACTCTTGGTGCTGAACTGGGTTCATCTCGACTCAACGTGAACATAAAACTTAGGAAGACAGCTATTTTGTTCAGTTTGGTTTGGTTTACAAGATACGTTTCGTTTTAGTATTTGTGAATATTTTTGACTTCTTGTCTATCCGGTTGGATGCGTAGGGCTTGAATGTGATTGATATATTATATCAATCGCATTTGTGAAACGCATCGTTTGAAATCCCGGTTGGATTCAAGCCCCCTGACGAAGAAACTCAGTCGGGATTTCAAATATTTTTAATATTAATATTTTAATATCTGTTTTTTGGCTGTTTAAGGTCTAACTTTGTGCTCTTAATTATTATTATATTTTAAGATTGCTCATACAATAATATTTTGTAGACCCAATAAATAATTTTTATGAATTAGCAGTTTGATTGTGTAGATTTTTATGAATTAGCAATTTGATTAGCAGTAATTGAATTGTATAAGAAATAGAACAAAGTATTCAAGCCAAGTGTGTAAGGGGAAAAAAATTGTCATGTTGCATCCACAAAAGTTTGTAACTGCACTACCTATTTTTTTTTATTAAGATTTCTCTAATGTTAGATTAAATAAATGTTATAATACATAATAAACTTTAGGAACAAAAGTGAAACATTAACTTTTTCATAATTGTAAAAATTGTGTGTGAATTTTAGCTTTATAAAACATATCCAATTCGTCCCTCACATAAGGGATAGGACATTTTTCTTACTATTTTAATTTACCTATAAAAATAATATATTATTAATTACCATCATATTTATATTTTTCAAATGAGTAAAAATGTTTGAATATGTTATTCTTAATGTTTCAATGCTGTAACGGTAGAAAATAATTTACATGAAATATTTTTTTAAAAAAAGTCCCATCCCTCTCTATTCTCCCTTATCTGAAATGGTATTAGCGAGAGTTGAAGTTGTGACATCACGAAAGCTATGGTCTGGCCCGATCAACTAAAGAGGGAAAAAGAGAGGTTTCACGATGGCCCCGCTAGTAGTCAAGAAGTTTTCCACATCAACGATTCCTTGTTTGGTGCAAAACTATTAAGATATTGAATGGCAAAGTGAAAACGTTATGAAGTTTGTGTGTTGTTTTTACTTTATCATACTTTTTCGAGCATAAAGAGTAATATATATATATATATATGTATTTGTACTCATTGTGACTTGCAGTATACTAAGGTAACAGCTTATGGGCGGCCTATTGGTTAGATTATTGTACATTTCTCAATTGATAAATTTAGTTCATTTTCCAATGAATGAACGGAAGATTGTTTTTTGTCATTATATTTGTAAGTCTAACCTGTGTGATAAATATGCTTTTTCAATATGTCTATGTTATTCTTGTTCACCTGTTCCTATTTCATATATCCTTCGTGATGTTAAATATAATATCCAAAATTTGTGATATTGAGAACTGCAGCAGCTGATGTTCCACATACATGGAAACTTAATTTTACTAATTTAAAGTTGTCTTGACTCTTAGATTAACAAGTTATTTTATATGGAATTTCTTATACTGTTTCAATGTTATCACAAATGACAGGGTAACTTTGCACCATGTAAATTACCTATATTTTTTTTTCATCATTAGCATTCACTAAATTGTGTAAAGTAGTCTATAATTTATGGTTTGTTTTCCTTTTTATACAATTATGAAGGTCTGAAAATACTATTCAATCATAAGTGAGGCAAATGAAATTACATATAATGTAGATCGAAGTTATCCTTAATGACTGTACATAGCATGTTTTTCAGCGTACATAAATGAAATTTGAATTTAGAATTTATTAAATATCTTAAATTGGACGACGTTGTGTAAAATATGATATTAGATATAGCCGTCATTTGGATAGTTTGTTTAACATGCATTCCAAGACCAAAAAGAATATCTAATCTTATAGAGGATTCACTTTCGTATCCTCAGCATGCAATGGAAGATCATTAACAATCAGATTGAGGTTTTCTGCAATTCTGGAACAATATAATGTTCTGTGACGTTTCCTGCATGTCCTTGACCAGAAGCATATCCAACGTCATACGTCGAAATAAAAATGTAAAATATCTTCGAATAAACTTCGCATAAAATTTATCAATTTTCATTAATTGTATCATTTGTTTAACTGTCTTTATAATTATTTAGACGTACTTAAAATATAGTATTTTTTAAAAATTATTAATCAGTTTTTCATAAATAATAAGTTATTTTTATTGATTCAAGCTTTTGATTTTCTACTGAAATATTATTTCTAAAATTATGAGAGGGATGATAAAAACCAGTCAAAATTGTAACAATTGTACATAAAAAATAATGTGCCCAAAATGCAGACTCAAAAGAAACCTTAAATTAACTCTAGTCAGCATTTTTAAATATTATCGTTGCGGATAGGGACGGATTTATCCAAAGAAGCAAATTTAGTTTATTGATTTTTTTGCGCTTCTAAGTCAGCGAACATTATTTATATAAGGGGCTCTTTGTGGTAGAAATCGTTTTCCAATTTTTTTTTCTTTCGTTCCAAACGTGCCTTTGCAATCGTTTTTTACTGCAGTGTATTTGAATAAAACATCCATTGTTTCGTTACTTTTTTCGATTATATATGACAATATTCTTATCGGGTTTTACCCTCATGACGAAATAGACGGACTTATTAAAATCAAGAGATTTTTTTCGATTGAATGCACTCTACAGGTAACAAAAACGCATCGGAATATCCGAAAAAGTTTGTCTGAAGTCGATAAAATTTGCGTATGGTCGGTTGAAATAATAAAGCTTATTTTGTATCAAGAAATGTTTATTGACATTCTGTGCGATTAATTTTATATTTTTTGAAGGGTTTTCTGTAATTTATACACTTTGTAAATTGTATTTCGTTATTTTATAAGGGATTTGGTACCCCTTGTTCTCACAAATATATATATATATATATATATATATATATATATATATATATATATATATATATATATATATATATATATATATATATATATATATATATATATATATATATATATATACATACATTTTCTATTTTTTGCTTGTTTATAATCTTTGACACTTTCTTCTTATTATGGCAAGTTTGGAGCTAATTTGATAACAGAAATTGCAAGAAAACTATGTTTTTATGGAGAATTTAGCATTGCTGCAATAGCCCCTCTGATGTATCGAACGCCTTTTTCTCAGTTCATGATTTTTGAAATTTCCACCTTACTCAAAATGCAAAAACTTCAGCAGATTTTTGAATAAAATAAAAACTTCTTTTTTACAAATTAAAATGTTGAAAAATACACGTTTTTTACTCTTTTTTAACAAAAGGTACAGAAATTATCGTTTTTAACGAAAACTATTTTACTAATTGTAAATCCGATGCTTAAAAAGTTAGAGTACGTAACTGGAAATATTTTTTTAAAAAACAATTATGAAAAAATATTGAAAAATGAAAAAGAAGATAGAATTTAAAATGTGCCGATTTCTTTGTTTTTAATTTAAATTTTAAAAATTAAGAGCACTATGTGAAATTTTTTTTTAATAAAATTTAGTTTTTACTTAGTAATACTTCCAAATATGTAAAATATATAATTTTGTAGGCTTAAATAAAAAAATTGAAGGGTACCAAGTCCCCTTAAATATCAATTTTACTAAGTATATTGTTAAGAATTTTATTCATTGACCATTTACAAACCGTACATACCATCCTGGTCAAGAAAAACAAAAATTTCAATTTAAAATATTAGTTTTATTCATTAAAATCAGAAATCCTGATTTTTTCGAAAGAAAACATCGATATTATTTTCATTCTCTAACTTAATTTGTCCCGAGGAAAAAAACGCTTAACTAAACACCTCATGTTTGATTTTATTTCCAGCAATTATTTGGGCTGATTGTTATTATTTATTTATTTAATTTATTTATTTATTTGATCCTTAATAAAAGAAATGCAATATCAGTTGCAATCTTAATCAATTTTATGAGGTTGTGGTTAAGGGTTATCTTAAATTTGGAAACAGTTTATTTATCAACTGTAATTTCCACCCTATTACAATTTAAATTTTAATCACATACATCATTTTTTTTTTAAATTTTTAAGTGATGATATATAAAGTACGACACACACACATATTGGTGAAGGAAATCCTTCTTATGGTAATATTTAACTGAATATTTTTCATAGATACAGGATATATTATGCTATTTTCTCTTCCGAATTTCATCTTAAAATGCAATTGGATATTCAATTTATCATGTGTTAAATATTTTATAGTATAAAGTTAAATAATTCAAACTGGTTTTTAAATAAACTAAAAATATTAAATTCAATAAGAAAATGTTTCCCATGCAAACAATGTGCAATTTACTAATAAACCACGTTCAACATAAGTGTTCCTTAAAGCATTATCTCATGATATATATCACACACATGTTATTGTATACATTCATTATTTATATTTAAATCTTTCATTTTTAAATATTTTGAAATGCTACCCATTTTATTTACTTATTTAACCTACCCCCTATTCAATTCCCTCGATGACACATACTCTTATATACCCTTTGCTTTACTGTTATCAGGAAAACGCTCTTCAAAAAATCCACATATCCTTTTTGTTCCAAATATTTATGAAGACTACTTTCCCCAACGTGAAAAAAGAAGTCTGGAATACAAAGCATCTCCGCCATGGAACATCTATTAAAAGGAGAGCTCTCATTTTTTGAATTGATGCTTTTGTGAAAAAGCAGTCTTCGACCAAAGTGGAGAACCACTCCCCCCACTTTCATAAAGGCTCGAATAGGCGGTAAATTCTTCATTCTCTCTATTAAGTACTCTGCGTGGCAATTCGCTGCAGTGATCGATTAAATAAGGGCTTACTGCTTGACCATGAACGTTTCCTCCTCCAAGATGTCTTCGCCAGCTGGCTTTTCTCAATAAATTATCTGTCATGGTGCCACTACAGAATGATACAATTTACTGAATGGAATATTGAATTCGCTTCAACATTCAATTTTCACGACATGCGTTTTTTTCTCGAGACCTGAAGATACTGTAAAGAACTGTGCGCAGATAAAGGGAACGCATGGGAAAGTATAAAATTCCGTATAACTTATACGGTGATAAAACATTATAAATGTACAGATATTAAGATTATATAAGGTAATTCTAGTGTCAAACTATTTGGAGCAATCGTGTATTTGAAGCTTTACATTAGAATGAGATCAAAGTTTAGGCAACACTTATAATTAATAAACGCAGAACATGAAAATATATTGTTAAACTTTTTCAAATAGGGAGACAAAAAATATTGATGAACTCTAGGAAAGGCAAACAGTAGTTTTCCATTTATTTATTGTTGCAAAAAGGTTCGATCTCAGAATACTTTACAAAGAATTTAGCAGTTATAACATATATTTTGGTCTTTAACTTTTAAAAGCATTTAAACATTTGATAACTCTTATATTATTTATCGTATTCATAAATTATTGTGCAGAAAATCAGAGGTATTATCAGAAATTATTTTATGCCATTTATCTTCTATCGGAATATACAGAAAATATTTTTATAGCAAGGAATTTTGCTTTGCCTTTTATAAGTATTTTATATCTGAGATCATTACAGAATTGGGTATGTAACGCCTTATGTAAGATTATAATAATTACCCAGATTTATAGAGGATTAATATCAGTGATACATCTTCAGTGCTACATGAGTGCAAAAGACTCCCTGATTATAAAATTAAGCTACTCAAAAAATGCTAAAAATGTTACTGATAAATTATTGTGTGAAAACTTTCAATTCTTAGAACCCTTCTATTGTCTTTTTCAGTATATCTTTAAAGTATCCGAACAAATATAGAAATTAATAATAGGAAGTCCAATATATCCTTGAAAATATCCTGTATTGTTAATTTATATTAAATGGCATATATAAATTTAAAATAATCTTTCTAAATGAATTATTCTTTGTACTAAGTGTCATGAAATTCCGTATAGTGGTTAATAACAAATTGCACTTGCCATAACAAGTAAAAATTTTGCCTCATGTAGTCAAAATAACTCGCAATAAAGTCAGATTCATTTCTCAGACAACATATTTATTCAGTTGGTATCAATATTAAAAATAATAACTCCTCAAAACGTTAATACAAGTTAACGTTGTAATCCAAATTATTCAATAAAATCAATATCATATTAATAAGCATTAAGCTGGCTGAGCTGTTCGTGAAAATCAAGAAAGTCACTTACTGATTAACTATGAGATGACAAGTCCCCAAACATTCCGGAAACCATCAGAGAATATCGCTGGGGAACTCTCAGCAAAAAATGGCATGAGAAAAGCAGACCTCACACACTGTTCGATCCAACCGGATAGTCTCCAAAAAACCCAGGGTCCAACTTTCCTTGTCACCTTCAGTCAAACCCCTAATTCAGAATATTTAAATAGTCCCAATATCCTCTTTAGTCTACAGGACTATTTGACGTAAACGAATTGTCGCTAACTGGCTATTTCCCAGTGAGAAGATTCCTCCTATTCTCCTACATATTCTGCAAAATCAACTTTACACGACAGAAAAAGGGGATGTGTAATTATTTTCACATTTGAAAATCCCTCAATAAAAATTACAAGAATGTCTGAGAAACAACTCATGACACTAGGAGGCTCCCTTCTCGTTAGTGCTCACCAACCCCCATGCAAATAAAGAGGTTTTAGTTTTATTAATATGAGTGTTTATGTGTCAACTCCAAATAAAGTTATTAGAAATGTACAGCTATATTTAATGTAAATGATTAGCTTCTACAGCACATTGCTTGGAGATCAAAAATAAGTCGCGTTTCCAGTATGCATAGAAAATGAAGACATGATAATCTATTTTAGTATGAATTAAAATATTGAAAGTGTATTTATATACGCAGCTTTGAAAGAAAGAATTACAGCAGCACCTTCTTTAAACTTTCAGCACTTTCTTTAAACAGCTCTTTCTTTAAACAGCACTTTCTTTAAACAGCACTTTCTTTAAACTTTCCTCACTTTCTTTAAACTTTCAGCACTTTCTTTAAACTTTCAGCACTTTCTTTAAACTTTCAGCACTTTCTTTTATTGCATCTCTCTTGAGGAACTTTCTTTTAATTCAAAACCTCATATGTCCGAATAACTTAACACCGAAGAATGTAACTGTCTGCGTCATAGAAACTACGTTAAAATAATTCGATCATTTCAGGATATTCTTCTATTGCCTGATACGATACTGGCGACAGCATAAACCTTTCAGTCAAAAATTAGGCCAAACGGCCCTTAATCTCCTCGTAAAATAACAGTAAATTACAACAACAAAAATTTGAACCCATCGATTAAAAAAAAAGTAGTTATTGACTTTTAAAAAAGTATCTCTACACAAAGTTTGAAATATGTTAACATAATGAATCACTAATTTCGAATCGTGGGAGGTGTTACCATTCAGATTGCATTAAACTGCTGTAATAGAGGCACGGTCAGTAGCATAATAAATAAAGAATATAATAATACAAATCATTAAGTAATTGTTTGCTCTATTCTAGTTTATTGACATTTCAGACATTTCAAATTGCATCCCCACCATAATCAACCTGGAATGATTATAATTAAATTTCAATTTTGAAATAACTGTAAAAAAACCTCTTCAGAATAATTTAAAATTTTACCTGAAAATACGCGATGAAGGTTCACATGGTATGGCAAAAGAAAAAAAAATCTCATCGGATTTTTAGTTGCTTTTTGAAAGTTAAAATTTAATTAAATGTTCTGCGTCAATAAGAGATTTTGGTCACGGAACAAGAAACTATTACGTCATGCTTTTAAAGCAAATCACAGATGTAATTAACTGTAACTGTAATCTTTTTTCTACTTTTAGTTTGCATTTCTTCTTTTAGTTTAAGTTTCAATTTGAAGGATTTTGAATGCGTTGTTAGCTTCCGTTGAAGAAGGTGAGTGTATTGTGATTCGTGATGTCTCGATAAGTTTGTCTAAAAATTCAATGGCTGTGTCAGTTATTGCGCTTAATAAGAACATGAAATTTAATATTATAAATATTTTCTATATTGATTCGAATCAATAACTTTAGTATTATATTAACTAGATTATATACCCTATAGCAATTTTATGAATATATATGATTAATAATAAAGCGCAAAATAATATCTAGAGCTCTCTCTATATATAAACCCTTTATGGGATCTTTTATCGCACTCTTGTTGAAAAATGATCCACTTTTCCAAGTCTGATTTGTAATACATTCAATCAAATGAAGATAATTATTTTATTTGGATTGGAAGCAGATAGATTACCCCCATAATTTGTCATAGAAACCCCTGGTTACTTACAGTGGCCAAGAAAAAGATCTGGCTGAGAGCCAACTATTATACAAAGCGCAATTTCTATTCACTCTGCCTTCTTTTTTCTCCTACATAAAAGTCCCTGTACACATACAACAAGAACATCACAGACACAGCAATATAGATGGATAGTACAGTTCTTGATCTAACGTTTGACACCTCAGGACTTCGCTCCTCGTCTATCTGTGTTTGTTTTCTCTTGACAGAATTGCCCTTAGAAATATTCTGGAAATCCTTTGTGAGTATAGAGGAGTAAATTCTGATCCATTTGCTTCGAGTGGATATTATAAAAAGTGGAGCCATTTGGCCACATGAGACTGATATTGGAGAGATTGCTCCCGTTCCAGGGTTTTACTTTAGATATTCTTTATATTAAGGTGAGTTGGTGCTCTAAAATTTATAAATAATTAATTTTATGTTTATTATAGTTTTTCAAAATTTTATAATTTTTTGAAGACCAAATTGGTAACTATTAGTGCAAGTTAACTTTTCATTAAAATGCGTTTTCCTCAACACTACATTTTTCATTATTCATGTATCTTTTTCTCAGAAACTGCACAAACTATCTTCCTAAAATTTTTACCACATATTCTATTTATGCATCTGTATATACTGAAGTGAGATTTTGTTGTTTTTTTAAGAATATCTTTATGTTTCGGCTTATTTCGGCGAAAAAAAACCTTGTGATTTTGTTTACAATTTTGAGTGACTTTCTTGAAAATTCATTAAAAAAAGTAAATGAATTGCTATCAAAAGCTAACTTTAGTTGAATAACAAGTGTCTGCTAAATGCACTGAAAAAATTAGGTTTCTATGTCAATTAGTTTTTGAGAAAAAGATACAGGAAATATGCCAAATTAACATTACCAGTATATAGTGTACCAACTCCCCTTAAAATACATATCCCGTAATAATAAATGTCAGTATATATGCTAAAACGAAGCAACAGAAAAATAAAATTATATAAAAGGATTCATTAAACATCAATAGGATTCATATTAATGATAGGGAAAATGAAAAATATTATACTCCTATTATTACGCTTTCCTGGAAAGTTTTGAGAAAGTAACATACCTTACTTCATATTGCACGGCAAATGGGGTATGTGAAATATTTTAATAATGAATATATTTTTACAAGCTCATTTTAATATCCTTAGTCATCGCACAACGAACATGCTATCTTAACATTACAAGGTATAGTTTGAAGAAATAACGAATAACCTCTGAATTTATGGCTCATGTAATATAATAGAGAGATTTGTTATATTATATATTTTTAATGAAATTCTAAGCAGATTCTTTTGTAAATAATGGAAAATATATTAAAAATACTCTAACAATAGTATTTTTATTTTAAATATAGAAAATAAACTGTCCAGTGAAATTAATTTTTATGGGATTGTCTTGCATGGAATGTATTTCATTTCTACATGAAAATTAAAATGGCTGTTAATTTTTATGCCGATTACTTTTTGACCATCATACTTTCAATGCTTACATATAAAATATAAGAGTATGCAGAATGTGATTTATCGTAATTATGACGTCGGAGAAATGTTAAAATCCATTAGAAATATATATATGATGTACATAATCTCTTCTTTTAAGACTTGACTTTCCTTAACGAAAAAAGGCAATTTCAGAAAAACATTGCTAGTATTAGTATTTATAATTTTACATACATATAAAAATCGAATAAAGGAATACTGCATAAAACTAGCAGGATTGAAAAACAAAAGTAAATGTTGCTCATCACTTTATCAGGAAGCAAGATCAACTGCATCAATTAATAGGGAACACTTTTTTTATATGATTAGACTATGTCTTAAAATATAACCAATAAAATTTTTTTAATATAAATCCCCTTTATGCATTGCCACTTTTTACATTCATCAACAAAGAGCCGTTTCTGTTGCCAGCGTGTGGCATTTATTTTAAATATTAAAAACATCTCTATCGGCAAAATACGCGTTAAACTACTTTCAAAATTTATTCAATAAAAATTAATATGAATTTAAGCACTCGCATCCAAATATCTATTAAAATTTATTTTAATTAAAACAATTTATTTATTTGTTTGTTTATTTAATCTAATTATTATTATTATTTTTTTTTTTGTTATTTTTTTTATTTATTTGTTTGTTGGTCATTTATTTATTTTTAAACATTTCTTGCTGCAGGAAAGTGTTTCTTCAATGATTAGTTAAATGCTATTTTAGCACTATTGGATAACGGCAAGTTGGTTTATTAGTATTCAGTAAAATAGACCTTATAGTGACAGTTGCCAAAATTTGATTAAATGCATTGTCATCGACATCGAATCTATCTGCCAAGTATCAGCACGATTGGATGACGGCAAGGGGATTAATTGGTCCTCCGCTGATTAGTATTCCATTGACATACATCTACACACACACTTACAAAATCGAAAATTATATCAAGGATTTATTAAAGCATATTATGCATCAAACATGCTAGGATTTCCTGAAAACTTCAAAAAATTATGGAAAAAATATATACATTCGGTGAAAAATGTTAAACAAAATCCAAAAAAAATGTAAGTATAAACATTTGTAAAAGGGAAAATACATATAACTTACTAAACGACAGAAGCAGTCCCCAAAAATCCCGACAAAGGTCACTGAACCATTAAAATTGCTAAATAAAATATTTCCTTCGGTTAAGTGAGCAGTTAAAACATAAAAGCGTGGCTGGATGTAGGAGTATATGTGAGAGACTATGATGTCATTGCAGACTGTTTAAAAGTGACATATTTCTTGATAAACTGTAAATGAAACTGGTTTCTATTTAGGGGGTTGAAAAGATCAAAGAGCGTATTTTCATTTTTGAAGATATTTTCGCAGATGGAGTAAATTCGGAAGTATTTATTTATAACCGTGTTACGGTAAACGTTGATGAAAAGATTGGAAGACAATAGACTGAGTCTGACCATTTAAAAAAAATTAAAGTGCACAATGCATTGGTATGTTTAAGAAAAAGTTCTCTAATATACAGCTGTTGCCAGTGGTTGAAGAAATGAAACAAACAAAGGAAGATAAACGATCTTTGATGAACGATGCTCAAAGGAAGAGAACTCTGTGTTAAAGATACACATTTCTTAACTTTTTTAAACTTTATAGCATTTTTTCGGGAATTTCAGAAGAGGGGGAGTTTAAAACACCTTAAGAGGTTTTTACGAATTTGATCAAAACCATTAGAGGCTGTGTTTAACAATTGCTGCAAAGCATGGTTTTTTCATGTTTTAAATTTTGTGCATGCGCAATATTGAAGAAAACCTTAATGACAAGTCCAATGGCCACCACTAATCTGTACACTAAATCTGTGTGAACATTGTTGGTCAATTCCTTCAGGAGTTACGCCACATATACACAGACATATATTTTGTAGACCACTTTTTACTTTCAATTATCCATATGTTTACATACGTTGATTAAAGTATAGTATTCGGTCAAAAAACTAAGGGTGTGAACATCGCACAACTTTCAATCACTCTACACTGAAAACTGAAATGTCACAAAATAGGACAAAATAGTGTCTTAAACAAGTGGCACTGTTTTAAAATGTAAAATGGCGTCATAATCTTTAAGACACTTGAAGTGTCTTAAAATGGGGTATTTTCAGACATTTGAAGTGTCTGAATTAGGGAAAATTTTCAGACAGTTGATATGTCTGAATGGGTTGTTTATGGTACCTTTCAAATGTTGGAAAGCTAAAAACACATAAATTTAAATTAAAATGCAATAGAAATGTACTTGTGTTAAATTACAAATTTTCATTAAAAGAAAAGTAAAAATTGCTGTTTTACTACCACGTTGCTCATAACTTTTTGTTGACTATGCTTCAGCTTCCTGGTAAGTTTAAGCATGATACTGCAAAACAACAACACAACTGTTAATCATATGCACACAACTATTAATATATCCAAGTAAGGGAACTGGGACTTATTGTAAAATATATGTATTGTAGTGTCTGAATTGGGTAGTTTACAGTATATTGTGGCTGAATCTTAAATAGAAAAGATTCGGCTTCTAAGATTATATCACAGTTTTAATTTTTTTTTCATGTCAACTTCAATGACAAATAACAAGTGTAATAAAATCATACACCTAGTTTATAATTCTATACGTAGCATTGTCAAATCTAAATATGCTGCGGGTACATTATGTGTTAACATAAATTTATGTTGATGATGGATCAAACAGTTGTAATCTAATTATTCTCCATTTGGAAAATTTAACATGTTTATACCATTCCCCTATAATAACACTACATAATATCAATGGTTATAACACTATGACGCTTCCATTATTGTCAAATAGCTGAAGCAGATATAGGGCATTTAAAAAAAAACCTCAAAAGTTGCATAAAATATAAACAATTAAAACAAAAGGTACTAGAAGTATGTCAGGAGATGCTTCAAAATATGGAGGTGGAGCATATCAAATTTGAAAAGTATGCAAGTTGCACAAACATTTTTTAGCGTTTCTGAAAACGTCAGTTTCCCGAATTTTGGCATGCTTTTAAAAATATTTGCCAAGACATGTATTGAAATTGTTACTACGATTAAATAACATATTAAGTGCATATTAAAACTTACAAAAATATTAAAATTCCTGTAATTTGAGGATAGAACCATTTTACAACATTTTTCCCTGTCACTGAGACACTTCGTTAATCGTTAAGAAGCCGAAGCAGATGGGGCATTTAAAATACTTCAAAACATGTAAGATGGGGGGGGGGGGGTAAAAATAGGCATTAGAAGTATCTGTAAAGATGGCTGCTTCAAAATACAGCAGTAGAGCACATTAAATTTGAAAAACATACCAGTTATTTGAATTTCCATAGTTTTTTCGCGTTTTCTCAAAACGTCGATTTTTCAACTTTTGGTATGCTTCTTTCAAAAAAACTATGCAAGATATGGAATTGAAATTTTTCATGGCAATTACATAATATATAAAGTACATATTAAACAAAAATATTATTAAAATCTATGCAATTTATTTTGTAGTTAAATTATTACTTTAAAAAATTGCACATTTTCATAAATTCAACAAACTACCGCATAAAAAAAGTTGTTGTTTATTATTTTGTGAATTCTGATATTTAATGCAGTATATAGACATTTTTAAAAATATCAAGCAAAAAAAAATATTTTAGTTTTAAGGTTTTTTACGAGCTACCACATTTCCACTCGCTGCGGAAAATTTAATTTAAAAGTGATGTTCAAGTGATTAATAATAAATTATTAGCTTATTATTATGAGCTTTTAGCTAAAATATAATTTTAAAATGTTTCAGCAACATATGTACAAAAATATTTTTTCATTTTGATCAATACTTAATGTTACACAAGTTATTTGGTAGCGTTGATTTTCCTAATCTTATTGCAGACAATTTAAATCGAATCATTTTAAATATACTTTTCATTAGTACTTGTAATATGCAACAAACCAATAAAAATGTAATTGAATGTAAAAACAGAAAACTTGAGAGTTCTGTGAGTGGTATTTAGAAATACCAGATATCATTAAAAATGTACTATAGTAAAACACTAAAAAGAAATGTAATATTGAATAACACTTAGCAGCAACATGGTACCCCATTTGCACTAACTCATTGACTATCAAATGTAACGCCAATCTAAATAGTTCAAAAAGGGGTTCGTTGGTTTCTTGTATGGCAACTTGCTTCAAGTTAAGAATTCTCCTGCGGGAAACAGAGAAAAGTCAATCGTTGATGCTCAAGGGCAGAGAGTTCTGTGTTAAAAACACTCGTTTTCAGACTTTTTACACTTTTATCGCATATTTACGGGAATTTGGAAGATGGCGACGATTAAAACATCTTAAGAGGCATTAGCAGAGAGATTTTAATCAAAATCGTTAGATCCTCTTTTTAACATAGCTGCTTACATGCTTTCAACCTTATGCACATGCGCGATTTTGACGAAAATCTTTATTATAGGTCCCATAGCTGCCAGTAACTCGCACACAAAATTTGAACAACATAGGTTAATTTGTTCGAGAGTTATGCTGACTAAGTACACACGGACACACAGATAAAAATTTTTGCTGGACTACTTTTTTGAAATCAGGGAGAAAACGGGGAGAAATGCAATATTTATATATATATATATATACCAGTTTCCTGCATTTGGTTCGTAAGTTTTTTGCATTTTTCTCGTTTTTTTCTTTCTTTCCTCTCTTGAGCTTTTGGAGTTGGGGCATTCCAAAGAATGTCTACGGAAAAAGCTCTTGAAATTAAAGGTTTTGGAAATTTGAGGCAAACCCCCTGATGCAATCCCAAATTTCTGCCATGTTATTTTCTTTCAATTTTTTTGTAATATTATATGTATATATATATATATATATATATATATATATATATATATATATATATATATATATATATATATATATATATATATATATATATATATATATATATATATATATATATATATATATATATATATATATATATGTATATATATTATTTTCTGTTGATATAACATTGAAATTTTTAGAATATCATCTTGAAATATTTTCATTTTAATACACTTAAATATATAAATATGTTGGTAATTACTTTTATATAAGTTTTATAAGCAAATTAAAAGAACAAGACAAATGTCCCATCCCTCCCTCATGTGAGGGAGAGTAACAAGTTCCCCACTTTCCAGGAATAGCGTAAAATCATTTTTAATACTTTATTGCTTAATTGTTTATCATCACGTTTTTTCAAACTTTAATAAGTAAAACATCATTAGGTGGGACATTAACGACACATCAGCAAGTAAACCAAAACTGCAAATATACACACACAACAAACCGATTAAATTATTTCATACCTTGAAACTCTGCATTAATGAATGCCATTATAGCTTCATTGCCATTCAACAAAAACTCCACTTTCCTAGAGTAAATGGCTTTTGCTATCCAGCGAGCTTGGTGAAGAGCACCTAGTTTCCGAATGTTAAATTGAATGTCGAATACAATCATAATCGACACAGGATTTAAAAACTATCAGTAATCATCCCTATTGTAGTTTTGTAGCAATCTTTAACTGGTCAGAAATAAAAGTTTTTAAACTGCCTGATTATGTAATTAAGGATATTGATTGCATTTTTTTCATGGTGGTTGAGCTTAGAAAGATTTTATTGGAATATTTTAAATAAAGGATTTTTGGCTCAGTGGGATGTCCAAACATACACTGAATGCATCGAAAAGAAGAACCTCTAACATGTTTATGTCGACATGCTATCCACAAAAGATTTCTCTACTGTTTTTGTCTCAAGAAAATTACATGCTCCATTGAATCTTTCACTATCTGTTGCAGTTGTATTGAAACACTTACCAATTCCTTCGGATTCACTCTTCCACTAAGAGCTCGAAAATAGCATCAGCTTCTGCTTTGCCAGTTCAAGACAATAACTTACGAACTCCAAGAAGCTTGGTATTTCCATCTTGCAAAGAAGACACTAGTACAGCTAAACGAACACTCTTTTCTGTGCTTTTTGATGACAAATGGTATGATAATTTCCATCCCAATGAACTACTTGACTTTCATGCTAAAAACTGTGTTTTTAATTGTTCAGCAGTTTCACAGTGAAGGCGTTACTGATGAACAGTACTTTTTGAAAGGATTACAGACAGCAGATTAATATATCATCAGCACATTAATAATTAATATTTGTTGCATAATTGTGTGATGAGATTTAGTAATATAATGTATTAGAGATTTCATTATCCATAAATATGATCAAAGTATAAAAAATATATAAAATCATCAATTTACAATTTCCATTAAATATTTTACCATAAGACTGATTATTTAGTCGCTATCGAAGTATTTAAAAATTCAGCAATAAAATATAATGCATATAAATATAATTTATAAAAGTCAGTCAAAGTAATTCATTTTCTGTTTGAATCAATATATTTCATATGAATGTTCATTATTTATTTTACTAATACATTAAACGATATTGCAGAAATTGTATTATTTGTTACACAATTTGTACTCTTTTTATAAGTATTATCATATCAAAATATAATGTAGAACAAACAATCTAATTCAATATCCTAGCAACCAATTTATATGTAACACCACCCTCAAATGTTTGGCAAGTTTGCATGCATTTCTATCGACTAAGTTCTAATCAAAACACGTTTAGTAAATATTTATTCACAGTGTTCCTTCTAAGTTCTATTTATCGTCACTCTTTTCTGATTCACTCCTCAGCAGCAAAGTTTGGAAATTAAGGACCCAACATTAGGGACATGCCATGGCCATACATTAGAGAAGTCGTTTTGGAACTGTAATTCCTTACAGTGCAGTTAATTAGCCTTGGTGGCAATTGTTTTAATCTTGCCGAACACCAGCTTGTGTTTATTGCATGGAATCTTAATGACTGCAATGTGTATCTTGAGGGTTGTGCAAGTTCCACCCTCCGTAATGCAATGAATCGCTCCAAGATAAAGTTCGCAAATGGATTATTCATATTATTCCTTCCTGAACTATGGCTCACGATGAACCGAAGAGTAGTTCAAACGAAATTATCAGCACATCGCCAATTCGGACATGATGCTAATTTAGAAGTGGGGTTAAAAATGTCTTATCTTGGACATACATCATTCTACTTGGAATGTAATGCAGAAACTATTTTCAAATAAATTTGTAATAATGGGTCCCCTTTTAATGCAAGGTATAGTAGAGACATTGAAGGAGATCCTATATTTGAAAATTATTCTCATATCTCATTTTTCTTTTATTATGGATAAATTATTCGTGAATTATGTGAATTTTTTTATTTTCTCTTTATAACTAGGGGATTGTAATTTCTTCCCTATCTGTTTAAAAGTGGATTAATAATTTAATTTTAGATACATATATTATGATACAAAATGAAATCAAATGTTCGTATAAATTTGCATTAATGGATTTATTTTATAGTTTTAAGGACATTACATATATCTTAGACAAACATATTTTCAACTTATTAAAAATTATTCTCATTTTAAAATCATAAAAATTTAGGAAAATCAATTTGTGCATAATTGGGATTTAAAGGGATCTGGGACACAAAATTTAGAAAAATTCTCAATTTTTTATTATTATTATTATTGTAAAAAATAATAATAAAAATGTTTCTAAATAAAATTACAAAAACATTTTGTTTCTATCATAAGTAGAACTTGAAATATTTAAGTTTTTGTTACATGACAACTTTATTTTGGACGAGCTATCTTGAAACTTGAAAACTGTTTTTATCGGTGATAGCTTTTTGTTCCGTTTTTGAGTTTAAATGGATGTAATTTAAAAATTCCTTGTTATAAATATATCAAACTTTCTACAATTATTTTTCACATATATTTTTTTAATTTGTCTTCAGCAATTGTGTTTTTTGATTTAATACTTTTTTAAAAGATTTTGGAATTTAGCATACTATGGGTTTTATATAGTTTTTGCACAAAATATTAAAAAAAAATATATATATATTTTATTGTAAAATCATGATGACATATTATGATATGAGTTATAAAGAGAAATTTATTGCTAAAATGAAGTGATTCTTAAGTTTTTTTTTTTTTTTTTTAAATATATCAAATTTAGGCAATGTCCAAATTTGTAGTTTTTTTTTTTTTTTAATTTAAGTAAAAAAATATTTTTTAAATTTAAAAATAATAAATAGATTTTGAGTTTCCAAGCATAATACAGTATTATATAAAAAATTCAGAGAAATAATTCCAAAAATAAAGATTTTAGAATTTTGAGTCCCAGACCCTCTAAATGCTTTGTAGTTGCTTTCCTGTGAAATTCTTTGTAAATCCATCAATAGCTTATTGTGACTAAAACCCCGTTTTTTTACAATTTTTCTTTAATTAAGAATTATTAATTAAATTTAGGCATTACTTTACCTTACAATTGCACAATCAGACAGAATTCAAAGAGGGAGCATGAGGGATTCACTTTCCTTGACCCAATCTCCCAGCAACATCATAGTTCGTCGAGGGCAGATTCTCTGTCATAAGTTCTAAAATTATTAAACTTTTATTTTGTTCTGTTCTTTTTAGAAATTATTTAATCAGGCTTTAAAATGTATGTAATTAATTATTTCTAAATGTTAAATGTTTATAGTTATTTCTAATTATTCAACTATCTGAAAACCTGTAGTTTCTAGTTATTCAAATATCTGAAAGCCTATCTAAAACGAAGTGTGTCTTAAAACAAGATTCTAAGACAGATTTTTCGATATAGATTTTCAGATACTTCATTCTATTTATTTATCAAGGCTCATTTATTCATCAAAGACTTATTACTTGTCTTATTTTGCTATTTATCAACGGTTCAGCATTTAAAATTGTCGTTACCTAATAAGTACAGAAATTGCTTGTAAAATTTAAATATATATATATTAATATTGCTATTTTTTACTTAATAAACTTTTCTTTGATGGTGTTTTAAAGTTTTATTTAATTTTTTAAAGCATGAAAATATGTTTAACTTCTTTTTATCATCTACGTACTAAGAGAGCAGAAACAAAACAAAATTATAAACAGATTAATTCTTATATTTTTAGCGACTTTGTGATAAATACAAACTGTTTTTAAAAATTTTACAGCATTGTTTTTATAAACCTGAGGAAATATAGAGTAGAAATTCATTAAAATAAAAAGGAATTAACCATAATTTTAAGTATATATCAAAAAGTGTGTGTTGTTTTGAAATTCAAAACGGCTTCTACTCACATGGTGTTATGGCAATGTACGATAAAAAAAAAATTTAAAAAATAGTTACGTTATAGAATATAAACTATTAATTATATTTTTAGAACTTCAAAAATTAAAATAAACACATTATTTATCTTCCGACATGACATTTCTTAAAGTTAGTTTAAGTTTAAACTGAATAAAGTTTAAACCGATCACTTATTTCATTAAAAAATCTCATTTGTTATGCATTTCACTTATCTGCGAAACCAACACATACGAAAGAAAAACCACAGAAAAGGTGAAAACAGTCAAGGATGTTCATGGTTAAATCTTGTCGCTGGAGATTTTTTTTCTTTCCTGTCACAACCTTTTTCTATCTGGTCTTATTCGGGAGTTCATATATCACTTTTAGGTCGATTCATTTTCAGTAAGACTACTAAAGCCATTAATTAAGTTAGTTTTTTCAGCATGTTTTTCTGATAAAATACTTGTGCTAAAAATGAATTAATTACAATGACACTGAGGGATTTATGTCAAGAAACAGTTAATTGGCTATACCACTTTTGGAATTGGCCATGAAAAACTTGGCTATGTGTTTTGGATATGCAAAAAGGTATATTTTAAAGTCAATAATATGATTCTTATCATCGCATATTGTTCGACGTAGTACTACTATGTAAATGATATAGTTCCATGCATTTCAATAAATTTGATTCGAAGCAATTTTACCAACAAGGAACTTATAAAGCAAATGCCCTTCATATAACCACTGTTATTGGAGTATTTGTACCGAAAGATTATTTGCGAAATTTTTCCTGTTTTTAATTTGCATTGACGATTCTTAAAAAGGAAAAGAAACAATATTTTCTTTTCATTGAAACATTTAACGAAAATAATATGAGAAAATTCGTTTTCTCTAATTTAAGTAAAAGCGCATACAGCCAATGAAAATTTCGCTTTCATGCCATACGATTTTCTGACCAATGAAACGCTTCGTTTGATAAGCTGAAGCAGACCATGACATCTCAATTCCTTCTGCTTACATTTCTCCGCAAACGATCTGAATGCTAAATCGCAAAGAATACGCTTAGAGCTCAATTGCCTAGAGAAATATTTATATAGATAAATTTTAGTCGTACTACATCAAAGTATATATTAAGCTAAGAGCATTTTCAAACCATTACTAAACATTGATAACCGCTGAGTCATGATCAAATTACGCTGGCGAAGATTTCAGCCGTCAATAGTGTTTTTTCCTATTACAAAATCACTTGACGGCTAGACAGGATTATACGTCAAAGTAATAATTGCTTACTTTTGAAGCAGCCGCCTTTTTTTACGAACAGTTAAAATGCCTACAGGTAAAATGTAAATTAGCGCAGTAAAGTTGAAAAAGATAATACAAATTGATGCACAACATTTTTTTGAAAAAAATGCTTCTAATTTAATGAGATTAAAACTTTTTAAACCATCGGATTCAAAATTGTTTGTATATTTTTTTTTTAATTTTTTTTCTTACAATATTAATTTCAAGAATGATTTTTTGACGTTCTTAAACTAATACTCTCCTTAAGGAATACGCAGCAATCCTCAGGATTTGGTAAGTGTTAGCTCCATGGTTAGCTCCAGGGCTCCATGGTTAGCGAAGTAATCGCAGGTGGTTGGCGAACGATAGAGAGCAGGAGGTGGACCACCTTAGTACAAATTAAAACCTATGATTTATTTTTCGTTTCATCAGCTCATAAAACCTCTCAAAACAACTGTAAACTCACTATCAAGCTCTTTAACACAAGCTTAGCATATAACAATAATTTTAGTCTCCACAAAAGCAAGTGCTGTGCTTCTTTCAAAATAGCGCTCAAAAAACGACTGACAGAAATTCTGTGCCTTGGTGGTATTTATATCCTTGTTTGCAAATTTTCCCTAAAAATCCAGACTAAACGATTTGATAACCAACACACACTGTAAAACATACAAAATTTCTCGATTCATTCAGGTGTTGTCAATTCTTACAAGCCATTGTTATTGATGTTAAGAAATATATATAATAAAATAGAACTTTAAAAAAAATATGTGCATTATTTACAATTATTTTGTTGAATAATGGTTGTAACTTTTCTCCGATCAATATCATACATCTTACCCGGAATATGGTAATTGTAATTATAGGTATATTTATCTCCCTGTGTGGATAGCTGCTGCATTGTGAGACAGTAGCTAATATAGCACACCAATAGCCTACAGAAGTCCCTCAGAGCTCCTTCATGCTAAAACACCTTTGTCCCCAGGAGCGTCCAAAAAAGCAAACAAGGATGCCCGTCAAGGATCACTTCCCAGGGAACGCGATAGGATGTTCCTCCCAGAGCTGAACTTTCCATGGAACGACTTAGGATGCTCCTCACAGGGATGCACATAGCAGGAAGCTTCTTGAGATGCTCCTCTCTTGGATATGCTACTCAGGAGCTTCTTTTGGCTTCCTCTCTAGAACAGCCCCACAGTGCCATTTGGAATTCCGTGGATGGAGGGGGACTTCCTAGGGACCTCCTTAGGTTCTTGTGAGGTATGGTTGCCTCATTTGGAGATGAATTTATGTTAGAATTATTCTCACTCCAACTATTATATACCTGTATATAAATATAAACTAATGTATAGATTTCTTTTTAAAGTTCTATTTTATTAAATTTATTATTATAATTGTAAATAATGCACATATTTCTTTTTAAAGTTCTATTTTTTATTACATTTATTTATTTTTAAATTTAATTAACAAAAGATGAAAAAAAAAATCATTTAACTTGAAAGTACTAAAGTGAGATTAATAATCTCATTTTTGTAATTTCAGAATAAATATTTTTTTCATCATTTTTTAATCCATGGGTTAAGTACAGAGGATGACAGGAAAAAATACATTACATATTTTAAGAACTTATTACCAATATAGTTAATATACACAACAAAATCGACTACGGATAAAGAATTTATGAATTGCAAGGAACACTGATAACTTACCACCTAGGTTTTAATTTTGAATTATAGTATCTATATTGGGATAAGTAGATATGAACACAGAATGTCTTTCTTCGAAATTGCCTTGTAAACGTTATGTTCTTTTTCAATTATATTGAAGTACTTTTATATATAGCTGAATTATCAACATCAAGAAAGTCTATATTCTCTCACAATGCCACACAATTCCCAACTTTTCAAGTGAAGCAAAAAATCACAAGAGTTGGGATTCTAATAACGGCTAATGAAAACTACAATCTTGTAGTTTTAATTCTGGTTTGTTATTTACAGTTGTTATAATAGATATGTTAATTCAACTCAGCACATGCACATTTTTTACCTCAGAAAACCTTCTGTTTTATCCTGGTTTCAAAAGCACCTGTGTTGAAGGAACTTTCTCGGCCTTCTTCATATTAAGTTTACCTTCTCACGGCGATTGAACTAATGGCTTTTAATGCGTTTTTGTTGATACTCGTTTGCCTTAATGGGGAAACCGTGTCGACACCGGCTTTTCAACTTTGCTCAAATACTTTAGGTCCACAATGGTAAAAGATGGGGGTTGTAATCTTTTTCAGGAACGGGATCCTCGGCAAACCATCAGATCGTCCTTCTCTTTTAAGTACTTCGTTAAGTTTAAAATCCTCCCCCTTTCGCATTATTCGGATCAATAGGTAACCGAGCGATTAAAGAAAGTGGTTTTCTGAGAGAATTTTTTATAAAAAGGATATATAATTTCATGCTGAGATCCCCCGTAGTTTGTTCTATAGTGAAGAGAAATTTTGGTTTCTTTATTCTGTGCCAATTCACACGTCTACAAAGTCGTCTATTACCTTAGAAAGGCAAATACTTATGCAAATAAGTATGTGCAAATAATTACATAGTCAAGTTGTTTCCAAGGGTTGGTGTTATTAAATATAAATTACCACAAGCAGTTTGCAGGAAGTTTTTTGTAGCACTCTGAGTGCAATAAATTGTCTAAACTTATATGAGGGGGGGATGGAGAGTGTCTATATATAGGTATATAAGGGGGATGTCTCATGCTAAGTTTCCTTAGCAGTATGTCCATGGATGAAGGTAATTTAAAAAAAATGTAAAGTTGACTAATTTTTCTTTATTTTGAACCTATATCTATAACAGGTTCAACAAAGCAGAATTTTGCGATTTTTTTACCTTATAAAGTACGGTTATGTACTACGCTTATGTACTAAGTTTTTAATGTGTCATTATTTAAATCTATGCTAAGTTATATTTAAATATTGAGTAAACTGCAACAACCTTTTAGGAATGGAATGTAGTATTAAGCTAAATGAAGAAATTGGTTTTACATATTTAGAAACTTTGACAATATATTTGCTTGAGTACTTTCTTTAAATAAGTTAAATATTAATAATTTAAAATGTACAGCATACTGTACATTTTATATAGTAGTAAAGCATACGTATATATCATCATACTATATCATACTAACTTGCCTCAGAATACTGAGGCAAGTTTAGCTTAAGAGACTATCTAATAAGATGACTGCGATTTGGGGAACATTTTTGAATTTTAATTGCATTTTTAATTCATTATATTTTTTTAATTGTTGTTGTACATTCAAGTATTGTCCAAGTATTACCATCCAATGTAAGTTGAAGATATACCTAGTACAAATAGAACAAAAACCATAATTAAATCAAATTCTATGATCTGTAAATCATTATAATTTATATCACAGTTACATGGCTTAAGTAAAATTTGATAAGGATAGAAAAAACTATCAACACAACAAAAAAACACCAATAAAATGGTCCCTTTATCAGTTATAACTTAAATATACACTTACATGCAAACGTTATAAAGTACCGCATGGTTAAATGTAACTAATCCTAAATAAGTCATTATTGAATATTTTGTTTTTATATACAATACATCAATTGTAAAGAACATTTTACAATGAAAATTACATGCACATTGCATATATCTGAATAAAGTCACCATCATCATTGTGTAATTTCAATGCGATATAAAGTCACATGAATACGTTATTTCAACTAAGAAGCGTGGCACGAAATACAAATGTATTCTAATATAAAAATAATGTGATGTTTTAAAACGGTAACAAGTCTAGATGGTTGGCTAATATCACGCAATAGATATCATGCAAGGTAAACATATTAATGTCAAAAAGGACTCTCTGCAACGAGTTCCGGTCAAGTAAAGCTCCACAATAACCCATAATTAACTGTCATCGCGTTCTCGGTTTCAATTTAGGTAACAGTTGACTCCACGGTTAATACAACGGGTATTTAAAGCGTTGTTAATATTGAATAACTAATTTCCCCAATGTCTAATATAATTGTCAATAAATTTATTTATATTTTAACTTCCTTAAATAGTCATGACTGTTTATTGCACTCTTTTTCAATGTTAATAAACAAATACAGATCAGGACTTATACATTGAAATTTATATGTTGTAATATCAAAATATGATACCAACTTTCTCTTTATCGCCAAATAAGCTATAAATATAATTCATTCCATAAAAGTCATTATAATCAATACCCAATAATATCTCATTTACAAATTTTATGAAAAGCAAAATGTATCTTACACAAGAGTATGTGTTAATACAAAGGAAAACTACATTATTATTTTATCAAGATTAAAAAACGTGGCAACAAGAGAAGAAATTCAGTATAAACATATACAAAACAAAGGCATCTGATTTTAATGAAACACGCCCGAATATTAAGCCTTGTAAATAAATTACGTGTTAAAAACTCACAAATGAAGATTATTATATTAAGCACATTTTAATACATTATTAATTTAGGCACATAATCTTCGCATAGATCGTTTTTATTCAAAATGTTTTTAACAGTAGTATTATTTGTAATTTACAAAATCTTTTGTATTTAACTCCCTTAAGTTGATATTTTGCCTCTAAAAGTTCAATAGAAACGTGAGTAAAATTTGCCTTAAAGGGACATCCTTAAATGCTTGATGTTATACATTATCATCCACAACGAGTCTATTTGCTAAGTTTCAGATCGATTGAATGGCTGGAGCTAGATTACACTGTTAAAAATTTTGTTCCACCTTGCACCAAAAATTGGTTCCCATTTAGCTGCCACCAACATTTGGTGCTTAGTTTCACGATTTAATGGTGCAACCTCGGACCGTAAGCACCACTAAATCGCGAAACTAAGCACCAAATGTTGGTGGCAGCTAAATGGGAACCAAATTTTGGTGCAAGGTGGACAAATTTTTTTAACAGTGTAATTAGTCGTCGGAAGATTTGAAAATTAATTCATAAGAATTTGAAAATGTAACCATAAATATAATTTTTTTTAAATAAATACTTTATATGCATTGCCAACTTTTTTTGTGCAATTGGTCTTGATGGAGTTTTCATTCCATGGTTGGAAGGAAACTCCATCAAGTCCCGAAGAAATAGAAAGCATTGAAAATCTATTATAATGAATTGTTACAAGTAGATATTATAAGTCTTTACAGTCTAATTATTACAATATACATTTTTTTGATTAACCAAGCTTTATTTTGGTATACATAAAAACTCATTGATTACTTAGAATATATAAAATATCCTTAGGGTACTTGCCTACGTTGAAAAGGTCAATTTTGATGAAATCTGACAAAAAAATATTATTCGTGTATATATTAACCCAAATCTTTAAGTTTCTAAAACTATCTTCTTTTTAACTCTGCGTTGGTTTGAACAAAAGTTATGACAATTTGAAACTGATCAAAAACTGTAAATTATAACCGGAAATAGCACACCAAAACCAAAAGTCGCCGATTAAAAAGTGATTTCCCTATAAATATTAATATTTTCTTCTTTTTAATAAATAAAAAAATTGAAAAAGGATAAGGTGCATTTTAAGTGTGTAAGTAATATGGTTTATATAGAAATTGTGTATTTTAAAGTTTAAATGCATTTCTCGGAATTGATTTTCATACAAATATTGCTAATTTGGAATGTCATAACTCAAAAAAAAATTGAGCGAATCATTATAAAATTTTTTGCACTTCTCTTGTTGATTGTTTTCTATGGAATGTGCTATCGAAATTGAGATCGGATGGTTATTTTATAAAATACAACCTTTAGTTTGAATATAAACAAGGTGAAACTGTTAAAAAATCACTAACTCATTTTTCGACTATCCACAAAAATAAGTTTTAATGAATATATTTTTCTTAATGTAGTATATGCCCTAGATAAAAGCATGTAGTTTATTTATATACAATTTATTTCCTAAAAAACTTAATAGTTTTTCATTTATCTTATTTTAAGTTTTTGAAATATTTCACTAAAATTTCATGCAAAATTGCAATTTTTGAAAAATAATAGTAATAAATTTGAATTTTTTTCACTGTATTACTAATCTATAGTAGTACTAAATATAAAAAGGTACTTAAAATATTCCTACATAAAGTTTTTTTAAAAAAGTGCTCCGAAAGTAGGCAAGTACCTTAATGTAATTCATAAACAGGTCTTGATAGCCTGGTTGAATTATCCTTGGCCTGTGATTCGTGGTTTGAAACCCGTCAGGGTCAATTTTCTATTCTTCAGCGGAAATTCCCGAAAGTTTAAATGGTTTTGAAAATTAACGTTCTCTTAACCATCATACAGTTTTAATAACATATCAAAAAGATATTTGTACTGAAATCTGTTCATTCAAAAATTAAATTATTTATATTTTAGTGATGCTATAAAAGCCATTTGACTTTACCAAGTCGTTCTTCGTATAACAAAACATTGCAAACAGGCCCATTCAAAACTTACGTGAATATAAAATGAACACCTAAATGATAGTAAACCTAGTTTGGCTTCTTGGCAGATATATCTAAACCTTAATAACAAGCATATCGCCTCTATCTTCCACAAAATTATCAAATGAAAAATAAAATGGTTTGAAATTATTAGAAAGTAGAAAGTGTTATTTAATAAAGTTCAAATCAACATAGGATTTTAAGTCGAAATATTCTGAATCATACAACCTAATATGTTTCAAAATCCATAGCTTAGTCATTTTTGGACGAATTTTTACGCCAAAAACAAGCTATAACCAGACTTTTTTTTTTTTTTTTTTTTAAGTTTTCGGAAATTTCAATAACTGATTTAGAATGTTGTTTCTTATTCTACACTATCCATTTTTTTATATAAGGTATTACCGAGACTAATCTATGTTATTTCTTTGCATTATTATAAAAAAATTCCATAAGCATGGTAGGGAAAAAAAAAAAAAAATTGACTTTATCATAGAAAGTTGTGCAAGAGAAGAGACACTTACCTACCATTTTACCTTTTTGAGGTTCGCAGTGAAGATACCAATTCGTTTTATAGCCACTTTGCCAAAAAAAAAAAAAAAAAAAAAAAAGCACGCATATGCTCCATTTTATGTTTCTCATTAGTTTTTATACGATATTCACCTATTTTTTTTTTTATTCAAACAGACTACGATATTCACCTACTTTTTTTTATTCAAACAGACGTATTAAATTAAGTTAATTAGCTCGTTTTTCTATCTGTCATACAAAAAAGTATTTTTCAAACACTCATCAATCGATATTTGCTATAGATAACATATAGGGTACCCTGTCACAAAAAGACCCCACAATGACCTATGATCGATTGCTCACACATCTCCACTACATGTAACAATTAACTCTCAGCTAATTTCATCGTGTGATTAACACAAATCAATAGGAACTACGACATTAACTGCGTTTCAAATTATCGGTTCCCGTGGTGTTAAAATAATCAATTTTGCCCTAGCGTCATCTAACTTGAGACGCTTGATTTATTTATACAGGAGATGTCACCGCGAGCCCTTCATTTAAAGTATTTAAAAAATTGTTTCCGAATTCCGCAGTGTCTTAAATTGAAGATCTTTACTACAAACGAACCCCTGCTTTCGGAGTACCCATTTGACATCTTCTAGAGGGGTGGCAGTGCAATATTAGAGGCTTGATCAATGAATAGCATCTGGCGGGCAGACCCCCTAAGCTCTGTATGTGGAGTCTTAAGCTCTATAGGAGCAGGAGACTTGGCAAGAGTTCTGGAAGAGAGTTGCTAGTCATCGACTACGAGGGATAGATTGAAACAAGGGATTGAGTAATTGAAAGAAGACGGAGGCGGCATTGCTGGCTGAATGAAGCGCGAGGCTACGTTCGGTCATTAATCTCGGGTTTGAACGCCCCTTGCTCTTTTGTTCAAACGTCGTTACAATTTGAAAGGAAATTTTCTTAAGAGGTGAGAGGGCTAATATACTTCGCGTCCATTTTATTATTGCCGCTCGGTTAATATTGTCTTTACCACTTGCCTCAACTCCGGCTGAGACAAGTCTATCAAAAGGATGGTTATGTTACATATACGAGGAAAGGTTTCTATGTTTAGTGAAATTAATATCATGTACAGGTTAAGGGGACACTCTACCATTTAAACTTTTTTTATTACTGTATTTTTTTAATAAAAAAATAGATGTCTCTTATTTGAGTATATGAAAGGACATTATTTCACAAATATAATTTAAAACTATTTTTTCCTTTTTCAAGAAATTTAAAAAGTTTCAAATTTTTTAAACATTTTTTTAAATACTAAGACTTTTTTTAAAAAACGAAAATTTTTTCTCACAATTTAAAAAAAAAAAATCTTTGAACTATATTATATAAGAATTGGCATTAAAATCTGGAATACTCGTATAAATTATTTATAATGTAAATGTTTATTCATAATAAGAAAACAAAAATTCTATAAATCTGCAATAAGTTTACTTTCGTGTTACAAAAAAAGAAACCTACAACATATTTTGTTAATTAGAATGCAATTTATAAAATATGCATATTTTACATGCTCTAAAAATTTATTTAAGATTTCTCCATTAATTAGAAAAAAAAAGCCTTAGCGTTTCAACAAACCTAATATCAACAAAAAACAAACAGTGAGAAAAATCGATTTAAAGTGTTCATTTGTTTTGTTGGATGATAATATGTTCCTAAGAAATGAAAACTTTAAACTGATTTTTCTCACTTTTTTTATGTTGATATTAGGTTTTTTAGAAAAACCTAATATCAACAGAAAAAAAGTGAGAAAAATCGATTTAAAGTTTTCATTTCTTAGTAACATCTTATCATCCAACATAAAATGTCCAATAATTCATTAAAAAACGTAGATACAGTTTTAAAATTTTACATGCGTATTTAAAAGATTTGAAACAAACTTTCATTATTGATTTCGATGAACAAAATCGAAAATTTTTTGGTTTTTTATAGTGTCCGCTTACAGATTACAATAGTTAATTGACTTATTTTTTCAAGAACATGACTTTCATACGGCACCATTTTACATTTCACGTTCTGCTTTTATTTGTATAGGAGTTTTAATAAGTTCTGAGGGGCCGAGGGATGCAATTGATGTTAGACTACCTAGTTGGGAGAAATGAAATGAAATGTAATTGAATATGTTTTTTTGTTTCAGAAAATTTGAAAAGTTTTTGCTCTCTTTATTACATTTATTATAATAAAATACTGAATTTTCTATCGGTCATACGTTTACAAAGCATTATTTTATCCATTGTGTCGGTTCAAAGTAAAAAAAAAAAAATGTTTTATAGTTTCCTGAGGATATAAAGTGTTATATGTAAAAGTCGTATATTAGAAATAGTTTTACGGGTTAATTTTCTAAGTTTAAGCGAGACACAGGCAAGAGCTATAATCAGAGGTTGGTCTTTTTTGATATCATCGTCTTTGTAGCTACAACTTTACTTCAACTTTATATTTATGTTTTTTTTTTTTTTTTTTTTTTTTTTTTTATATTGCTAAAAAGTATGTTGTGTTTTGAAAGTTGGCGGCTTTTTCTACTTTTTAAAAGTACCTTTGGGGGTAATATTTTCTGATTATATTAAAACTTATGTTGAAGCAAATATGATTGAGAAATTATTTTGTTGTATTTAATTATGTCACATTGTGTAACCACATATATAATACCATAGATTATCATGTATCAGTGTTTATTTAATTGTGGATTTTAATTTAGGAAATTCTTATTACTCAAAATTTTATTTAATATATTGTTTCTATTTTTAATTATTGAAATAGTAATTTCAATCGGCGGGGAGTGTTAATTTCCTATCTGTAGAGGCGCAGTATGGCCCAGGTATTTCCCTTACGCCAATAAAACCCAAACAACCAACCCTATCTGTAGACGTCGTTGTGCTCTCCTCACTCACATTTCATGTAAACACTGCGAGAATGCTGCCTAAGCATTGAAGAGAACGGAAGGGGCCTTCCGTCTCTCCACTGTTAATAAATGTATTGTTATTTGTTACTAAGATTATACAGTTCACTAGTGAAGCTCGTCTTGAGAAAATCACAAACAAATCGAAACCCTATCCCAAGCATTTGGTACTTAAAATATGGTTCATTTGTCAACTTCATGTGAAAGAAATACTCTCTGAAACAATTGAGTATAACCTCAATATCTTGTCTATTTTGTTGTACCTTTTTAAACCTATTGTTAGATTTATGTGTTTCATATTGTGGGAAATATAAGCTATTCAAGAAAATAAAGAGAAAAAAATCACGGTTATCCAGCTAGTCTATAATTAAAAAAAACAAAACACAAAATGAATGGAGGTAATCACTTTATACAGGGGATATGATCAGCCGCATTAATAAAAATAAGCACTTTTAGTACTTAGACAATGTTTAAAAAATAAATCATATTGCACTACAAAAGTACTTGGAATAAAGAAACATTTGAAGAAATAAAGAAAACAAAAAATATGTTTGAAAAAAGGTGAAGCAAAATGCGATTTTTTTTGTAAGTTCGAACATTAATGAAAGAGAGAAGAGTCAGACAACGTACCTTATGCCTTCAATTATCAAACAAAAATGCATTCTAACACGACAAAAAATGCGGGCAAAAGGTCACTGTATCATTAAAAGTAAATATAATTAGCTTCTGGCAGTGCATAAAAAACACAATCACGCATCTGACTTTCTTTTTACCAAACAATTAAAACCATACGAAAATATAGGGAAGAAATTTATTTTCAATCATATCTTCTATAAAATATATTCATCCTTAAAAATTTTATTGCAAATGCATATTGATACAATGTGATTTTAATGAGTCTTTCTCATTGTCAATGTGTTCACCAGAAAACCCCATTGAAATAGCATGAGTGTATTGCTTGGGATCTTCTTAGAAGACAATCGTTTTGCCTTATCACGAGAAATTTTAAGCATATTAGTTTGTTGAACCCAGGAAATAATTAAATATTATTATATTTAATTATTTCTTATCAGTTTTATTTATTTTAGTAATGAATGAATAGTTTAATTTTACATTTCTACTTCAATAATTCCCAATTACCCATAAAGGTGTTTGACATAGAATGGTCCAGAAATTATCAATTTTTAATGCAAAATTTCATTGTTAACTCTCTTTTTGTATCAGACTTATCTAAGATCTTTTCAAAGTGTGATCATAAGTCTCTCTCTTGAGTTTTTGGAACAAATATAATAGTTTTAAAAATTAAAATGGAACCTATCTCTAATGTTATTTTTTGCTATTTTTATTAATTAGTGTTATATTTAATATGTCCTTTATCCATACGATCTCAATTCTAAAAGGGAAAACGCGATCATTTGGACATTTAGAAACGAAACAAATATTTTATTAAATTTAATAAAATCATCTAAAATGCAAGTCTCTTCCCATGAAGCGTGGAGAGCGAAATGATCTGAAACTATATTTAACACGATAGTAATAACAATTGAGGACAAGAAATGGAAAACGACCTTAGGTACCAAAAAAAAAAAAAAATCGAAATTTTTTTTTTACGGAAAAATGTACTAAAGACCAAGCTAAACAAAGTGGAGAAAGCTCAAAGTGTGAAGTCCAGTAGCAATAGTTCTTATTCAATCTGGTACTTAGTCATATCCTTAAGTAAAATATGCGAGTGTTTATCATTTTTCGGTTCTCCTGAAAAATTGTATTTTTTGGACTTGGGTCATTTTCTATTTCTAGTCCTCAATAAGTAATCGAACAGCATTTACTCAAACGCTCAGACGTGGTAGTTAAAGTAGCATTCGATTCCACTGAAACCGGTTGAAAGTTTGAAACAGGCCACCAGTGTAAAGAGGATGACTAACCTAGATCCCCAAGAATCAGTCTGATACGAACAGGACTCAAAGTGTTTATTACAGGGTGGTTGTAATTTTCCGTGGTTTATTTCCATTGAATACATTATTCAGGTATACCATTTGGTTATTAAGTTATATATCAACGTATGTCACACATTTCTGGAATTTTTTAGGAACAGAATCCAGAGCTCTACTTAGCATCTCAACTGGAACATTTGCAAATACTTCACGAATACTTTGTTCAAGGCAGTTAAAATCCCTTGGTTTTAACTGGTACACATTGTGCTAATGACTCTGTAGATTAGGGTTGGTTTATTGCAATTTTATCAAAATACTATGAAATGGATATTATGGCTAATTACTTTATACGGTTCATTTTTAAATAAAATAACTATCTATATTTACTCAAAAGTTAAGCCCTATATATTTACGACACATAGTCGATTTTACATCACTTCGTTTTTAAAATAAAAATTGAAGCTGTGCTGTGAAGATGGAAAAGCTATATACACCGAAATCGCAAATTTTTTTTATTTAGAAAATTATTTTAAATAATTAATAGAATCAAGTGTCTACTTAATAAATATTTAAAAACTTATATGTAAACGAAGAGAAAAACAGTAATTGTATTCTTTGGACAAAGACAATTTTAAATTTGTTCTAAACAAACATGCATTTTAGCAGAATAAGTAGCATTAAATATCAGAAAAAAAATACAATTTAATATCAACTATGCACTGAAATAAAGTTTCACAGTAATAAATATGATTGGCTTATAAATTTTTATTTTCCAAAATATATCAATATGGATAAAATAACTTTTTTTAGTTAGTTATTTTAATACATTGGAAATCAAGTATCTGAGAAACGAATACTCCATAAATCATATCCGAATAAAAATAAGAAAAAAGCAAATTTTCTTTCATCGTCTTTCCGACATATCTTTCTCATTCATTCATCTTTTTCAGTTAATGAAATGTAAAATACGAGATTAGTGTGCGAAACAATTCACAAAACTACGCAATGAACCGAATTCCAGTAATTCCCAAGGATGGCAATAAAAATGCAAGTATAATGGCTTTCACGGGCGAGACAACGTTTTTTTTTTTTCCTTCTTTTTTTTTCGAATGAGTTTTAACCAAAGCTATCCATCAATTTCGCTAGGACCATTTTCTTCAAGGTAAGGGGATTACTCCTTCCCTGAACAAGTTTCTCCGCAAATAGTGGCATACTAGGGCGAAACAATGCTGAAAATAAATGGAGCCCTAGTTGCATCGCTATGAATCCCTGGTATCAATAGAAAAAGAAGAAACAATGTCCAAACAGAGGCATAATCAATTCACCTGAAATTGGTAGTTTACTCTCTTGCAAAAGGCTGAAAAACTAGGGGTGTGGAACATCGCACAACTTTCAATTACACTAAATTGATATGGTAATATTTATCATTTTCATAGTTTCACTCATTTAAATAAAAATGACCAGCTTGGCGATATTTTTGGCAATAATTGTTACACGGGCAAAAGATATTACATTGTTTTTTTCTTGTGAGTGATACAAAAAAAAAAAAAAAAAAAAAAAAAAAAAAAAAAAACGTTTACGAGTGATGCTCAGGAGCAGAGAACTCAGTGTTAAAAGCATTCATTTTTCAACTTTTTACGCTTTCATAGCATTTCTACGGGAAATTCGGGGAATGTTAGAACACCTCAAGCGGTATTAGCACAGAGATTTCAATCAAAATCGTTAGCAATTGTCTAAAAAAGGATTTTTCATGATTTCAACTTTATGTGGGGTGGATTTTGACAATGACCTTAATGGTGACCTCACATGGCCACCACTAACCCTCACAAAAAATATGAACATCGTAAGTCAATCGTAAGTAAGAACAATAAAGTTGTTCGGGAGGGATGCTGACAACGCACCCACAGACCGATATTTTCTTATACCACTTTTTTGAAATCAGGATGGCCCAAAACATGGAGAAATGAAAAAACAAATTTTTTTTTTGACCAAATGATATACTTTCATTACACTATGTAAACGTATGGGTAATTGAAAGTAAAATTTATGAAATTTAAAAAAAAAAAGTGGTAGTTGTCTTTCTGAGTATGATGTTCTTTGATGAATAAAATCTCGTTTGATTTAACTTTTTTCAAACAAATATTGTAATAGGTTGTCGGCGTCTTCAAAAGGTTTTATAATTTCAATTAGTAAGGATTTATTAAAAGTTTTCAACATCTTAGTTAGAAACGAATGGAAAAATGGACTTCAAAGGAAAGTAATGTAAATGGTTTTCTTAAATGTGTCTGTTTGCTTTGAAATGGAAAGAAAAGCAGGATCCAATTATTTTATTATTCTTGTTTTTATTCAGTTTTAGAGATATTTTTCATTCAAAAAGCTTTCTGTGTATTCTTGTTTTGGCAACTTGCAAGTGTGAAACATTTTAAAGTTCACTGAAAAAAAAAAAAAAAAAAAAAAGAAATTTCATTATTTTTATCATATTAGTATCTATATGTGATTGAAATTATTATTTTTTTATTTCTACTAGACTAGATAAATATGAAGCAAGTCATAATTTCTTATTTATTTAAACAAAAAACAAATTCAAGAACCCCCAGGTAAGTTTTGCTCGAAAAGTCATTTAAAGTACCCTTTTTCAAAAATATCATTATAATTCAGAAATATACTTTAAGAGAACTTACAATTCAGTTTTTATTCAGTAAACATTGAGAAGTATAAACTTTGAAAAAGTAAAATATTCTGAAATGAAATCACAAATGCTTATACACGGTGTCCAGTGAAGTACTCCCTGATTTTAAAATTAAATAACTCCAAAACAAAGATCCATAGAAGAATGAAACAATATGTATAGTTATTTTAAAAGCTGTAAAAATCTGAAATATAAGTATCAAAATTAGTTACTAATATTGCCAACAGAAGGCGTTGTAGTTGCAAAAATCTAGAAATATGTTATAAGTTTGTCGTATGCAATCATTCGTTGCAATCACATTAACCTCCTTCACGTTTAAATAGTGGTCCGATCAGAAGACTGATCTCTCTGAGCTTCAAAGCACTCTTTATTCTTGAGAATTTCCGTCTACAGCGCCATCTTTTGGTAACATTTCTAACTAATTTAAAAAAATTAGTATCAGATTTTTACAGCTTTCAAAATAACTATACTTTTTGTTTCATTATTCTAACGATCTTTGTTTTTGAGTTATTTTATTTGAAAATTAGAGAGTCTTTCGCTGAACACCCTGTAATTATTATTATTTTTTTTTAAATAAAAATATATGATGTCGAATCAATAGTTATACAAAACCCTTCCCACCTCATCACAATTGCATTCAAAATTTCACTTCCAAACAAAAAGGAAATATTTTAAAAACAATATTTCTCTGCTTTATCAGTTAAACAACTACTGCATATTCTTCCTCAACTCTTCCACTGTTGCTTATTTCGCAAGCATCAAAATTATGTTTATGCTCTATTACATACAAATCAGAGTGAAATAAATTACAAAGGAGTGAAAATTCCTTTGTTTTGTTGTTGCATTTTTCTCGTAACATAATAACTGCAAGTCAAGCATCATCTGTTATGACAGTCGAAACCCGTAAAAAATTACGAAGCTGTCCTGGTTTTGCTTAAGTTTATCGAGAAAACGAATGCAATTGAATATTTTCAATTAGGAGGAACAAAGTCGTTAAAAAAAATTATTTTCATCATCTGAGCAACCAATGTCTTATTTTAATGTAAAAAATTATTTTAAATTAATCTTTCTAAGATTGTTCTAAATGGAAAATGGCAGTTTCTTTAGGTTCAAAGACGTGATTTGCGAGATGTGTAAAAAATACATTGCTTTTGAAACAAAACTCTTATTTATGATCACGGTTTTTTTTTTACCGTGACACCTGTAATTAATCTTCAATAATTTGGCAGAATAGATTATCTTTTTTTTTTTTGGTCTGCGTCAGTTTTAAATAAACTGATTCTTGTATTAATTTGGTTTAGCATTTTTCCAATGTTATAGGTGTCATTAAGTTGCTCAAAGTTAAGAGATGATTTTGTTCCCTGTCAAAATGTTAGCATTATCTCCACTGAATATATAAAAAAACTACGTTTGCAGTTACTCGGTGTAGAATGTATTCTTATTTATTTAAGAGTCTTGACAGAATGTATTGGGACATTCTGATCAGGATGAAAGTCTTCAGATCAGACCGACTCATATCAATTCAGGTAACTCATATCAATTTATTAGTAACTCATTAATTTTAACTACAGCACTAATGATTGAAAAAGAACTTAAGTTGATAATTTGAAAATATTTCTTTAATTGATTGGCTTTAACAATCATTACTTTAATTTTTTTTCTCTATTTATAATGATCAACTTTGTTTTTGTAATTAAGAAACTACACCATACTCTGTAAAACTGTATTAACTGTAATCATTTAACTGTGAAATGTTCCGCTAAAATGTGAAATTTTCAACATGATTAGTTTTTGGCTTTTAATTGGTATTTTAGAAAACAGAATGACATTTTTTAAAATTATTTTTAGTTAATTTTTTATAAAGCGACTTCTAATAGGCGTACAGCTCTGAAATTTTCAATATAAGTAGTTTTGGCTTTCTAATTGGACTTTTGACAATCACAATGGTAAAATATTCTCAGAGGGTTGGGGAGCTTGTGTTATTGTATTAACGGAGATTTTTATTTCCCTCGATAGGATGGGAATTCTAGTATTAAGGGTTTACGTAGCAATTCATCTTTTTGCGAGTGATAAGAGCTTATGCTTGAGCAGCAATGAGCCTTTCAGCGAGCGAAGCTAGCCTATATATATGTGTCTATGAAATTTTTAGAGAGCGAAGCGAGATTGTTCGTGAAGCTTCAAAAGCTGCACCTTATACACCAATGGCGGGTCACCGCAACACAGGGCCACGCAGCTAGTCTGCAGATAAAATCCCACAAAAAATAATCCGGACAAATTCATTCAACGTTTCTTTCGATTCACATAATTCGAAAGTATCACTCATTTCTTTTTAATATAAATAAACACTAATGTGTTATAATTGTCTTGGAAAATTTAGCTCTTATTCAAGCCTACATTTTTTCGTCTCTGTTTAAATAACATGACAGATTTTTTTAAGAGAAATATTTTTTCATATAAATGTAACAATTGTCTAATTCTATTTTTAAACCATATATATAAACTACACTGTAGTTACGTATCCACATAAGAATGAAGTGTGAGTAATGGATGAATTTGAAAGTAATAAATCTGACAATATGTTAAGAGTGTGTTCTATCGATTGGCTTGTAAAAATTTAAATTCATCATATTTTACCATTTAATGACCTGCAACTTAGTTATTTTTAGAATACGTTGAGCCTGAATTTTAAGATAGACCCATACACCAAAGGGCATAATTTTTTGTTATTTAACTTAGTTTGTATTTTGTGGAAAGAAAAAGTAACATTTTATATCATTTTTACAAATCTTTAAAAGTCTACTATTTTTTGGTCCACTCGAAGGCTGTAGGGTGAGAGTTCTGGCCTCGCATGCGAAAGGTGCCGGGATCGAATCCCAGAAGAGCATGGATGCCCGTTGTGGCTCGCAATCCCCTTTAAGCTGTAGGTCATGGCCTGATTAACCGTCATTGTGCATAAAAATAGGTCGTTGAGCGTACAAACCAACCAACCTACTTTTTTTTTTCCTTCTTTTTTTTAATTCAGATCTTTTTCTTTTTTTTTTCTACAGCATTGTTGAACTATTTTGAAAATAAGTATGGAGAAATATTTGTAAAAATATAAAAAGTAAATGTTTTAGAAAACATTTTATCAAATGTACTAAAGTACAGTCAAACCCCGTTAACGTGAAGTCGATGGGGTCGCTGAAACCTACTTTCACATTAACCCAATTTCATGTTAAATGAATAAATTAACGTTAAGTTTTAAGTACGGAGAACTGCTCTTTACTTCGTATTAAACGGTATTTCTTATTTAGCGATTTCACGTTAACGGGGTTTGACTGTATCAGCTAAAAACATCAATTTTCTAAATTAAATATTAGCGGAAAACACATGAGAAAAGAAACTAGTCATTTTTGGGCCGATTGCTGTATGGAATTCTTTTTAGATACACGTTTTCAAATTTATTTAGCATTTTACCGATAGTGATGAAACTCTTTCCTGTTGCCAAAATTGTTTTACTAAATAATAAAATTGTTTGAATCAAAATAATTAAAGATATTTGGTTGGGAATGCATAAAATCACAATCATTTTTAATGAATAAATTTTGAAAATTACTTCCCCCGATATTTTGCTGATATAGATGTTTTTTTTATTTTTTTATTTTTTAAAGTTAGATGCAAACTCCAAGAACACGCTGACTATGAAATGGTGATACATATGAAGGATTTCTATTAAAAACTTTGCTTTTATGGGTTATATTATTTCACATCTGTTTCTGTCAGGTGTTCTTAAAAGTTTTTGTTCAGAAAAGCCAACTTTTAGTAAAAATGCCAATTTTTCGTTATTAATAAAAAATTATCCTATATTACGCTGTTCAATACTTATAACAGTTTTTTGGGTTGATTCGATTTATAAAGTCAATATGAATACAAGATGGTGTATCAAAAATTTGCTTATTTCTGGACACAGTATGGCAGAAAAAAGAAACGGTTAAGTGATTAATGTTTCAATGGTAACTTGTTATGAGGGACTCTAACCATACTTTTTTAAACCCATGCATTGCTTCATTACTGTTTTAATAAATCAGTATACCATTTAAAAGACAAGTATTCTTAAGGAGACGTTCTACCATCCATATTTTTTTATTATTGTATTTTTAAATAAAAAAATAGATCTTCCTTATAATATAAAATTTATATGAAAGAACAATATTTTACAAAAAACAAATTATTTCCATTTTTTAATAAATTAAAAAATGTTAAATTTTTTACACATTTTTTAAAATTTTAAGGCTATTTTAAATACTAAAATTGTTTCCCGCAATATTTTATAAAAATTCTTTAAACTTATATAACAGAAGAATTGGCATTAAAATGTTGAAAATTTATAGTAATAAATTATGATATAAATGTTTATTTATAATAATAAAAAAAAATTCTACAAATCTGCAATAATTTTACTTTAGTGTTAAAAAAAAAAAAAAAAAAAAAAAAAAACTACAACATATTTTGTTAATACGCAACACAATAAACTGCCTAATTTTGAGTAGTAAACAACCAAAAGTAACTACGGAGAAGTGCAAATTTCCGTGTTCATTGCAATAAGTTGATTTACAAAGGACATAGTACAAAATTCTAACGTCTAAATATTTAGCATTTTGATTATTTTTACTTTCAATTACCTGTATGTTTACATACGGTAATGAAAGTATAGCATAGGATTAAAAAAAAATTACACTTCTCCGTGTTTTGAAACACCATGATTTCAAAAAATGGTCTAGAAAAATGTATGTCTGTGTGTACTTGGTCAGCATAACTCCTGAACAAATTTATCTACGATGTTTAAATTTTGTGTGCGGATTAGTAGTGGCCCTGGGACCTAACCTTAAGGTTTTCGTTGGAAAGTTGCCAATTAGGTTATTAGATGTCTTAGAATTCTTTTGGTTATTTATGTATAAGACGATCGATTTCTTCGAAATGTTTTTTTTTTTTTTTTTTTTTTTTTTATGTGATTACGACTTGTTTTTTGATCGGTTGAAGTTGAATAAATATTGTGTTTTATTTTTCTAAACTCTGTTGTTTTATGTGCCAACATTTCTCTAAATCAAAAAAGATTTAAATAGCTATACTGTGCTTAACTTTCGTAACATATATAAACCACAATACTAGTCTTATTTCAATTGAAAATTCCTTAAAGAATGACCTTTCAGAGGGAATTTCTTTGCATTTCTAGAATCGAATAGGAGATTACTTGAATTTTGAAAACAACTACTTAAAAAGCGCAATTCTTGTTGTGTTTACTAATGTTTGAGAACTGAAATTACGTAGCGCTGAAATAGAGTCATTTCACATGCTAGCCCATATAGCACATTTAGATCTTCACTGGGAGATCCCTAGGAAGTCACCATGCATCCCCGGGACTCCGAATGAATTCATAGGGACATCCCTGGGAGGATGTGTGCTATATGGGAGGGACTTGTTTGCCTCTAATCCAGCAGTTTGGCTCGATCACTAGAAAGAAATTACGGAGAAATGAGTGATACACTTTTGAGTTGTGAATTGTATAGCACATTTTAATATTCGATTTTGACTATCTGAATCTACTAGTAAAAACTTAAAAGTACGTTTCAAACGGTCTGCAGAGATATAGTTGATAGTTTTTTTATTTTTTTTATTTTGAAACATTTTTTTACTTCAATTAAATTTTAAAGAATTACCATTGAAGTTTGATTTAAATCGTCTATGAATTTCAATAGCACTTTTCTTTTTGTTTTGACAATTAGAATACAATATATAGCCCTCTTTCGGATTTCTGTTTGCGTACTGTACGTCTGTACGAACAAGTACCCCTCAATAAATGCCGGGTGCTCATAAAGAAACTTAGCGATATATGGACCTCAAGTGGTTATTCCGTTCAACTAATCGAGATGAGATTTCAGGTATAGTTATTCAGAAGTTATGAGCTCGAGATTCTGTGAATCGCAACAAAATGGTTACAATGGATACAAAATAACTTAAAGCTTTATGTAAGAACACCGAACATACAGGGTGGTCACAAAGAAACTTTGGGAAAATATGGATCTCTAGCTTCCTTTCCGTTCGGCAGATCGAGATGAGATTTCAGGAATAGTCATTCATAGGTATAAGCTCAAGATTCAGCGAAAAGCAACAAAATGGCGCACACGGTTACGGTTATAGGTACAGAAATTCGAAATTTTCGATTGGTTACGCCCACTTTTTTTTATCGTGAACGACTCAGCGCTTGCGAATCCTAAAGAGCGTTGGAACAGTACGTGTACCACAAAAAACGGGCGCGTTATACAAGCACAAAAAAAAAAGAAAAAAAGCTCTGCAAAAGGCCAACAGAAACACGATCGGCAGATATTCAGTTAGATAAAATTGCCTGTGATGGCACACATGTGGAAAATGTGTAATCCTAATCTCTGTTGTCATCAATGATTGGTGTCTTAGGCCTCCGTCATTTGCAAATTCCCTCCGTGAACACCGATCGTGTTTCTGTTGGTCATTCGCAGAGCAGTTTTTTGTGGGTGCGTAACATGTCCGTTTTTGGCGATATACGTACCGTTCCAACGCTCTTTAGGGTTTTCGACTGCGTTGAGCATTTTGTGATAAGAAAAAATGGGCGTTGCCATTCGAAAATTTTGAGTTTCTGTACCTATTTTCGTAACAGTGAGCGCCATTTTGTTGCCATTCACAGAATCTTGAGCTCAAACCTATGAATAACTATACCTGAAATCTCATCTCGATCTGTTGAACGGAACTGAAACTAGAAGTCAATATTTTGCTAAAGTTTCTTTATGACCACCCTGTATGTTCGGTGTTCTTATATAAAGCTTTACGTTATTTTTTATCCATTGTAACTGCTTAAGCTTTTTTTAATACAGTAGGTAGTAAGTAGTAATGTTACAATAGAGAAATTTGCTGAATAATTTCAAACATCACAATTTTACTAAAAAAAGTATATAACTTTTCAATACAACTTTACAAATATATCAAGCAACTTGCTTGCTATCATATTATGAATTATTATATTCTTTTGAAGGATTTTTTGTACTGTTAACCGCAATGTAAAAAAAAAAAAAAAAAAAAAAAAAAATATATATATATATATACCACTATGAAACTTCATGTATATAAATCCACATTCCATTATCCATTTCTTTAATGAGATTAAATGAAAATTTTTAAAATTTACCATTACATGTATAAACTTTAGAAATATCTTTATCAAATGATATATTGCTGTTTAATATTTTCTCAAATTGATATATCCTTCGAAATTTTTAAAATATTGTCCCTTGACTGCATGCCAGTTTAATGTCACACGATTCCAACAAATAGAAATTAAAATCTCCAAACTGTATGTATGACTAAGTTAAACTGCTGAAAATTGAAGTGTATAATAATTTAACATATTATCTTTCTCTTAATTTTAGTACTTTAAGTTAGCTATTTTTCCTGTGGATAAAAAAAAATAGCTAACTAATAAACCAACTGACTCAGCCAAAATCAGTAAATGACTCATATTTCTGCGAAGGCAACGTTGTTTGTATATATCATTTGTAGTTGCAAGGAAACAGATCAGAGCTTAGGAATTAATTGTACTTCAGAAGTTTATTAGTGGTCTTCGTCCTACCCTAATAATCTTCACAAAAGGAATGTCTTCCTTTGATGAGCACTGAATTCAGCTTATAGTAATCCAGGCAAAACTTCTGGGCATTATCTAGTTCTTTCAGGACTAACCCAACCGCTAATAAAGAAGAAGAAAAAAAGAAGAAAAAAAAGAGTTCAAGGTAGAATATAGCAATGGCTTGAGAGAACTTACTTGTTGAAATACAACCAATCTTTATTCTGTAGGAAAATTATTCTTTTGTATTGATAAGGCTTAGGATGTCTGATTTTTTATTGTTGTTGCTGAATGAAATGTTTTCTTATTTGCACTTGCGAATGCAGTGATGATTTTTGAGAAGGCATTGCAAATGTTGCATACTTGTAGCAAAAATGAATGGAAGTGAAATGACTGATAATTGAAAAATAGTTTATACTCTTGGTTTTTGGAAGAATTAGAATCGATTATTTTTCATAAAAAAAGCTTTTAATTTGATTCTGAACAAAATAATTAAATTAGTTTTGCAAAAAAAATCTTTTTTTCCTTCACATTGTAGAATTATGAAATTTTGCTTTCTTCGACATTTTGGTGGCTGTTATTGTTGGAGGGAATAGTTATTTTAAATAATACAATTCTGTCTGTTTAATTTTTTGTGATTGAAATAATATGACATAGGTTTGTAAAACAAATATAAAACTACCACTAAAAAAGTTATTTTCACTCATATTAAATTCATGAAATAATTCTTAAAAAGCTGCCCAGTTAAATATAAATCTTCAAAATGTTTTAGTTATTTATTTAAATATTTGACACAATTTCAATATCTACAATTTTAATACATCAATAATTTAAATATATGACACAATATTCACTATTTCATGCAAATCTATTGGTAAATGTATTTTATCAACATTGCGTTCAATTTATATGCAAGTAATTTTTGAAAATGGGACCTTTCCTTTCTGTGCAAAAATTTTCGTGGAAGATAATCTATATATTTAATAGGCAATACGTTTTTTGGGGTTAGTCCGTCCGCCTAAACTGCTCAACCAATTTCAATTATCAAGGTGTCATTTTAAAGGAAATAAGCTGTAGATTTGCCGAAACGTGCCAAAATAATTTATTAACGCTTTATTAATTAGTTAAATTTCAATATTTTTCATCATTAAGCTACTACAAAGCCTCAATGATTTTGAATATATGAATGGCAACATCCTTACGTATGTAAACAACAAACCCGCTGCTCGGGGGTTCAACCAACCAACCAACCGTTGCTAATTTTAAAGCTATCCTTACGTATGTAAACAACAAACCCGTAGCTAATTTTAAAGCTCTTTTTAAACTCTTCGTTTCAAAGTTGATTTTTTCTGTTTTTTTGAAGCATTTTTGTATTAGAGTAATAATTATTTTGAAGTATTTCTATCCAGAAAATGCCTCGCGTTGGACGTCGTTCTCCCATACGTATGTAAACAACAAACCCGTTGCTAATTTTAAAGCTATCCTTATGTATGTAAACAACAAACCCGTTGTTAATTTTAAAGCTCTTTTTAAACTCTGCGTTTCAAAGTTGATTTTTTCTGTTTTGCTGAAGCATTTTTGTATTAGAGTAATTATTATTTTGAAGTATTTCTATCCAGAAAATGCCTCGCGTTGGACGTCGTTCTCTAACGGGGCGACTTATCAGAATAAATAAAAGATATTGGGACTTCAATGTAAGGGCATAGCTAATGAAGTTTTAAGTCAGAATGTTGACGGATAGTATATTTAACTTTCTATTATGAAACTTGCAATTTGGTTGTTTTCTCTATTAGGCCTTACATTAAATTTATAAAAATTTGGTTACATTTTTTATGGCTGGCAAATCTTTTCGAGCGCAGCAAGATGTTTTAACCACAAATTCGAGCGGCAGAGCCGCTCTATCCGAGCGCAGCGAGGCGTTTGGGGGTTGGCGAACTTTAGAGAGCAGGGGGCGAAGCCCCTAGTAATAAATAATTTCATGTATCTGTTATATTACGAAGTTATTTATGTTCATTGTATGCAAATATTCCGATTATTACATATATTACAATATACTAAATACCACCAGAATACTTCATATCACCTGTAAAACATAATCGTATAAAATGACAGTAGGTTCTAAATTTTCTGGGAAATATATTGAGTATACAGGAAATAAAATAGCTCATTTTAACACCAAGATTATACTTTCGTAAGTAATATCCTTAAAACTAGTTACTACATGTTATTCCCTCCTCCACCCCCCCCCATTGTTTTCATTTAACTGTTTGTTATTTTTAAATATGTTATGCTTGAAGGATTTAATTTTAATCATTTTGCTTGACTCTAAAGTCGCTATTGATTATATAGTCCCAAACACATCGTAGTATTCCGTCCAACAGTTTTGAAAAGACAAAAAAGAACATATTTTACAAAAAAGTACGTGTTTTATATAGATAAATTCATTAACTCAAATTTTCTTTAAAAAAGGTGTGATAAAGTTTTTATCGATACAAAAATCTAGCAATGAATAAAAATCGTTCCCCCTTCAAATTTCATGGGGATCCAATAGCAACAGAACTCTTGCAAAATCCATATTTCGCATACTTTATAGAATACTCAGATGTTTATTTACAGAAATGCATAGCTGTGTTGTAGTTATTACTGCACAACTGCCTTTGGTTATACTTGCAGGGCACTGACATTTTTATGCAAAGTAGTGCCGGTTAGTTAGAAATGTAGTCATTACAGCTTTATTTTTTATGATTAAAATAGTTCTATTCTATAAAATCCACATCATTCTACTACATATAGTTAAACAAGTAATCGATTTTTTTCACTTGATTACATTAGTTTTCGACATTGTAGTTTTTTTTATTTAATGCATTGAAAATTATGAATGTAAAAAAAAATTGTTCATAAAAAACTTTTCTTGAATTAAATTGTGAATTTGAAATTAAAAAAAAAAGGGATCTGATATAAGAGAATAATCAAATGTAGATAAAGTATAACATCCAAGCAACACGCAGTTCCTTTCACTGCACATTACTCTAACGAGGTAAAAAACTTTTTTCTCTCAATAAAGAAATCCAATTACCTTAGTAATTGAACTAAGATCTACTTCTAACTTGATTATCTAAACGCTTTTAGCTCGGATGTGACCTCAACACACTGACCTGTGAGTTATTATATTTGCATTCTTAATCCAATAAAAATGACATGAATAATGCAGAAATGGAACACCGTTCATTAAATGTTATTGCTTTTATATTCTTGTCCCCAAAAAGTTCAGTCGAACGTAAATTGCACCACAATTACAGTTCTAATATCATGTTTAAATGTCAGTAATATTAAGAATTTATTGCAATTTAAATGATCTAATATGGTAAGTTTTCAATCAGTTAGATGAAATAGAAGATTCTATAGTAGCCCATGATGTAATCAAACTTTCAAACAATTTATATTTTAAGGTGTACATACACACTTGAACTTTTCTTTTTAATTATGATTTAAAGTTCTGATATTTTTGCACTTAAAAGTACATAATTAGTTATGAAGTTTAAGTTTAAAAAAAATTAAGTTTTACTAAACAATAATTAGCTAATTAACATTTAACTTGTTAATTAGAGCTTTTTTGTGAATAGTGATTACTCAACTTTCATTTGGCCAATAAGAAAATTATGGTAGGAAATTTTTATAATATCATTCTCAATATTTTATTTTATAATAATTGCTAATTTGTTTCTGGAATATATAGTTTTTTTAAAGATTTTTTTTTTCAACTTTAAAAGTCGAAAAAATCAAAAAATTTCTAAAAATTTTTATTTTTAAAAATCTGGCAAAATTTATTTTCTTTTCTAATCAATTTTAATTGAGGTTTAAAACATCTAATTGTTAATGCAGATTTCAATACTAAAATAAGTTTTCATAAAAATTGTATAAAACTTTAGTCGTCACTGTTTAAACGAATTTCCACGTTCTTAAGATAAAGAGAGTTTAAAAATAATTTCCAAAATAAAATAGTACTTTAAACAAATAAAATATAACTCACTAGATTTAAAATGATACCATTATCTTGCAAAAATTCCAACTAGAAATTATTTTAAAGCAAAGAAACTAAAATCATTGTTTGGACTATTTTGCGATAGTTGGAGTGTGTATGTATAATATCTTAATTATGTTACTGTCATTAGAAGCATTGCCATCAAGATGTTTTGGTAACTCCATTTGTTTTAATATCTCTAAAAAACAGATATGCATTTTCAAATGAATTGAAAATAGCTCTTAAGAGTTATTCTATTTGAAAAAAAGTTAACTGTTATAAATTCAGTATGAAATAAAATAAAAAATATACTTCTCTGAAAAAATTGTAATATGTTACATGGTAGACTTTATAACGGTACTCTTTTCTGCAATTTATGTAATAATACTTCGACACGTGCTTTAGTATTTAGTGTTTGAATGTATAAAGCTTGATGGATAATTATGAATGAAAATAGTTGTTAGGGAATGCTTTTCCTATTCAATGGATGCTTTCCCAATACGTTTTTGCAGTTAAAGAAATTAGATGATTTTCAAAGATTTTAAAAATCACTGAAAAGGATTTGAAACAAAAAAGTGTCTACTTTTAGAGTTAATAATTAAATAAAAAGAGTTTTTTACAGTGCTATTTCATATTCAAAATATTTTCATTAAGAAACTGATAATAATACAACCCACAAAATAAGTTTTTAATATAAATCCTTTATATGCATTGCTAATTTTTATATTCATTAATATGGCGCCAACTCCGTTATGTGCTTGGGGTTTGCATCTAATTTTAAATATGAAAAACATCTTTAGCAGTCAAAATATTTGGTAATTTGCTTTTCAAAATTGATTTATTAAAAATGAATGTGGATTTGTACATCTAGGCTCAAATATATTTTATTTATTCTGATCAATTTTGGCCACATGAAAGAGTTTCAACAATGATAGATTATATGATATTTATTAGTTTTCTAAAATGATTGTAGAAGCGCGAGTAAAAGTTACCTTTTAGTGGCAGTGATTGTCCCCAAAACTTTGTTGAATGCATTGACATTGATATCAAATCCATCTGCCAAGTTTCAACCCGATCAGATGACGGCAAATGGGTTAATTAAGCTTCCGCAAATCTGCCCGGCAGACACACACAGACAAAATGGAAGTTAGTATAAGGATTTAAAAGGTAATAATTGTTGTGTTCTTTGTTCATACCAGCTAAAAGATTCAAAGTCACTTATTAATATCACATTTTAACCGAGTTCTGTTGATTCTTAGCGCACTTCGCAAAATGTTCACATACACGTTATAATGTAATGATTAAAAAAAATACAAGCTATTAAACAGAAAACAAGACGCATTTCATTAAAATCATTAAATCTTCAATTTTACAAATGCTCCGGGTTCTCCAATCCAATCCCCAAAGATTTGTTTAGCCTATAGATTCAAATCCAATGCCCACAATGATGACTGAAGGGGGAATCTGAATTCGGACTCAATAGTCGTTAAATTTGTATGAGTTGAGATGGGTTATTAACGACAGGACCCAAGCTAACACGCCCATAATTATGGTGGACGCACAGGCATCTTCAAAACATCATGACTAGGTTTTCCCCTAAGTGGTATTAGTTGAATGTTATCTGGGTCTGCCGGAAATTATTCCTACGCGCCAAACTTGACGCTTTCAGCTAGTTGCATGCACAACGAGACTTTGCTCAACAGTCCGGCAGTAAGGTAAATATACCGGAAATTTTCATGGTGCATTAATCAGAAAGTCTCGCTATCACCCAAGTTCGTGTTTGAGGCTACGTATGGTAAAATGATGTCCAGTCTTTATAAATCTTATAGCCTACTCAGGAAGTTTAGACTGCATTAGGCGATAGAAAAGAAAGCCAAATGAATATTTATTGTTTAGAGGAGGTTGCTGTTTTACTTTCAATTACCCATATGTTTACGAAGTAACGAAAGTATAGTATTCGGTAAAAAAAATGGATTTAATTTTGCGCATTTCTCCACGTTTTGGAACACCCTGATTTCAAAAAAGTGGTACAAAATATATATATATGTGCGTCTGTATGTATGTATGTATGTGTGTCTGTGTGTACGTGGTCACCATAAATCCCGAACAAATTGAACTACGATATTCAAATTTTGTGAGTGGACTAGTAGTGGCCATGGGACCTACCATAAATGTTTTCGTCAAAATTGCGCATGCGCACAAGCTTGAAATCATGAAAAATCGTGAAAAAATAATATTTTTCAGTAATTGATAAAAAAACGGCTCTAGCGATTTTGATTAAAACCTCTGTGCTAATTCCGTTTAAGGTGTTCTAAGGTGGTCAAAATTCCCGTAGAAATGAGATAAAAGCATAAAAAATTTAAAACGAGTATCGGTAACACAGCTCTCTGCCTTTGAGACCTTGATTTTTTTCTGTTACACTCACAAGAAAGGACAAAGTAACGTCTTCCCCAATTTCGGCATTTTTTTCGTGGTATTTTTTTTTTGCATACATAAAAAATTATTGCCAAAAATATTGCCAAACTAGCCATTTTTATTTAAATGTGTAAAAATATGGAAAATGGTAAATAATACTATAAATTTTAATGCAATTACCAATATTACAGTGTAATTGAAAGATTGATTGTTGGACCATCGGTTTGGAAAAGAAAGCTGCTAATACGTGACCATGTCTTTTGTATCATATCTAAAATTGGCATAAGATGTGCCCAAATGGCATTAGAGTCATGACATAGATTTTCTTATATTGTTGAGAATTTAATACATCAACTTTAATACGTTTTTTCTTCTTTACTCTTTTACATTGGCTCCTTTTGCATTCCAAATTCTTTTTCTTATTATCTATTGCCAGCTGCCATAATACCAATGTTGCTTTGTTTTGTTCTTTATGTCTAACTTTTAATCCTTTGTTACATCTTTACATCTGTGATGTACCAGGAGTAGCTAAGGCATCTCCTAATTTTACCTCCATTTTTTGTCTAAAAATAAGGAAGAGAAACTTATTAATAAACAAAAAGCAAAACTTTAGTAAAGATGCAAGCACTCTGATAAAAAAGAAATTTATACCAATGGTTTTCAGATTAAGATGCTGTGTTTGAAAGTTACAGTATCCGTTAATCATCATTTCATATTCGTAATTTTAAATTGTCCTATGAAGTTTTGAATTATTTACTCGATTACAATGAAAAGCAAAACATAGGAAGGAAGTTTATTACACAAAACAGTAAATAGTTACTATCCACTAAATTTTGTTGTTTTTTAGAATAATTGCAAATTTTGCATTACAATTTTTGATCATGCCTATAATACTCAAAAATTGTAAAGAAAAAGAAAATTGAGTAATTTATATTTTTATATTTCTAAATTTTCATTTCAAGTATAAAGTCATTAACCACCCTCCTTCACCAATTCTATTAATTCATAAATTACTACTGACACCCCAACGTGATCCTTACCGTCCCTTTCAATTGTAAAATGTAATAGCGACGGTAAGGAAAGTTGTCATGTATTCTATGCCTTCAGAATGTTAGGCCTAACTGCAACCATATGGTGCTTAATTTTTTATACCTTTTACCTACTTTAAACCATAAACTATAAATAGTTTCAACTTACCTATAAGTGCCGCAATAATCCTTGTTGACGGTAAACCAGCCATTAAAGCCACCCAGCTGGTGTACGGTGTTGTTTGAGCTTGTTCTTCTTAAAGCAGTATGATGAAATAAAATGGCTGCTACTAAATTAAATGTCAGTTTTCTACCGGGCAGTTTTTATTATTAATCTGGCCCTGTAGCTTCATCTATTGGCCCTCTTTATGACTTTAACATGAGGGACGGTAAGAATATTAAAATTCAGGGACAAAGTTTAAAAAAGAGAAACTAATATAAAAATTGTCAAAAGCCTACACTTTTTTAAGTATTTATATTTAAAAATAGTGTAAATTCAATAATAAATACAAGTAGATCTGATTTTCAAGAAACAAATGTATCAATTTTGACTCCAAACATAAAAATTGCAGTTATGGACAATTGGCGGTAAGGAATTTTCTACAACATTTTTTATTCTAATTTTTTTTTACGCTAGTTTATTTAATATATACTGTTATGTAGTTTTATAATAATAAGATTTATAGTTTAAGAAAGAAAAAAAAAAGAGAAGTATTCATTACTCTAAAAGATATGCCTCAGGGACTTAAAAGTCAAAAATATGGTAGAATTGTTCATTCCTTCGATCATTTTTGGATAAAAGTATTTAATTGTTCTTATTTATTATGGATAAATTAAAGCATTCTAATAAATTAATATCAGAACACAAATTTGAGTAACTTTTTGAGATTGACACATTTAGTATTAATAATTAATTACTGTGGTTACGCTAGGTTTCGGTATTAAAATTTAATCAACGTGACCAATTATTCATAAAACCGGACATGTCCTTCAATAAATTAAACATCATTTGTATTTATAATAAAATCTCGTTACTTGCAACCTTCAGAATCGTGTAGTGGCGAAGTATTTTAAACACTAAGTTTAACTCAGTCCTAAACTTTCCCCAATCACAATAAAGGGAGAATGAACTTGAAGGCGACAGTAGTTGTTCAAAGAACTCATTTATTTAAAAATAATTGAGTTACACAAATAACGTATGACTAAGGCTTAACTCAAGTCGGATATATAATACGACTACTCAACCGATTTGTCGGCCGGAAACAGGGAAAAGTCCATTTATAATTAGGATCAGGAGAGGCCAGGAGCTGAATAAAGTCCACGTGAAAAACTTAATGAGAGTTTTGAAAGAGAACTGGACGAGCAAACTAGCGTCAAGTTTTTTCAAATTGTCATTTTGTCTGGTTTTGTAGTATCAAGGACTCGGCCATAGTTTTCTGAACGCTTTCGCAGATTACACAGACTTGCCAATTTTTTTTTTCCAACTGCATGAGGTGTTTCTGCTAAATATTATGTTTTCCAGTCCACTGAATCCAAAGATGATCTCATGAAACACAGGGTGTTTGCATGAAAAAAGCATAACACAAATAAAAAAATATAATTTTATTACATTGAACTAAATAATATTTCTTATAATTTGCTATGTCTATGAAACCTTTTCTTCTTCTCTTTAGTTTTCTTCATTTTTTTCCGCTTTCCATTTTTCGTGTCCCGCTTAAGCGTCCAACAATAGTGAGATAGCATGTTGACGGTCCTTCTTCCTTGGTAGCGTCTCTTGAAATGAGGTTCTGGGTAATTTTTTAGTCTTGACCCAATCAATTCTGAAGCATCTATCGAAAGGCTGAATTCTCTAATACCAAGTCATTGAATTCACTTTGAATTCACTCTAATGAAATTACAAAAACGAGTTTTTAAGAAAACCTGACTTGATGAAGATTTTTTAGTATTTATCCCGGTTAAAGTTAGTATAAATCTATAAGAAACAGTAAAACAATCCTATGCAGTTTTTGGTCTGCAGACCTATGTTATCAGTCTTTGGTTGTAAGAAAAAAATGTATGTTCAATGATTCTTGATTGGATACTTCTGAGAATCAGGAACGAAACAATAACACACTCATGTATAAGCTGATTAACCAGGGCACTTCGTTGTTTATTAAAAGCAATACATTTCACTCCCTTCTGCATTCTTGTATATCTAGTCATGAGAAAACTCAGCGAAGGTCGCCACGTCTTATTTTTGTGACAACCAATTTATAGCTCTCACCTTACTTCATTTGTATTGTTCAGATACTGAGTCGCCTACCACTTAAGCTGTCAAGGCAGGAGGGAATGTCATTAAATTATAATGTGAGTCTTCAACCCCTTTCATTTGCAATGTGTTGAACATAGCATCTTCCCGATGACCCTGCACCATGTTATACTTAATCCAATATTGTTCCAATAGCAAATATGCAATTATGCAACTTTACATCAAACAAACGTATAAATCTATCATCTGAAATGATAATTGTTCCTTTATAATGAAGCATTAATTATATATAAGTGTTAAATGCGCTCACAATATTACGTTCTGATTTTTAATAGGTAGAAGTTTAAAGGATAATAGAAAAGCATTAAATGATGTTTCTTATGTAATCTAAAAGCCCTCCAATTTAATAATCAGCACCCTCTTTTCAATTTGCAGCGATTATTTTCCTATTGATATTCCTGCTATACTTTTTAAAATGCAATGTAACAATACAGATTTCATTCCACTTGAGCTTTATGTTTTTAATTAATTAAAAACTATTTGTCAATGCAAGTCATGTCACAGATATGAAAAATTATGTAAATCATCTTACATGAATAGGAATTGTAAGTTTGATATTTTTTAGAAATATTATTAAAAAAGTTATCGCATGTTAAAGAAGATTTTATCCACTCTAAATCATGTAATCCTTTCATTTTCTACTAATATTTTATGACAGATACAATAAATATCCCAAAAATGAAGCATCTACTTTCAAAATTAAATAGCTGTTCTTAACAATTAAGAACATAATATAATTCATTAAAAAATGCTTATCTTCAACTAACAACTCTTATCTTTATCTAACAACTGGTTCCTCCCTTTACTCTCAAATTAGTAACAGCTTATTCAATTTTTTTTAATTCATACATAAAAATATAAACGTGAAAAATATTAATTTATGCATTTTTGGTTAATCCTATTCTATTCAAAACTGAAAAAGTAATAATTGCGTAAGAATAATACAAAAGTAGAAGCTCTAAAGATCTGTCGAAATCACGGGAAGATAATTAAAGAAGGTGATATCTTTTGTTAAACGAGATGTTCATTTTTTCTGCACAAGTTTTTTCATCGCTAGCGGAATATTGTTTAATGGCGGATACAATAAGCCTCAAGTGAGGCATCTATTTTCGGATTGAACAAGCACAATTATCTCTGAAATGAAAGCCTTCGCTTTCTAAGGCTGAAATAGTGTCTTTTTAATGAATGGATTCTCATAGGGATTTAAGCAATACATTTAAATTAGTGTAGCGAAAATGACTTCGGTGTGCTTCTCTCGTAAGTAAAATTTGTGTTTTCAATTGCATTGCAAATGGATTGGAATGAATATTTTTCGTATCAATCAAAGATTATTGAAATCATTCATCAAAACAATATTAAGGCAACTAATTTGTAATGCATATAGTTTGTACACTGTTACATTTGGGACATAATAAATGAAAATAGGATAAGTCATTTTCATACATCTTATTTCATCGTAACACTTAATTACAGATTATAATATACTTAAAGCTAAATGTTAGGAATAATAAAAACCAATTTGTATGTGTGCTTAATACAGATAACATGTGTATTTGTACTAAAACTGATAATTTTTAAAGAAAACGTTTGGAAAAGTTACACATAATGAAATATTACTGAAATTTAAAAATTTTAAGCACTTTATATAAGACTGCAATCCCAATATATAAGTTGTCTTTATTTTGAAATCAACATTTCAATACTTGTATGATACCACATTTTAAACTTTGCTCAATAATATAAAGTCTTTTGTACAAAATTGTACTCTCGTATGAAAACTATTAGGCTTCAAAATTATTAATTTTTAATAATGGTAGACGTTTTATTAAATTCGATTCAATTGCTGGTACGTAAGATTTTTTTTATAAGCTCAAATGTTCAAAATTTCCAATCTATTAAATTAAAATTAAATTTTAACGTTTGTTGTAATAATCAGTAGAAAAAAAGTGTTAATTTGTAATTAAAGAATATAGCTCAAACTTGGTAGTTACTGTGATTTTATAACAGCGACATACACACGTATATATATATATATATATATATATATATATATATATATATATATATATATATATATATATAAATATATATATATTGTAAGTATATGTGGGCTGATGAGGTGTTTTTGGTATTCGCTGTAAAAGAAAATTAGAGGTTTGTTTTATATTATTTACATTTATTTAAAATCTGACATGTTCATCGTAAAGGGAGACCCATATGGAAAAACCTAAAATTTGTATTAATGAATTTAGAGGTACCAAATTTTTTTATATAAGTAAAGCATCTATTTTTAAACAATTAATACAATTAAAAAAAAACTTAGTTTTTTATTTTTATTGTTTTTTGGGCTAAATGTTCGCCTCTTTAAAAATACTCCTCTTCCAATTAGTATTTTTTTTTAATTTCAAAACTAATTAATTATATTAAAGTATACTCCATAGATGCAGGGAGAGATTTTTTTCAATTAGTTTAACAGACAATTAAAAAAAAAATATTAAAATTTTTCTACATGAAATATTTAAATTTTGACAAAAAATACTATTTTTTTAATTTAATCAAAAAGTTTATACAATTCCCCCCCCCCCAAAAAAAAAAAAACACTCTCTCTACACTTATGAAGCAGATATTCAAGATTTAAAAAATATAAACAGTTTAGTTCTAAGTAAATTTTCTCAAAGCCTTAGCATTTTAAACATAGCCAAAATTGCCAAATCTACATTTCGAGAAAATTTAGGTTGAAAATAAATACTTGCATACAATTTCATATTAGATAGGTATGTAAAAGCTTAATCATCAAAAGTTTGCAGTTCCCTAGAACTCTGAAATTTTTCCCATGTTTTCTTGAATATATATAGCTAAATGTTATGCCATAAAATAAAAAGCATTATTTTTCATTTTTTGTTTCAATATTTGGGGTACTGATCCCCCTCAAGACCATATTATAATTTGTTACTTTTGGACCAGACTGTCTGAAATCTTTTAAAAATGCCGTCAGTAGTTGAATCCGATTTGCAAAAAAACAACAACAACAAAAACTGCCTTCAGTATTGATTCTGAAATCTGGTGGCGACAAGCCAAGTGTAACAGATCTGTTCCAATAAAACACAGGTTCCTCTCAAACGATAAATATTTGCGAACATTTTGCACACGTATCGCACATATAACATCCTACAACATCAACACGTTTATTGATTTCAATGGGTGCCTCTTCTGTTTTGGCAACTATGAAAACAATTATTGTGGGAAATGGAGATTACTTCTTTGGTATCTTTGGTTTTCAGTTTCATTACCAACCAACAAAATTTTTGGATGCACCTTACAGCACTGGAAAACAAGAAATAGAATACTTAAAATCTATGTATTTAAATAAAAATTGAAAAAATATACAGTCAACTCGCAATAACTCCAAGTCTCATAAGTCGAATATTCGTTTAACTCGAAGTTTTCATTTAGTCCTAAGAATATGTCTTGAATAGAAAATAACTTCCGAGTGACTTCCGATAACTCGAACTTCAGATAACTCGAAGAATTTGGCCAGTCCCTTGAACTTCGATTTATGGCGAGGTGACTTTATATAAAAGTTTTAGGGATATATGCATTTTAAAACAATTGCAATTTTACTTTGATGTGTTTAAATGCAAATATGTTCTACAAACAATAAATTATTACTTAAAAAATAATTTTATTACATTTATAGAAACATTTTCCATTTTTTTTCAAAAAGTCGATTTTCTGGGTGCAGTCCTTGAAAAATCCAACTTCTTATCTGCACGTTTCTAAAACAAGTTGTAGGAAAACTAACTTAGGGCTGGAATATTCCCTACAAAATCGTACAAAAAACACTTTTTTAGGACAAGTCTTTCTTTTCTTTTTGCTTTACAAATAACTGGACCTAGTAGTCCAAGTGGATCATAAATGCTTGCAATTTGAGACTGAACGTCACTCTTGTGCTAATGGAAGCTTTGTATGTGATCTTTGACTGATCTTATTTAGGAATGTTTTCAGTCTAACCATGACTTTTTGCAGTTCGTCGTCGAATTGCGAAAACGTTGCTTCGACTTCAGGAACATCTTTTTTTTTATCACGATTTCATAGTAGTCGTCCTTTACAGAATAAAAGTTGTTTTGTATTCTTAAGACGATCTCTTTATGAGAGTTTAATTCTTTGAATGTTGCAGCCTCGCTTATGACACTGGAGATTTTGGCAAGTTGTCTCTTGAGGTTGGCTCTTTTCCGGTTGAGCGTAGACACACTTGTCTTTTCTGTCGTAATTGGAACTAAAGTTGTTGCCGGTAGATCCAAAATACACACTTTAGTTGAGCTGAAGTTGCTTTCTAGTTGAACTGCAGTTGCGTTCTAGTTGAACTGGAGATAGTTCGTGTTCCAGTGGAACCGATTAAGTTCGCGTTTTTGTTGAACCGAAAATAAAGTTCGCATTCTAGTTGAACTGAAATTAGTTTAAGTAAGGCGAAATAACCATAGGCTGTGTGTTCAGCACTCCAGGGAGATCGGACCTCGGAAGAAATGAACGGAGAAACACTTTTTATTGCGTGCGCTAGACACGTGGAGAGTGGACTGTACAGAAATTTTAATTCTTCTCCTCGGCTTGTCGCCGATAGAGGGTGTTACAACTGAAGGAGACAAAAGATTGCCATTGTGTATGTGAAGAAAAACAATTTCCAGGATGTCTTACAACCACCCTAACGAAACCTATTACCAAGCAAGTATGTATCAACTAGAAAATTAGTTTTAGCGCAAAATATATTTTATTTGACAAAGGCACTCTGCATTTTTAAATCCATTTTATTTACTTCGATTTTGTGTGCGTGTTTGTGGAAGGGTGTCTTGCTGGGTATGCTGATGGCGTGCAAATCTGCGGAGGACGAATTTACCCACTTGCCGTAATCCAAACAGTCTGAAACTTGGCAGATAGATTCGATGTCGCTGACAATGCTTTCTAACAAATTTCCGGGCTGTCACTCTCACTACAAGGTCGTTTTTACACACACTTTAATAATCGCATCGGAATACTAATAAATCCCATTTAACTGATCATTTGTTGAAACTCTTTCCTTTTGCCAAAATTGTTTAATCAAAATAAATAAAAGATTATTGAACGTGAATGCATAAATTCATTATGAAATGAAGTCCATTCAATTTAACATAGCGTTGCGTAGCAACGCTATAAGTGAAATAATTTTAGCCAATCATTGTTAAAACTCTTTCCTGTTGCCAACATTTTTGAAATAAAAATAAATGATATATATTTGTGTTTCTATTGCCTTACGGGGAGTTGATACCCAAAAATTTATAGTAAATCCATTTTGAGTTTATTGTTGTTTATTAAAATTTTACTTGTTCCCTTTAAAATGATACCTCATTTCTAATAATACCTCATTTAGAAGTATTTTTAATAATTTTTAGAAGAAAAAAGTTTTTATTATAAGTGTAAGAAATGTTTACTTTAAAATGCGTTTTTCTCAAAACTAAATTTTTCAGTACTCATGTACTTTTTTCTCAGAAACTTCTCAAGATATCTACCTAACATTTTTATCACATATTCAATTTATGTATCTGTGTTTACAGAAATAAGGTTTTGTTATTATTTTTAAAATTTTTTTGTTCTGGCTTATTTCGTCAAAAAAAACTTCTGAATTTTAACAAATTTGAGAGCCTTACACGATAATTCATTTAAAAAATAAATAAATGCATTATAATTTAAACCCAACTTCAGTAGAATAACAAGTGTCTAGTAAAGGAGATGAAAAAATAATTAGGATTCTAAATTAAGTATTTTCTGAGAAAAAGGTACATGAGTAATGAAAAATGTCGTTTTGAGATAAATGTATTTTAAAGAAAAGCTTACTTACACTAATAGTTCATAATTTTATCTTCAAAATTTTATTAAAAATACTTCTAAATTAGGTATTATCACAAATGAGGTATCATTTTAAAGGGAAGAATTCAAATTTTTATAAATTATAATCTCAAAATAAATTTGTTTTAAATTATAATAAACTCAAAACAAATTTTTTATAAATTTTAGGGTACCAACTTCCCTTAAGTCAGACTTATCAGCATTTGTAGATCGTTGACTCGTTGTAGAGGACAATGTATTCAATCAAGTTTAGCGAGAAAAAATACATTAGTAAATAGTTCTGAATGGATCTTTTGTTCTTAGTGGTTGAACACTATGAAAACTTTATCTGAGCTCAATAAGTTGCAATTGCACATACAAATTGGCAATGCATATAAAGGATTTATATTTAAAAAATTTGTTTTTAAGGGTAATATTAATTGTACACACATTCCCTGAAATTACGGCTATCTTTTACAAAACATTGAACAAATTCCTACTCTATACAATAAATCAATAATTTAGAGTACCTACATACCTAAATACTATACACTTACTACATCTAAGACTTAAAGTTATAATCTGAACTCACTTTAGTGTCTTCACATATTCTGTATCTAAACTCTCTAAATGCTCGATCAGCCGTTATTAAGAGCTCACTGTAATCTCCCGTTACGATCCTCGTACCACCCGCTGAATCCTGAGCCCGAAATCCTGAGATTTACAGAATATTAAAATCGTCAATACCATGTTTAAACGGATAAGGAGAAACCGTGGCGGAAATTGCTCATAGACTCTGGAGAGTTTAGAGGGGAATAGTTTTAGGGGATCTTTGTTATTTGTCCCTACTGATTGAAATGCGTTTTCTGATTGGCTTGATTCGAATCATTTATAAGGATGGCAACCTCGAGAGGATTCTTTAAAAAAAAACACATTGACATTCGTGGACAAATGCTATCACTAGAAGCTTCGTCGAAAATATCTATCATGATCTTTTGGGATAAAACTAGGGGTGTTGAACATGACACAACTTCAATTACACTATAATATTGATCATTGCATTAAATGTATTATAAATTTGCATTGCATTAAAATGTATGGTGATATTTATTGTTTTCATATTTTCTCTACTTTAAATAAAAATGACCAGTTAGGCGATATTTTTGGCAATAACTTTTACATTGAGAAAAAAACACCAATGTAAGCAAAATTGACGATGTTATTCGATAGACCTTACATCGTTCTTTCTTATGCGTGAAACAATAAAAATCAATCCTTGATGAGCGATGCTCAAGGGCTGCGAACTCTGTATTAAAGGCACTCGTTTTTCAACTTTTTAAGCTTTTATCGCAATTGTAAGGGAATTTCGCAGGTTGGGACAATTAAAAAAATTTAAAAGGTGGAGGATCAGAGATTTTAAACAAAATCGTTTGAGTAATTTTTTAGTAATTGCTGAAAAACGTGATTTTTCGTGATTTCAACCTTATGCGCTGGCTCAATTTTGACGAAAATCATATTGGTAAGTTCCATGGCCACCACTAACACGCACACCAAATTTGGACATCGTAGATAAATTTTGTTCAGGAGTTATGCTGACCATGTTCACACAGACAAACATTTTTCCTAGACCAACTTTTTGAAACCGGGGTATCCCAGGATGGAGACATGCAACAACAAAAAAAAAAAACACGATTTTTTCGACTGGATGATTTACTTTCATCCTATGTAAACATATGGGTAATTGAAAGTAAAAAGGTATGGTTAATAAGTATTTAGATTTGTTTGTGTCAAATGTGGAATATTTTCAGCTAGAAGTAGGAAGCACAATTTTAAATATATCACTCCAAATTAATCGGTGTCGTGAGGAATTTAAGATATTTCAAAATGAAAATATTATGTAATTTATAAAAAATATGACAAACTTAAATATGCTTTCATCAAATTTCAGTTACCATCTAATGCTTCTAACCTAACTATCAAATCTTATACGATCTAATGCTTTCATTTAATTTGACATAAATTTAGCTACCAAATATTACGTATAAATTTACTCATTGTTTTTTAATATGCGTACTTAAATTGTTTTGTGAATTTTGCATGAAGCAATAAAATTGTACAAATACAAATTTTAAGACTAACAACAGGCTTAAGACCCAACAGGGTTGGTCAAATAAAAAAAATACGAATTTATACATAGACTTTGCATACATAACATAGAAATACAGAAATTGATGAATAACATAATAGAATATATAGAATATTTAGAATACAATAGAGAAACACCAAACTTTTCATATTACGTAATATACCAAGAGATTGCATTTTACAAAAGCAATCGAATTCAATGATTAGTAAGAATATTTTACATAATTACTCTGAAACGAAATACATCTTTCTAATGCTTGCCTACTTCGATCCGTGGGGAAGCTTTTTGTATTTTGGAAAAGACATACCTTGATATCGTACTTTATTCTTTGATATTATTTTAAAAACACAGTGAGAACAAATTTGTAACACAGTGAGGGTGGCGAATTTGCCATTAGAGGTACTGCCTGGTTACAACTTAAAAAAAAATTAACAGCGACATCCTTTCTGTTATTTTCCATATCTTAAGCAATTAGTTTTCTCATAACCGAATTAAAAGCTAAACAACAAGTCAGAAAAGCAGTTTTTTGTATTTTCATCAAAAGGGAACATTATTTGGTTTAATGTGAACTAATTGGATGCATCTATATAATTTGTTTTATGAGAGTTTTTTCCTTTAATGGTATTGTAAAATAAAAACTGTGGTATTGTTGCTTAAACATATGGATAAATTTTGTGATTAGATTTGATTGTATCGAAATTCAAATTGTGCAATACTATAAATTCCTCCATGACTTGGCAGTAAGTCGAATAAATTATTCTAAGATCTGATAATGTTTTCATATGCCATTTATATAGTTCATAAACATCTGTAAAAATATAAAGTAATTCAATATGGATGTAAATTTGTATTTACCCTTAATATATTTTAACTATTGATTAATATAAAGTGCAAATGTCTCAATTTGGTTCAGATTGGAACATGTACAGCTGCTATGAAAATTTTATGAAACGTCAAGTGGGGAAATAATATTATATTGACAATTATTAATGTTATTATAAATTATTTAATGTAACTGTTCAATATATTTATGGATACCTCTAGGAGAGAATATAATGAGCATTAAAATGTTGTAATCTAATATCAGTATCGAGTAACTGTCTCCAAGAATTATGATTTAGTATAGAATTATTTGGTTCATAACCGTTCAATTACATACCATGAAAACTATTAACATTCGTCCTTTTAATCAGGGTTATATGAAGAGATTTTAGCTATAGAAATATACTCTTCATTCGCAGATTATATAATGCTCATAACATTTTTCTGTGGTTCACTACCTTTTAAGGACACCCCACATGGATTTTAGTTTACAATTTATTTTTCCAAAAAACTAAATTCAAATATGAATTACCAGAACAATTTGGTGATTCAAGGATGCCCCTTTACTTATAAATGAAAAGGTCATATTCAAATGCCAAAATTTGCATACTACTTAAATAAAAGTAAACTATTCTAAAAACAATTAAAATGATCTCAAACAATTTCAATAAAACTGGAACTGATATATTTTTGGAATACCTCATGAATAAACTTCAAATATCAATTCCTAAACCTTGCTTACCAACTGCTTTCACACCCACCTATCAAATAATTTTCACAATAATCAACTATTTTGTTTGATAACTATAAATAAAACACTTTCCAATATTTATCAATTGACAAAGCTGTAAAAGGTTGCACTGTTGACTATCAAATAAAGTGTTGTGGGAAGGAAATAAATGGTTATAGAATCCTCATTTGAAATCTCTTGCTGGCAATAAGAGTATAAATATATTAGGCTTCTCATATAAAATGATGCGTTGAAGCATTTCAAGTAATGCATAAAATTGTAACTTATTCACTTTTGTGATGATAAATTGAATGGATATCTTGGTTTCGATTCATCATGTGAAGGGACAATGCTTATTTAAATGTTTCAGAGCCTTTCATCTTCAACTATCAATCAAACTGTGCGAGTCCCATCCGACTTTCTTGATGCATTAGTTATATGAAAAGATTTCAGTAAGTTTTGGAACAGCCGTTTCCGTTATATAATATGAATTAGTCTATTTGTGCTCCCCCCCCCCCCATATATGAAACTATCACTATAGGCATTAAGTTAACTTAATATTAATTTTAAAAAATAACTAATTTATAAGAATGAGGAATAATTTATACTTTTATGTATTTAGTGATATGAGATTTTTATGCTCTTCAAAATAAGAAAATTCTACACTGTTTGTTTATGTAATTTTGGTAACAAATGAATATATGTTGGGTTCTAAAAGTTTCAAAATAAAGCTGCTTGCATCAGTTTAATTTGTTTTTCATTTTCTACAACTCGGCGTAACATGTTGTTTTCGTGGGTTGTTGTTGGTTAGACTGTAAGGTGATTTAGAATGATTAAAATTGAGGCAAGCCAAATTGAAAAAAATGCTGCTTTAAGAGCCCACTCAATTAGCAAAATGCATTTCTAAGATGTAAATTGGAAAGTTATATAATAATATTTCTGAGTTACATTATGCAATAACTATTTGAATAATTAACCTTGGATATGTTCATTGGAAGATATTGATGGCCACATACCCATGTTGCTTAAATGTGAGAAAGAGGTAACTCAAAATTGAAATCATTGATGTCAACATGGTGAAGAAAAACTCCGTTAAAAAAGAAACTTCCAATTGAGGAGAATATTTCCATCAACTTCCACTAAAAGTTCAATAGCACCCCTAACCCATTTTCAAATTGCCTCCAGACTGATTTTCAGACTTGAGCGATGTGCATTACTGATTTTTTTTTTTTAAAAGTAGTGTGGCTAGAGTGAGTAGTTGATCGCCAGCATTGAAATAGAATCTGCTTTCTTGATCTTCATTTGCTACAGTATAATTCAAGTTTCATTCAGATTTTCATTTCCTAAATACTTCTCTGTATGTGCATAAAATGAGCTTTCTAATATTTGTAGTTAGATAAATATTCTATATTTAAATGAGCATATGTTTTAGTGCGGAATGTTTTTCATCAGATGATCGTGAATCAGCAGTCGGCTTTGATGTGATCTCAAAATAAATTTATTTAAAATACAATTCACGATTAAAATATATCACAAATTCATGGAATTGATCTTACCCATCAGAGTTTTGTCTAGTGGTAATTATCGAAAGGTTTTATAAAACAATCATTTTAAGTTATCAGAAAATTGTGAAGAAAGCTTTTACAGGCATTCAACAATTAAGCACAAGAATAGTTAATATGCTTTTCTAGCATTAACTCGATTTTATGGATTAAATTTTACATAAATTTAAATAAATTTGATATGACTTTTACATGATACAAAAGGCTTTACTTTGACCCTTAAATAACTCCCGGTGAATAATAAATGATATAATAATTACTAGTCCCTTTTATGGATAATAGAACAATTCTTTAATCTATTAAATAACAAAACAAAACATATCCAAAACTTTAATAGGAATTATAAACGAGATTATTTTAAGCATTGGACAGTCATACTTCAATTAATCTAACCAATCCCAATAAATCTCTAAAATTTAATTTAAATACCTATCCAATTAGGAAAGATCACGTTATTTTTCTGGGAAAATCAGTTGGATGTGAAGCAATCTTGCATAAGACACATCAACAGGACCTTGGAATAAACTGTAATTGCAAATGACTTGATTTTTGGGTGTGTATATGTTTGTATTTGTGTCAGAGAAAATGTTAAATAATTTTTTATTGTTAAATTATTGTAATTTTTTAATGTATCGTCAATAATTTGTGTAGATTTGTTATACTCGAAACCTTTCCTTTATAATGATTTATTTTGAGAAAGTCAAAAGAATGTTATAAGGAAAATAATATGTTGAATGTGAAACGAAGCAGCTCATTTCTTGAATACATTCTTTCCGCGTCGTAGCGAGAAAGGCCTTATTGAATCCAATTCGATCGAAAATCCTTTGAGCAACATCCACAAAATAAAAAGAAGACTTGGCACTTTTGGATTAACTAAACATTATTACTTAAATATTACATCTTGATTATTGATAACAAAATTAAGATTAGAAAAATGAGTAACGATACAATGGGGTATTACGTAAACGTTTACTTTCACTTGTATATCCTCTAGAGACCGGACTTGCACTTAAATGAACACACTTTTGAATTTTTTGCACCATACTTTTTGTTTAATATCAATTATTTTTAAGTTATTTAATCTCCAAAAAATACAAAAAAAAAAAAAAATATGAAAAAAAAATATCTTTGCAAGATCTGGTCTCTAGAGGATATGGTATAAATTTAACGTGTTTAAAAGAATCTAATTTAACACGTATAATTTAAGAATGGAAGGAAAATTCTATTCCGAAATCGATAAGTAATCATATTAAATTTCTTTGTTTATAATATTTAGCATAAAATTGTTTTTTATTGATTTTTAATTCACAAGTTGTAAGCTGAACACAATTTATATTTTGCTAATAAATTTTGGTCAACTAAAATTTTGGTAGTTTTAAAATATTGTAGAAAGAAATAGTCCGATAAAAATCAGAAAGGTATTTTCATTACCTGTCAGTAAAAGTGGTAATATGTGTGGGCAATATAAATAAAAATGTTCTTTGATTTTTTTTAACTTACATTTAATAAAGGGTATTAGCAAATTCAAAAAGATAAACTTTTAACTTTAACAACGTTAACTAATTATTAATTGGATAAACAAAAAACTGTGTTTGGTAATGCTTGCAATTTGTGATTTAAACATCTTGTAACGCAGTAAGATATTTTTAACACTCATGAACATGTTAAAAAATATGTATTTTGAAAATCAGGAAGGTGCAGAGAAGAAATTTGTTTGAACAAATAACTCAATTTTGATTTTTACAAGTTTTCCAAACAGGTTCCAAACCTATCATTTGTCTATATTTTGAGAATTTTAAATACGTGAACCTAAATATTAACGCCAATTTATGAAGTATTTTAATTAGTTGTTTTCCCTTTCCTATTTGAAATTTATACATTTATCAAATCAGTTCAAAGAACAACACATATTTAGTTTTGGTTGTTTCTTTCATTTAACAGAAATATTGTCATCGAAAAAATGGAGTGAGAGTTAAAAAATGCAAATATCATACAAAAAATACTTTAATTGTACAACCTATATTTATGGAGTTTGTATAAAAAATTAAACGTTTAGTTAATTTTCATAACTTGCTAGATAACTCCTTCACAAATTTTGTATTTGATTAATAGTTTGTGTGAATTTCTTTTTTGCACTTTTGCAAATTGGATGAAATTAAATTCAAAGTCAGAAATAGTTTTAATCAGTAACTAGAATTTTCATCAATATTTTTTTATCCTTATAATTTAATTGCAGTAAGTAGCAACATAGGCAATTAACAAAAAAAATGTAATCCTTCTTTTAAGACAAATTAGTCCATGATGATTTCTTAGTAAATATCATTAAAAAGAAAAAACCTTAATTGGAATGACTGATTTGTTACTGAATTTACATTCAATCATTTTTAATTAATCTTTCCGGTTGAAAATTACTTATTCGTATAAATTAATTTTGGAAAAGTAATAGAATATATTCGTTAAAAAATATATGAACATTTTGATAAATAAAATTGCAAGTTTTAAGTATTCTGTAGAAAGCCTTTTCATCACAGGGGGTCATTTCTTTTCTTAAATTTTGCTAATTGAGTTCATTAAATTTTAATTTAAAAAATTGTAAAATTAGATAGATTAAATAAAAAACATTTATGGTTATAAAAAGACTGCTATCCTATAAGAAGTGTCAGCGTCATTTGCGTTTACTGTCTTATGCTAGTCACATCAGATAGTGTGCATATGACGCTTTTATCACATTGTGAAAATACCACCAAAATAATAAATAATACAGATTTTTTTTTTACATCGTATTTAATACATATTACAGTGACTCGAGAACGAACAGTGAATTATCGTTGCGAAAATTCCCTGAAGTTACATTCTGATCGCAATGTGATATTGCAGTGACATAAGATTAGTTACGAAAATCACCTAGGTCACATTTAAATCATAAAGCGAAATCACGGGGACAAGAACTTCGTTTGCAAAAGTTGCATAGTCATCGTATAAATCTCATAGAGGCCACCAAAATCACTGATGTCACATACTGATAGCAATGTGACATCGCAGTGACGTGTGGTTCGTTACGAAAACCACATGTTTGTCACGAAAACTAGGAGATCACATATAAGTCACCGAGTCATAATTTAACAAATTTGTGACTGAAAAGTGTTTCTTTTAAACAGCAGTTGGTAATTTCTGTATCATCATTTAAATCACTTATCAAAAATGATAAACTTAAAATTTCAAAATTTTTGTTGATTCTAAACTCAATAAGGGAATAGGGTTTAAGCTTTTAAAGCTTGGTTTAGTTTTAAAATATATATGACCCCTTATGCAAATAAATCCCTTTACAAAGTTACTAAAATTATTTCACAAATTTCCATTGTATTTTATTTTTTATTTTATCAATTCTAATAAAATAATCGTATTTTGTTTTGCTTACTCGACATCTTTTCCAAGGGACAACTTCTTCTGAAGGTAGAATTTATTTAAAATGTTAATTGAGGACTAAAAATGGAAAACGACCTAAGTACCAAAAAATCGATTTTTTTTTTTTTTTTTTTACAGAAATATGTCCGAAACAAAGTGGAGAACTTCCAAAGTGCGAACTCCAGTATCAATAGTTTAAATTCAATCTGATGTATGTACTTAACCATTGCCTTAAGTACCAGATGCAATCATTTTTCGACTCCCCTGAAAAATTTTATTTTTTGGACTTAGGTCGTTTTCTATTTCTAGTCCTCAATTGTTGAACAAAACTACTACATTGTAGAGAAATATTTTCTATAGCCTTAAACCTCACAGTTATGAAAATTTAGCACTAAAATGCCTTAGACAACTCGAAAAATGTACCGAAAATTACTGTTTGCTTGAATTATTTTGTTTTAAAGGAACCTAATTTAACGTTTTTATACTTGAGCCTTCGAAAAAGAATTTAAAGTAGTACTACTTTCAAGTAAATATACACATCATTATAAGTACATATCAATACCAATATATTTTACTAATTTGTTATAACAAGGACAGAACACCATGGAACAGTATTAAAAATAATAGTTATAAAATTTGACTACAAAATATTCAAAGTTTCAATGAGTCATGTATTAAAAATTACAACATATTCTTTTGATGTATACATATGTTATGTTTCTTACGTTTGATTGAACTATAAACCGGACATGCATATAAGATTTTTATTTATATAATAAATATCATTGTAATACAAAATGGCAATGAACATTATATTCTTATCCAATTCATAACTATTATAGATATGCCTTTCGACTAGATATTTATAAACAGTTAAGAAATGAAACATTTAAGTAAGACAAGACCCTTTAGTTACCAAATGTTTTATTCCGCAGACAATAAGACAAAGCTATTTTCTTTAGTACTTCCTTATACAAAGTTTCTTCCATTATTTTTGAAACACCTTGATCGTACAATATTTTGAATAATATATAAATTTTCTGTATAACTTAATCTATCAAATTTTATTGAGTATTTAACTAATCTATTTTATTCCTCATTCAGATTAATGAAGATCATTCATACAACCCCACCTGGAACAGCAAACATTCATCTGTCTTTACCGGACAGGATGTGATGGGGACTACCGACAAACACACTTAGAAATGTCAATCTTATGGGAAAACTTTGGACGTTGGACAAAGCACTTCCGAAGACAAAAAGTACTTCTTTTCCCCAACTGAAAGTGCATCTCCCACTTACTTTTCTTAAACTGCTTGCTTTTTCCTTACTTCTCAATTCCCTTATACTTGGAAGCATCCTTAATTGTCGCTGATATTAAATGCATATAAGGAAAACTGAGCGGATGTGGAGGAAATATTAGTCTCTTTTACAAGGATAGTTTTTTAATAAATTTCTTGCCCGCGGTTGGTGAAGTTTAATTTATGGAAAACATTTAAAGGGTCATCAATATAACGGAAAGCAGATATATATTGAGAATTTTAGAGTTTTTCATACCAATGTAAAAAGATGATAATAATACATTAAAATATAATTCCTTACGGATTTCCATTATGCTATAAGAAATAGATGTTCACTATTAAAAAGACTGCAATTCAAAAGGCAGAAATTAATTTATTCCAGAATTCAATGTTGAATATACTCTTTTAATTCTTCTAGTAGACAGTAGGGTGGGCCGAAAAATACTTTCTTTCAATATCGGTCTTGGCAAAGCGCGGAAAAGTTACCTAATGGGTCAATAAGAAAACACACAAAATTTTGTCACTTTTGCTCAATATCTAGCCGCACCCCTCTTGCATTGAAGAGGTAGAAAAAAAAGAAAAAAATGCACTTTTAAACCATTTTTTAGAAAATTTTGGAAAATACTTTTGAAAATCGGTGTTGACAGGGCATCGAATAGTTACCTAATGAGTCAGATAGAACACACACAAAATTTCGCCCATTTTTCTCAATATCTGTCCTTGCACCTCTTGCCTCGTGCAAAACTGTGCCTAAATGTCGCAAATTCGTAACTGATTGGACGTCTCCCTAACGGATTTCATAAGTCCCGTACTGCATTGGCCGCAGATTTAACTTTTCAGATTGAACCTTGGCCAAAATTATTACAGCATTCTTTGCTGATTTTCGTGTGGTTTCACTGGAAAACCCAACAAATATAGTTGGTAGGAACAAAATCAGAAAGGAAGTGAAAGGGCATTAATCAAAATTCGAGAAAACGAGTTATAGGCAACAAGAGAGAAAACAAATAAAAGCTTATATTTCGATATATTTTATATTGCATCACCCTGGCAGACGACGACGAACTCCCTGTACATGGTTAAACATCGGTACCAAAAATCGATCCCCGGTACCAAACAAATTCCAATTTTAACAATAAGGAACAGAACTATTATGAAGGCTAAACGTTTAATTACTAGGCTTACTCCCTTTTATTATATTTTAATTTTTAGCTTTCTGAATTTGAATAGGTATTATAAGAGTAAATATACTTTTGAATTTTTACTTTATTTTCTTCTTGCGATATTTGAAGTGCCACTAAAAGCAGCAACGTTGACGAGATTTTTATGTGGATTATAAATGAACAACTCATATTGTGTGTTTTGGTTTACTTCTTCTCTCTCTCAATGCCAGAGGGCCACGGCTAGATATTAAGGGAAATGATGAAATTATGTGTGCGTCATAACCCATCAAGCAACCATTCTATACTATGCCAATGGTGGTTTTTAGAAATAATTTCCCAAAAAATGGCAGTTTTCGATTTTTTTCTTTTCTTTTAACAATGCCAGAGGGTAGCGGCCAGATATTGAGAAAAATGTATAAAATTCTGTATGAGCTCTAACTAAAACCGTAGGCGAACATTCCATGCTATTGCCAATGCCGTTTTTGAAAATAATTTCGTAAAAAAAAAGGCATTGTTTTTGTTTTTTTAGACTTTTTCAATATCAGAAGGGGGGGGGGGGGGGCAGCTAGATATTGAGCAAAAAACGAAATTACGAAATTTTTTGTGGTTTTAATGGAAAAATTTGGCAACTTTTCAGTTGATCAAAAAATATTCAGATTGATTAAAAAAAAATTCCATTTTTGGGCCACCCTAGTAGTTAGTAATAAATGAAATAGTGGTAAAAAGATCATCATAAGTGTCAATGGTGGTAACATTATTATAAATGCAAGTCAAGATTTATTGTTGATTTATGTTTAGCCTACTTCACGAGTCGACATTGTCAAGTAATTTGAGTTAGTGTTTCTAGCAAATAAAATCAAAATTATTTGCAAGGTTGTGTAGAAAGATAATAATTATAAGACACATTTCCATTAAGTGAATAGTTCAACTGGTATAATATATTAATAATAAATAAAAGTTAAGATGTTTTTTTAGAGGTAATTTTTTATATCAAAAATATTACGAATTATAAATCCTACAAAAATAAACACATGCATTAATGGGATATCAAACCATCCTGTGGTTTCGTAAATTTAGTTTAGCCTAAAATCAGAATTTTTGCAAAATTAGTTTAAACTAATCAAAACATAAAGGATTTTTCTTTTATATTTATATTGAATTATCCATCTACATATTTTTAGAAAATATAAATACTGTCTTGTAGGACATATTAGTATCAATCAAAATGCGATTGACTCCATATGCAAATAAATAAGTACGTTTTAAAACAAAATGTCAAACAGGCATAATTATTATATTAAATATATAATCATGTCCAAATTTATCTTTACACACCCAAAAATAATGATATTCAATGAAATACTCAACCAATGGGATCCATTTTTGTAGGGAATGTATGAAAAATAAGCCTCATTAGTATTATCCAGTCAAAAGTAATCAAATGGCATTTTTCGATGCAAATCTAGGCTTACGTCTTCCGACGTTTAATCAAGCGCTTTGTGCAAAGTGAATATCTGAGGGAATTTCTGCAACAAGGAGTTTGATTTCGGAGTGTATGGACTTAAGTCGTGTTTTTATTGCTTCGAAGTATTATTTGGAAGAATCTGTGAAGTGGCGACTCTTCGGCCGATTAGAAGGTGCACAGCTAAGCATGTCTGAATATTTCAAGACAGACGGTCTCTACATTTCAGAAACAATTTCAAAACGATGGAACTGTTGTAAGAAGGTCTGGACAAGGTCGTAAACGAAGACAACTGCTTTTGAAGATCATATCAGTCAATCACTGCCTGTCGTAACAGAAAGTCTACTGCTTGCCAGTTAAGTTCAGAGCTTGTAGCCACCACTGGAACTGCTGTATCACGGCAAACGGTACACTGAAGGATTAATGAGAAATACCTTTATGCCAGAAAGCCAAGGGTATGTGTTTCACTGTCTTCACAAAAGAGACGAATCGCTTTAATTGGTGTAAAAACATACGAAATGAAATGAACACTAATGGTCCCATATTCTTTTTAATGATGAGTCAAGTTTTAAATTTAAAAGTAAATCTAAAAGTGTTTACATCTGGCCGATAAGTCACCACTTCACAAATTCTTCCAAATGGTACTTCGAAGCAATAAAAAAAGCTACTTAAGTCCATACACTCTGAAATTGAACTCTGTGTTGCTGAAATTCACTCAGATATTCACTTTGCTCAAAGCGCTTGACTCAACGTCAGATGACGTAAGCCTAGATTTGCATCTAAAAATGCCATTTGATTACTTTTGACTGGAACGAGACATTATTCCTCGAAGAAACAAGAAATTATCCCTTGAATCAGGAACAAGAAATCATTCCTCGAATATGCTTCCGAACGAACGCGATCGTTTCGGTTGTGGTGGTGTGATGGTATGGGAGGAATAATGTTCGATTGACGCACGCCTTTACACGTTTTCACCAGTAGATCTGTGACCAGCCAGATATATCTGGATGAGGTCAATGAACATTATGTAAGAATTTTCAGAAGCGCATATGGATCTAAGTTTTTATTTATTGACGATAATGCTTGTCCAAATCGAGCAAACTTCGTAGACGAATTCCTTGAAAGTGAAGACATTGAGCGAATACCGTGGCCAGCAAATTCTGGTGATCTTAAGCAGATCGAGAACTTATCTGATTACCTTGGAAGACCATTTACACGTAAACACAATAGCTCCTGCTACAGATCAATTTGCTCTGAAGACGGCATTGCTGGAAGAGTGGAGCTTAATTCCCCAAACAGTGGTTAACCTTGCGGAAGGCGCTCATTGAAAAGTCGTACTACTAGGAGCGTGTCCCACCTACTTAAAATCATTATTTAGGGCTTTGATGACAACTTTTTTTTTTATTTGAAAACTGCTAAAGACAAATTCATAAACATAAAAAATTAAGTAGTAACTTTATAAATAAGTTTTAAGTAAATTTTAATTTTTATATTACGAACAAAATAAATTTCATATTTTCAAATATTCATTGCAATATTAATCCTGAGTATTTCACATAATTGTTCACAATCGGAACACATAACATTCATCTGTTCATTACATGCATATTTTCGCAATTACGACACTGATTTCGAGTATTTCTGTCATTTGCTCATGGGCATTAATATAAACTTCGATAGGAGTTTCTTTTGTCGATTGAGGCTTCAGTAGATTCGGTAAAATGCATGTAAAATCATCAAATCGCAAAAGAGACACAAATCTCTTTATGAAATTGGCGTATGAATGTTTTCTATACCTGTGCCATCAGTGGCCTACGAGTCTTTGATATTTAGATCTGAGGATTTATGTAGACTACATAAATGTAAAAGTTTTTCCCTCGTCTATCAACTTCGTATCTCTTTCCCTTTCATAATTTACCGCCAATTTTAAAGTAAGTTTGTTCGTAAATACTGCAACCATTGTTAATATTGTGTTACTAAAACACTTTTCAATTACTTACTGGATCAGTTACATTCCTAGCTTCCTTGATGAGTCCGGGAAGATGCATAATGATATTATGTTAGTGTACTGTCACATTTTGACGAAATTTATTTTTGATCTAAACAGTTTCATGGTCTTTGCCCATGTACTTCTCCTCATCCTAACAAAAAATTTATTCGTTGATATAATTGTCTTCAGGGTCTGTGTTATGTATACTAAAAATATTCTGCCTGTTATATATGCGGGTCATTTTTGAAGATACTGTTTTCATCAATTTCAACTGCTTCCAATAAATTCTGTAAATTGTCTATTTCTTTTACATACGAACTCACTTTTTCAACACTTTTATGATTCAAATAAAGTAAATATGCACACAAAGAAATATGATTAATATTACAGTCGCAGTTACTTAGGATGTTTATATACTAAATACGCCTTAGGACTGGCTACTCGATTAGGGAAATGTTTTTGTTTTTTTCCTGAGTTATTCTATTTTTTAACTCTTTTTTTTTTACATTTTATTACCATTTTTATTGTTTCATGCTACAATTTTATACTATATGCTGTTCTCTTAAATTATTTCCTTTGTATTTATGTGCCATAATGTTAGGTATCATTCCAGAAAAATTCATGAATTATTGAAAATTTATCATTTATTGTTTAGTAGTTCACAGTTTCTGAGAAATCCGCGAATTTATACATTTAAAGACAATTTTGGACATAAGTGTCTTATAACAAAGCTCATAATGCAAGAAGCTTCCTTGTGTCATATTCCATTGTAATTCATACATCACATATTTTGCATGACACACCCATAAGATCTTTTTTTTTCCAGACTCCTTATATTTTTGTTTTAAATGTAATTATGCTAGCTCTTCATTTAATTTAAATAATTCGACTTATACGGATCAGTTACTTTTTTGTTTAAAAATAATTAAGTATGAATGCTAAACGTCTTTAAGTTGGTCTTGTTCAGAGGAGAAAAACAATTCATTTTATTGTTTAGTAGAATGAGTTTGTACAGAAATTTCAAGGTATTCAGAGGGTACGTACAATTTTTGATTTAATTACTGCATAACTATAATTGTGATGATACTAAATATATTTTAAATTATTTCAAAAGCTACTTCATTTCTTCAACTGAAGCATTTTTAAACCCATAAATGCGTTTTCCTGCGCGTTGCTTCCTCAGATTTGGATTTAAACAAATAGAATTTTTGGAAGTAAATGATAAAAAGTAAAAAATATTTGTAATATTAAACAACGACAAAAATACTATTTTGTACAGGCTCGGGGGAAAAAAAGATTATCTGCGCCACTACATTTGCTTTCAGTTTATCTCTACACATTAGTTGATTACATGACATCTGGTTTGAGTACAAATTGTGTAGCAACTCTTTCCTGCTACAATTATACAGGGTGTCCAGCGAAGAACTCCTTGATTTGAAAATTAAATAACTGAAAAACAACGATTGATAGAAGAAACAACGTTTAAAAAATAGAAATGTCCGAAGACTGCTTTCTCTGAACATCAAAACACTCTTCATTCATAAGAACTAGAGTTCAGCGCCACCTGTTGGTAACATTTGTAACTGATTTGAAAATTTAGTATCACATTTTTACAGCTTTCAAAATAACTATACTTTTTGTTTCATTATTATATCGATCCAGAGTGATAGGTGTCTTGTAAGAGCGAAGTACAATTTCTGAAGTTTCCCCGAATTTGAGAGAAGGGTGCGAATTTAGTTGAGGTGGGAACGAGTGGGAAATATTTCCCTTCTAACCGTGAATAACTTTGTTTCTTCTCTTTTTGTGCCCCTTTTGAGGAATACGAGATATCTTCTAAAAGGGTCTCAAACTGGTAATAAGCGTATCCTATAAACGTGATGTCTTTGGAAATGACTCTGCTAGACTCTCATCGTTTGAAATTGGCACGAGCAAAAAGAGAAAATTTTTCGTTGGACAATCATTTAGAACACAATGCACACTTTTGAGGATTTTTTTTAAACTTAAAAGCAACAGTTGCAAAGAGTATAAAACCAAAGAATATAAATTTGTTTTGTATGAATAATTAAGTGAAGCTTGATGCGCGTACGTGCCTGGAATTTTTATCTTGAGTGCTTTTGAGAAAGAAGGCTCCACGCTTACCTCTAAAGAACGACACAGAAAATGATTTGGTTGGATTGTTTAGGAAGATAATTGCTGAACCATCAAACTTTTTTGCTGAAATATGAGGGTAATTACTTTCATGCAATGTGTTTATGGTTAAGATTTTCCTTCATCGTGTGTGTTTCAGTGAACGGACTATTCAGTAAAGGGCATTATAAGATACTGATCATAGAGCTCCTCTATTAATACTTTCATGTCACAGATCATTTGGATGCATGTTTCTTTAATAGTGATCATTTTACAAGGAAACTATCAAATAACAAGATATTCGAAGTCGAAAAAAAATTTGATGATCAATAGAAAGTTGAATATGTTAAATCAATTACCTACAAAATCAATTTTTGGGCTAAAAAGCAAATACATGATTTTTTTTTATTTTTTATTTCTGATGTTTTAATCTATAACATAAATTTATTTTCGAATTTTTCGAGCATACAATCTTTTTCTTTTGGAAAAAGCTAACATCAGCTAACTAAATTGTTTTTAGAACTCTTAACATCATAAAATACTGATAAATGCTGTATAAACGCATGATTATTTATAATAATAAAACAAATAGTATGTGTGTCTGTGCATCTATAAAGCTACTTAAAATAGGCTTAGAGTTCTCAAAATTTTAACATAAGTAGTTTCTGCATTCTAATTGGACTTTTGACGAACAGAATATTTAAATTTTAATTACTTTTTTATTTATTTTAATTATTGTTTTTTATAAAACGACTTCTAATAGGGCTACAGTTCTGAAATTGTCATCATAAGTAGTTTTGGCCTTCTAATTGTACTTTTGTCAAATAAATTTTAACATTTTAAATATTTTTTTTAATTATTTTTTTACAAAACAACTTCTAATATATGAATAGTGTTTTGAAATTTTCAACATTAAGTAGTTTTGACCTTCTTATTCTGCTTTTCATAAACATGTGTTAAAATATTCACAGAGGGTGTGGGGGTTGTATTATTGTATTAAAGGGGAACATTTTTTAGTTTATTGAAAGAGGAGTGGTTCTAATATTAAGAATAAACGTGTCAATAAATTTTTTAGCTAGCGAAACGAGCTTGTGCTTGAGCAACAATGAATCTTTTAACGAGTGAAGGGAATCTGTGCTTATGTGTCAATGAACTTTTCAGCGAACTTTGAAGCTAACTAAAGCATTTCAGAAAATCTTCAATGAACTTTGAAGCGAGCCGTGTTTGCATAACAAGAAGAGAGCTGTGTTTGTGTTACTATGAAACTCTTAGAGAGTGAAGCAAGCTGGTTTTTGTGTTGCAATGAACCTTTTTACGAGAGAAGCTAGCCAGTTCGTGAAACTCCAAAAACTGGGACTTACACATAATTGACGGGTATCTGCAACGCTGTGCCACGCAGCTAGTAATCACATAAGATGCATCTCATGTTATGTGATTGGCCTACAGGAAGCCTTTTGAAATAATGTGTACGAAGAAAGACGTAACTTCAAAAACAAATTGATATAGTATATACATATACAACCCAAGTATTTCTGAAGTAATATAAAGAATATTTCTGAATTATGAAAATAATTTTGAAAGTGTTGAAGTACTTAAACTAAATGGGTTGTTTTACTAAAAATGTAGTGATCAATTTAAGACACGCGTAATATTGTACTATAAACAATAGTGATGTGGAGAGAGAGGGGGGGGAGTGGCATTCAAAATGGGTAAGTCCCTTTGGAATGAAACTGTCAAGATTATTAATATTTTGGTACATATTTTTAAAATTGTAATATTTTTCTGAAACAAAGTATTATTGAATGTTGAAATTTTGACCTTAGCCACACAAAAATTAGTAGTTTTTTAAGCAACCAAAATTTTTAATTAGATAAAATGGACCATTTTAATAGCTCAAGCTTAATATAAATCATTGTTGTAACATAAGAAGTAAATTGTCCACACTTTGAATGAGACAAGTGCGATAAAATAGCTGTCAGAACTTCTATGATGTTAATCAAAATAAGCGCATTAAGGAGACAATTTTCTAAATGTTCCATAAAATCTTTTCTCTTCAGAGAAAAAAACTTAACACCAAAGAAAACTAATAGACAGTACGCAATTATTATGTAAAAAAATAAAATCTAAAGTACATATGTTTTGATTGGTGAGATTTATTTAATTTCTTTTGAAACAGTGCTTTTCGTACATACTTAGCTCATTGTTGTATGTGCTGTGTAACGTTTTGGATCACGCTGTACAAAAGTAATAATAAAGTCGTACTAAGTTTCACTTGCTCTTGACGTGTCTTTATTTTATTCAAATATTCAGCTAAATAACATATACTTTCTAAAATTATAGAACTTTAATAGCAGCATTTTTATTTGCAGATTTTCTCAGTGTTTGTTTACCTTTTTACCTTTCGTGGCATCCAAATAAGCTTCATTTTCATTTGTCCCCTTCGTCACACCAAAAAAAAAAGAAAAAAAAAAAGGAATCTTCAAAGTTAGAAACTTACCATAAAAGGAACACAGAGACGTCGGTAAAGAGTATAAAGCGCCTTGTCAGGGGTGATTTAGTCATAGATCTAGGGAGCTCACATTAACCGGCTATAAAGTGCTTCACAAAACTATAGGTCCATTTCAGAAAATCCTACCATGAAACTATTTATTGGTAACTTAATGCGAAAACAACACAAAATCAAATGAAATGATATTACAATGCCAATACAAATACATATTGTACTTGAAATCGAATAATAAAGCGAAAAAACAAGAAATAAAAATAATATCACTTTGCTTTTCATATAATTATAGGTCCATGCTATTTTAATAATTAATCGGGCCACCATTTTTTCTAATTACAGTAAAAATTCGGTCTTTCATGCTATTGATAAGAGTTATAGGCGTATTTTTCTCCAAATTCTACCATGCACTTTTAATAGGTTGCTTTAATTGAGCAACCGATATCGTAAATAATCATAAATCTTGTTAATTTAGATAAATCATGTTAATTGCATAAATTTGCTCACAAGAAGGCCCCAAACATGTTCAATTGGATTGCAGTCAGGTGAGCATGCTAGCCAATCGATTACATTCACTTTGTAAGTAGACAACCATTGCTTCGTGCTTTTACTTACATGTACTGCTGGATTATCTTGTTGGGAGTTAGGACGAGTTCATCGAAACCGACGTAAATATGGCAAAAGATTTTTTTTCTGGCACGGTTCGATATACTTTCCTATCAATTTTAGATGACATGAAATCTAATGAGACGGTTCCCTTGGGTACTAATAGCTCCCCAAACCATGCAGTTACCTCCTCCAAAATACCTATCGGAGAAGTATTTCTTCTCCTTTCTGTGGTCATGCCAGCATAGAAATTGAATCAATCCGGACCATCCAGTCTAAATTTTTTATCATAGCTGAAGATGACCTAAATATATTTAAATGAAAATAAGGATAAATTTGACAAAGAGGTGATATTTATATAATGATAGAAAAAGAATTGAAAATCCTACCTTGCCCCAATCTCTGTCAATTTTTTCCGGTCAAATTCTAGCCTTTTAACCTTGTATTAACTGGTCAGGTGAAGTGCCATCTTCAATTTTGCACGAACAATTTATGGACAAGTCTATATAACACGTCTAACAGTCTCAGAAGAAGCATTAAGGTTGAAATCATTTCGTATTTTACCTGCAGAGGCCATCGATTTTTTTCTTCAAAATTATTCTTTTGTTTTTCTCATAAAGTACAGAAGGACGTCCAGAACGTTTATTCTGGCCATGTACTCAGATTTTTTACGCAAGAAATTTCCTACAACAAATTGATATCTTCCAATCGCATGTGCAATTTTTTTTGCCCCTTTGCCAGAGTGATTATAAGCTTCAATCATTCCTTTTTCCCGCTCCGTCAATTCTAAACCTCTTAGCATTATAGGAAACACAAAATAAGCCAAATGGATGTTAACACCTACCGATTTGTTGTGCGAAATGCGCTGGTGGACGGGGTTTTGACAAATTTGCATAATGCTTTTCCGAGAGCCAAGATTTATACTTGTCGTAACCTATCGGTTAAAAGGTATGCAAATATTTTATCTGCTTTTCAAATTCATATTGAATGAATTGATTATTCTAATTTTTTTGGCTCATATAAAAAATTAACATACTTTTTAAATGTGTTAACGACTCTTAAATTGTTAAAATAATATCTGTATAGTTGTTAGAAATTGTTTTGCCATTTCCTGAATAACATACGTCACTCTTTTAATATGCATATGTTCATTTTACACGAAGCATTGCCGAGTTCTGTTTAGAAAGTTCTGTTATTCTATCATTTTGAATTTGAGTTGTATTAAAAAAAAATTGTTTCCTATGCATCTAGCCCAATTTTGAATGTAACATCCTTAAGAACTAAATATAACCAATATATATATATAAAAAAAACACTAATTAAATATAGTGATGACTATGTATTCAGGGACATTGATGTTAAGCGGACATTCTTCCCTAAATATTGCAAAATTTTCCATTTTTTTATTTAGTACATAGTTTGGAATCTTCTAAATACGTATAAAATTTTAAAGCTGTATCTGCGTTTTTTATTGAATTAAGTAACATTTTATACTGGATGATAAGGGGATTTTCTTAAGAATTGAAATTTTTAACCCAATTCATCTCACTACTTTTTTTTTTTGGGGGGGGGGAGGGATTATATTAGTTTTTTTTTTTAAATGCTAAGTCTTTTTTTCTAATTAATGGAAAGATCGTAAATTTTTAGATCATGTTGTAAAATATGTATTTGTTAACAATTGGCATTCTAATCGAAAAAAACATTTTGTAGTTTTCATTTATTTTAACACAAAAGTAAAATTATTGCAGATTTATAATTTTTTTTATTTATTGTGAATAAGCATTTATATAATAATTAATTGAAAGAATTAAAAAAAAATTTAGAAAAAATTGTGGTGAAAAAAATGTACCCATAAAAAAGCCTCATCACTTAAAAAAATGTGTAAACAATTTAAAATTTTTAATTTTTAAAAAATATGAAATTGAATTTAAATTATTTTGTGAAAAATTGTTCTTTCATATACATTCAAAAAAGGAGCATCTACTTTTTTATTTAAAAAATACAATAACAACATCAACAAAAAAAGGTTTGATGATTGGGTATCCCCTTAGGTAAGAAAGAGGTTAGAAAATGATTAATATTTTTATAAAATCATAAGTTTAAATGGTTCATGCCTCCAAAAGAGTTGAAAATACCACAACACCAAACACATTTTTTTTTTTTAATTCTTTTTAAATTGTAGTATAAGGGGAACATTCTATTCGACTGAGAAGTGAAATATCAAGTAGAACACTCTCTGTTTTAAAATAATATATTTAGTGCAAACGAAACTATCTAAAGACACATATCAAGTAAATAAAATTTCATTATTATTTTCAATTACCCACATGTTTACATAGGATAATAAAAGTATAGCATTTATTAATTTTTTTTTTTTTTTTTTTTTTTTTTTTTTTGCATTTCTCCATGTTTTGGAACACACTGATTTCAAGAAAGTGGCCTGGAAAAAATGTATATTGTGTGTCTGTGTTGAATGTAGATATGTGTCTGTGTGGCAAACAAATTGACCTACGATGTCAAAATTTGACGTGCAGGTTAGTGGTGGCTATGGAATCTACTATTAAGGTTTTCGTCAAAATAGCAGATGTGTATAAGGTTCAAATCAAGAAAAACAACAAACATTTCAACAATCAGCGATTGTTAAAAAATGGCGGTATTGATTTTGATTTAAATCTCTGTGCTAATGACTCTTACGGCCGTATTCACGAAAATCCTTACCCTCGCGCCGAACCCCTGGGTTGATAAGCGCTGGGACAAGACCTTTCACCCCAGGGTTAAGAAAGCGGTATTCACAGAGCTTTTTCTGACCTGTGTTTGTCAAACCAGTGTTCCTCACCCTGCGTTTGACCCCAAGGGTGAAATACAGCTTGCTATTGGTTGAAAAATATGTCATGTGACTTTTTTCAAAGACTGCTTTGCGTTTGCTCTCGTAATGTTTTGATTATATTATTGAGGTATAGTTTTTCAATGCTTTTTTTTAAACTTGATGTTATATTTATCTTCAATTTGTGATGATTGAGGGGAAAAAAAGATTAAAAAAAAACAACATTTGAAATATTCATATTGTACTTTATTTATCATTAATTTTTTTTATATATATACACATTTCATAATTTCAGGCCGAACATAGATACGTCTTGCCTACAACATAAAATGTTATCATTTATTTTATGCCACAGGGAAAATTTGTGTCTATTTTATGCGACTTTGTTTTTCTGTAATGGATTTTAAACTAATATCTTATATTTCTGTTAATATTGGAACAAAAAAGGGACATGTTGTTTGGTATTAATTTCCATGCATTTCTTTGGTTGATATTTTAAAATTGCAACAATCTGCATTTCTGAAAAAAGGTGCTGCTTTGAAATTTATTTTTTTGTAAATTTCTTCATTTGTGTAAACAAGAAAGTTAATTTCAATTATATAAATCTATGTGAAAAATTAGACAACAATTTTGTTCTGTTGAATATGATAACTGCAATGAAAACCATGTTAGGATATTAAAAAAAATTCCCACATGGTTAAGTTTCAGCCTGCATAAAATATTTCGAAACTTGACATAGAAATTAGAGTTTAGTCCCAGGGACCCCCTCCTAATAGCAGTTATAGTGTTACATACTTATTGTTAAGTTATGTCGAATAATTCTTGCATTTCCTCCTGATTAGTGGCATTGGATTTATAACCTCGCAAAAGTTACACTAGCTATACTGTAGTAAATTTTTGTAGCAGCCCCTCGTTAAAATTATCTCGGTAACAAGTTCAAAGTTACAGCCTGCATAAAAAATTTCAAAATACATAGAAATCAGAATTTAATCCCTGGGACCCTTAACATGTGAACTACTTTAAAAAAAATCAGATGGTTCATGCATTTCTTCTTAATTTGTTGCATTGTATATCTAATGGCGCAAAAGTTACACGAGATCTATATTGCAGCGAGTTTTTGTAGCAGAGCCTCGTTAAAATTATTTCGGTTACAAGTTCAAAGTTATACAGCCAGTGTAAAAAATTACAAGACATACAAAATTAAACTTTGATCCCTGGGACCCCCTCCCATCAAGAAAATTAGCATAATGGCACTTAAAATGTTAGCTACTTTAAAAAAAATCAAATAGTTCATGCATTTCTTCTGGATTTGTTGCATTGTATTTCTAATGGCGCAAAAGTTACATGATATCTATACTGCGGTGATAATTTGTAGCAGCGTCTTAAAAATTATATCGGCAACAAGTTTCCAGTTACACCCTGCGTAAAAAATTACAAAACACATAAAAATAAAACTTTAATCCCTGGGCCCCTACCATCAAGAAAATTGGCATAAGGGTACTTAACATGTTAGCTACTTTTAAAAAAAATCAAATAGTTCATCCATTTCTTCTGGATTTGTTGCATTGTATTTATAATGGCACAAAAGTTACACGAAATCTATAATACTGCAGTGAGCTTTTGTAGTAGCGCCTCGTTAAAGTTATCTCGCTTCACAAGTATCTGCGTAAAAAAATTCAAAACACATAAAAATTAGAATTTGATCCCTGGACCCTCCCCCCTCCCATTAAGAAAATTGCCATAATGGCACTTAAAATGTTAGTTACTTTTAAAAAATCAAATAGTTCATGCATTTCTTCTTGATTTGTTGCATTGTATTTATAATGTCGTAAAAGTTACACGAGATCTATACTGCGGCGAGTATTTGTAGCAGTGCCTCGTTAAAATTATATCGGCAACAAGTTTCCAGTCACAGTCTGCGTAAAAAATTACAAAACACATACAAAATAAAACTTTGATCCCTGGGCCACCTACCATCAAGAAAATTGGTATTAGGGTACTTAACATGTTAGCTACTTTTAAAAAATCAAATAGTTCATGCATTTCTTCTTGATTTGTTGGATTGTATTTATAATGCAGCAAAAGTTACACAAGATCTAAACTGGAGCGAGCTTTTGAAGTAGCGCTTCGTTAAAATAATCTCGATAACAAGCTTCAAGTTACAGCCTGCGTAAAAAATTTCAAAATACATAGAAATTAGAATTTGATTCCATCGACCTTCTCTCATGAAGAAAATTTGTATAATGGCAGTTAATATGTTAGCTACTTTAAAAAAATAAATAATATTATTCTTGTATTTCTTCTTGATTTGTTGCGTTGAATTTATAATAGCGCAAAAGTTACACAATATCTATATTGAAGCCATTTTTGATCGCAAAGTCTTTGCTACTGAAAGTACTATACATTTCTATTACTATTACGAAACAGCTTCAAATTGAACACTGTTACGTTTAATTCACGTTTCAACGGAAGTAACCTGAAAAAAAGAAAACTTGATAGCCTGACAATTCACAAAGCTATTTTTCACAACTTATATTCATAGTTAAATTATTTATATTAATTTTGAAGGGTTTGTTTGTAGCGGGCAAATCTCAGGAGCCACTTACCATCATCCAATTGGGCTGAAACTTAACACATATAAGCGTTGTCGAAGACAATGCAATCTACCAAGTTTGTAGGCGTGTGTCTCTAATAAGGCGCTTTTGCTCGTGTTTCTATTGGCGTTTCGGAGGAATAATTAATCCACTTGTCCCATGTCTACCAAAGGACACTTTTGGTAGACATGGGTTACGAAAGGGCTATAGTCTATTGGTTTTTTTTAATCGCAGCGTGTTGCTCAAAAACAGTACTTAAAATAAAGTAACACTTGCCACAAATTATAAACGATTATGAACTTGTACTTACAACCGCAGCACAATGAAACGAAACAAGTTTCATAATCTACATGCCATTTTTATTTTCTTTATAGCTTTGTGCATCTTTACTTTCCTTTTGTATTTATCAACCACACAAAATGTTCTCAATTAATTTTTTAGAACCAAAAATTTAAAAACTTCACACACAATCATAATAACAATGGCTAAAAGTTTAACTAATGAAAGTCCACTTTGTAAATTTTTGGAATATGCAAAAAAGGAGGTCAAAATTGATATTTTCTTAAACCTTCTCCGCTAAATTATTATTTGGAAGGGGAAAATACTATTTGTGACAGAACAAAAATCAATGACACGAAGAATTGTAAATTTGGTCACCGATTAGTGAAATATAGGATTATTTGCAAAGTTCTTTATACACTAAAATATAGCAGTATTTTGAAATTTGGTATACTATTCCATTGGCCGGATACATAGAAACTGCAAAATTGCAGACAGAAATCAAACAATCTTCAAACCATTTTTAATTTCTATAACAAGCCATAACATTTAGGATTGATGATACATTAATGCATCATTTAAACATTTAGGCTTGGTAACTAATATTATTCGGCTAACAGAAGAGTACAAAAAAGTTTATTCAATACTAAAATATAGGACAATATATCCAAAAACATTATCAAATGAAATACTTTATTTTCAAAACAATCTTTTTAATAAAAACAGTTACTTAACAGCCAAAGTACATTCATTTTGGAATGGATGCACTATAATCCCTTGTTGATAAACCTTGAACTCATTTCCAGAATTCTTTATTGCGAAAGAAGTTTGCAATATAACAGTGGGTGGAAACTTATCACAGAATTAAAAAATATTTTCAAATGTTTTCTGTAGTATAACAATACTTTAGTTCTTCTATGCATTGTTGCATCCTAAATTACTAATGAAGAAAGTTTTGAGATTAATAAACTTGAGCACAGGCATGTAAATGTTGTGAAGAATTAGGACAATACAAATAATATTCTCTTGAATAGAAAGAATTGGAAATGTACCTGTTGAATTAATCGCGAATATCCAAAAATTTGCCGATATAAAAGCGAGGTACAGATCTATTATAGGGATCTGACAATTTTTGGTGATTTACTTTGGCTTTTTAAAGTTAGTTTCAAATAGTAGCGCTTTAGTCTTGCTCTATAAACACTTTATATCTATAATTGTGTATTTTAGCTTGAAAACAAAGTTAACAGGTCTGTGCAGTACCTCTGTAACAAATGCATTTTTGGGAACTGTAAAGGAACTACAAAATAATCCCAGAGGAATTTCCCGACAATTTATTGTTGCGTAGAAACAAAGTGCTATTCGCAAGGAAACCAAGTTGTTCCACAGAATCCAGGACATTGTTGGTATTTTTCAGCAGCTCTAATTTTACATGAAGTCATTTGTAAATTTCAAAACCACCTCTTCTTCGTAAAGCAGCATGTGACACTTGTGTCATTCAGTTCCGAAAAAAAAATATTTTATGTTTGCGCACAGTTTTCTATCACATTCAACTATCTCCAATAATTCGAGATAGTCCCACAACTTTAGATTATCCATGATTGAAATTTAAAAGTACGATGCATTTCTCTTGTGATCGTCAGAAGGTAGCATTGAGTCTCGATTCTATCGAAAATCAAAACAAACGACTCAAATTCATCATCTGCGCATGGGCGGGTTAAGAAATTCTGCCTTACCCTAGCTTCACCCCACCTTCCGAGGTGGGGTGGAATTAGCGGTGTTTATCAACACCGTGTTAAGTTGGCCCGAGGTCGAAACTAGTCCGTGAATACCACTTTTACTTGCCCTCGTGTTGAGACCGGTTTTTCGAGGGGCGAGATTCGTTAGCGCTGGGGTGAAAAAATTCGTGAATACGGCCGTTAAGGTGTTCTAATCGCCCCCACCTCTGTAATTCTCGTAGAAATGCGATAAAAACGTAAAAAGTTGAAAACAGAGTCCTTCAACACAGAGCTTCCAGCCCTTGAGCATCACCCATTAAAAATTGATTTTTTCTGTTTTGCGCACAAGAAAGGACAAAGTAATGTCTATCGAATGATATTGCCAATTTTGCCAGTTTGGAGTGTTTTTTTTTTTTTTTTAATTTTGTTTTTATGCCCATGGAAAAATTATTAACAAAACTAACATCATACTGGCCAGTTTTAATCAAATGAGTGAAAATAAGAAAACGTTAAGTAACGCCATACCACATTTTATTGTAATGACCAATATTATTGTGTAATTGAATGCTGCGTTATGCTCTAAACCCCTAGTTTATATTTGAAAAGTATACATTTCATTGAAACGTATGGGAATAACAATTGGTATATTTTGGTATTTTTATAACAGAGATACTTTTTCTGAAATCCGATTTAGTGAGAACTTTTCATCAGTATTTTTCTTGCACTGAAGAAATTCAGCATTTTGTGCAAATTGATTGAATGCAAAGGTCATTGTAATTTGACATTGAAATTCTGAAAAAAATAGTAAAAAATTTGGTTCAGGAATAGAGATGTCTTAAAATAGCTTTTATATCTAATTAAAATTTTCGAACAATTCTTTGAGACAAGTTTTTATTAGGTAACCTAGAGTACAATAAAATTGTTTACAAAATATTTTCGACTTTTGAAAATTATTTTCTTTTATCGCTAGTTTCTAATATATCCTCAATTACGAACCTATTTTTCTTGGAATATTATTGTTTTTATTGCTAGTAAAATCAAGGGATAAAGTCATCTTAGTTCAAATTACAAGTAAAGTTAAGTTACAAGGATATTTTTAATAAAAATAAAAATTACTTTTTATATATATTATATAAAGGAACATTTTATTTGAAGCGCTCTAATGTTTAGTATACAAGATGTCCAGCAAAGGATTCGCTGATTTTATATTTAACAACTCAAAAACAAAGGTCGATAGAATAATGGAAAAAAAAATAGAGTTACTTTGAAAGCTGTAAAAATCTTATACTTAATTTTCAAAATTATTTACAAATGTTGCCAACAGGTGGCGCTTTATACTGTAGTTCTTATGACTATAGAGTGCTTTGAAGCTCAGAGCGATCAGTCTTCTCACAGTTCCACTTCTTTAACTTGAAAGGAAGTTAGCGTGATTGCAACGACTGACTGCAGAAGACACATTAATATTATATATTTCTAGATTTTTTCATTACAGTGCCATCTGTTAGCAGCCTTTGTGCACAATTTTTTAAAATTTAGTATCAGATATTTACAAGTTTCAAAATGACTCTACTTTTAGTTTCATTCTTCTATCAATCTTTGTTTTGGAGTTATTTAAATTTAAATCAGGGAGTCCTTCACTGGACACCCTGTATGATGATATTAAAATAAATTCTTATTCTTTTGTTATTTTGTTTAACCAAAATAATTTCTTTAAACACATTTGTGGAATAATACGAATGAAAATATGCTATTAAAATGTAGGAAAAATCTTGTCAAACTGTTGTAAATTAAATTGCACTGCATGTATTAAAAAGTGTTCAAAAATCGAATTCACCTAATAATGAGAGTAATAATTTTTTGGTTTCAAGTCTGTTTTAAATTGATTGATTGTGCACTTAATTATAGTTTTATATAAAAAGTTTCGAAAATATATTCAGGTATGCAATTAAACTGCTATGAAATAAAATGTTTTAATGCAATATGGATGTCACCAATTTCATAATAATCAGGTTCAATTAACTTATTGTAATTTAAATGACAACACATGTATTTGCTTGAAATAAATGTTTTTGAACTAAAAACTATATGTTTATTCATGATAGAGTAAAAAATTAATGAAAACTGTCTGTAGAAGTCAGAAAGAATGGTTGTGTGGGTGTTGTCTTGTAATAAGAATGAAACGATAGCTGTAATGTTCTAATACCTTATAAAAACGTTATTTTAGGAAGAAATGAAAAAACAAAATTATGATATATGTTAGCTGATCAGAATAAATTCAATTTCCAATATTATAGACTTAATCTTTTCGGCAAATATCATATAGGGGAGACTTGTTTACCTAAGGCCACCCCACTTTTATTGAATAATGGTTAGTTCTAAGTTTATTTATTCACTTGGGTAAGTGGCAACACCCAAATGCTCTTTTGGCAGCCATTTTGAAATCTTAAAGGAGATAGCTGTGGCAAGTTATTAGTGGAAAACATTTTTATATGGTCTGCAGTAACATTTTGCAGCTCATGTTTTTTATTGTTTTACATTGTTAAGTTGAATACTTTTCTTTGAGTTCTAGAGAATAATTTTGTTTGTAACATTAAGTACTAAATTATATGTTTAAATAAGTCCTTTATCCATGTGCATTTTTAGTAGAAGACATTTTATATGAAATTTCCAAGTCGTGTACTTAGGGCCATATAGTTGTTTGTTATGTTCAAATTGCCAAAATCAAAATCTGTTGGTGCTTCAAAGCGATAATGCATGCAGTTCATTTTTTTGGAATAAGTTTTTCAATTTATGAAAATAATTATTATTCACTAATAATTTGACACATTGCAATTCATTGTAGTTATTATTTGACTAATAATTACTTGTTATTGTTTCTTTTATAAAATTCATCTGTCTATGTTTGTTTTCTATTCATTATGGACTGAAACCTCACTTAAAGATGATGGCTTTAGGTACATCAGTTACTGGTCCTAGATACAACGAGGTCTTGTACCTAGGGCCAATTGTAAAATTCTTTAAAAACCTTCTATTTGACAGAATCTATTATTTTAAGTATTTATATTAATCCAAGTAGGAAGTAATTACTATAATGATGTATGAATATCAGTTTCACATTTTTAAACAGGGATCAGTGGCTCATTTTTTGTGCATTGAAAAAAGGCGTCCCCAGGTACACAGGTCTTCCCTACTTAAAGCAAGTAACTTATATAATGAAATTTTTACTTCATATACATTAAGAACAATACGTCCAAGAGCTTTGATAAAATGTATTGAAGTTATCATTAAATAATTTTGATATGATTTTGTACTATTATCGAAAATAATTATAATATAAAATTTATTAGTAGTAATTTGACTAAATAATTCAACTAAAACAGTTTTTTTGTGATAGAAAGAAAAAGTAAATAATGGAAATGCATTTTCGAAATTTACCTAAAATGGTGTGCAAATGAAAATGTGTGAAAATGACAAATCAACATTAACAGAACCGGCATGTATATACCAACTATCATTTTTTCTATATTCGACTTTCAAATTTCAACAATATTTGGTAAATATATATATATATATATGTATATAAATGGAAAGTTCTTTTGTTCTCTACAAAAGCCTAAAACAAATTTTAAATGTTAAAACTAAAACTCTCATTTATTTATAAAGTAAATATCACTTATTTATTTAAATAGGAAAGTTTTAACCCTTGGGAAAAGAAAGATTTTCCTCTTACATTTTACTTAAATAAGAAGTTATATACAAACTATTACGTTGAGAAAAGTACACTTTGCTAAGGAACTCTAGAGATGTTGTGTCAACATTTATTACATAACTAATGCTACCGAGTACTGCTGCTTGCGATTTATTATTATTAATGAAGATACTTTTGATGTAACATTTATTTTTTAAGTTGTATATTACGTTTAAGGACTTCTTAAGTCAATAAGGGCATTTTAGAATTTGAAAACATTTTTCAAAATAAACATCCATAATAATAATTACTGATGTACAATTTGATTTAAAATACTAAAAATATTCCGCAAACTGAAAATGATATTTACATAACATTTTGGTAACCTATATCCAATTGAAAGTATTTAAATTTGTAAAAAAATTTATGAAAGAAGTTAAACTTAATCTTATCAATTTTATCTTTCAATTATTTTTGTTTAATTTTTTTTTAAATCCTCACTTATTTTTCTTTTTCTGTTGTAGTTACTAGAATAATTGTACATCTATTTGACGCTTTTTATATCTCAAACACAGAGATCTGCAGCAGCATGTAAAGATTGAGCTTTTAAATTTATATTGTATTGATATTTAATATTTTTTTTATTTTTATTATAGTTTATTAAGATATGTATATAGTTTATAGTCCTCCACATTTTACTCATTTATGTCATTTCCAATTATCGTTTTAAAATCTATATTTTTTCCCAGATATAACTAGATGTCAATCAAAGTTAATGTATAATATTTTGATTATTTTTGTTGTTGTTAGTATACCATTTGAAAACCATAGAAATATGTGAGAGTACATTATTCAAAAACTGTCTGTTAGAAAGAAGTAAAATTTTTATGTATGCATTTCTAGGTTATATTATGGAACATTTAACAGCTATTATTGATAGAGACATTTTTGTATCTAAAAAGATTTTAATGGGGTATTAGTCAACTGTTTCATAATATGTTAGTTAACGTTAAACGTTTCGCTTAAAAAAAATCAAATTTTAAAATTCTTTCTAATTGCCTAACAGAAACTTTGCTAACAGACTTTTAAAAAAGAAATAGATATTTTCGCAACTTGAAAATTATTTTTACGTAGTGAAAATATCAACTAATTAATAATAAAAAAAAATAATTATATCCTTAATCACACGCTTTTATTCAAGTGCTATTTATGACAGTGTTTGCTTTTTACAAACTGATCGCGTGGCAAACACAAAAAATGTATTATAACAACACATTTTCATCAATGTCACAGTGGTCTGTTGCTGCTCAAACGAGTATCGAACGTTATCTTATCCAAACCTTCCGTAAATTAAACAAATTACTCTTCGACATTAATTAAGTTTTTATAAACTGGACTTTTCATCATACCAGCTTGTGCTATATTTTAAGCGATGTGGCGAAAAATAATTCCTAATTAACAAGAAAATTATTAGTGGAAAAAAGACCCTTTTAAAAGTTAAAAAAAAAAAAAAAAAAAAAAAAAAAAAAACCTTAAAAAGCTAACTTCAGACAATGACATACAAGAAAGGTAGCTGTAGTTATCTGATGCACTATTGAAGAGTGTTGTATTAAAGGACTGTTAGTGCGAGGTACCATTTTTATTTTTAACAATACCTATAAGCTTTTAAGAGGGAGTTAAGAAAAAAAAATGTAATGTGTAAAAAATAATTTTTAGCCATCTCAATCAGTTTTATGTCATCACTTTAACATAAGCACTCAATATTGGCAAATTATTCTTTAAAAATCTACATTTTTAATAAGAGAAACTATTTGGATAATATGGTGAAAGGAGATTTTTTTTTTTTTTTAAACTTGTATCACAATCCGAACATTGTTAGTGTTACTATACTTTTAATTTGACGCATGTAACGTCTAGCTTCAATTTAGTCGTAAAAGTTGCAATAGATGCATGAAATAATAATGAATAATCATTATGAACACTTTCACAAAAACATATTCCATTCAACTAATTCTATGAATTTATACTATCAAAGATAATATTATTTTTCTTTAAATATAAAGATTCATCACAATGTACAACTATGAGAACATTTTCGTATTAAATGCTAAGATAAATCTAGTTTTGAGATCTTAGAATGAGTAATCTTACTTTTCATACATTAATATTATTATTGAGTAAAATAATTTGTATGTTTGGGTGTCTTCACTGTTTACCACTGTTATCTCCACTGTAAGTATGTTTCCACTGTTTACAAATGATTTCAGATTATCTTGGAAAAAGAATATTAAAAACTGCACCAAGTTTTTAATTATATTTATTTTATTTAAATTGTGTTTTTGATTGAATTTAACCTTTTAAGATTAAATAATGCAAATTCTTAATTCTTTTTATTGAATTTTAAAAGGATTAACCATACGAGTATATTCCATTTTTCGTCAGGAATGTAATTATGAGCACTAACTCTTTCCTCCTATGCAACCATTCTAATTCCCTTCCATATATTGATAAAAAAGTTCCAATGTTTCAAATGTTCAAAAAGGCATGTGTGCATATTTTTCTCCTCTTCTAATTTAAAATACTCTTTCGGATTTTTATGAAAGTTTACAAAATTGGACAGACATGGAGTGTGTTTTTAAATCCTTTATATTAACTTGGATTTTGCGTGTGTGTGTGTGGTTGGTTGGTTGGTTGGCTATGTATGTCGATGGTGGAAAACTCTGTGGAGGCCTAATTAACCCCCTCACCTTCATCCAATCAGGCTGAAACTTGGCAGATGTATTTGTTGCGTTGACAATGCATTCTACCAAATTTTGGGAACTTTGACTGTCACTAAAAGGTCCTTTTTAGGAAATACTAATAAACCAACTTGCCATCATCCAATTGCGGCTGAAATAGCATTCAACCGATCATTGAATAAACTATTTCTCGTTGCCAAAATTTTTGTTCAGAATTAAAAATAAAATTGTTTTTATAAATAAATAATAAAATTGTTTTAAATAGAATAAATAAAAGTTATTTGAATGTGAATGCATAAATTCACATTAATTTTTAATGAACTAATTTTGAAGAGTAGCTTACCGCATGCTTTGCTGATATAGATGTTTTTAATATGTTTAATTAGAAGCAAACACCAAGCATACACTGACAACAGAAGCATCGCTATGTTAATTAATATAAAATTTAGCAATGCATGTAAAGGATTTATGTACAAAAAATTGTTTTTATGGGTTATATATTTATGTACCAACTTTATCCCTAGCACAAGTGTAGCTCTGAATCGAATATTGTAATTATCACTATATTCACTTAAGAGTGTATTCTTATTTTATTTCTGTGTCTACATACAGCCATATTTGTTTAAAATGTAAGACTGCATATTGTATGTGACCATCTACCTTCGTCTCACCTACACATATAGCGCCCAAAAACACTGTATTATTAATGTAACAAAATATATGAAACCATTTCACACCTTTGTATATGTAAAGGTGACAATTTTTCTAAATACTAAATCTTTTAAAAAATGTGCAATATTTCCTTACTTTGAAAATTTGTTTTCAAATTACCATAGTAATCGAATTTAGTATCAGCAGCAACAATCCATAAAAAAAAAAACAGTAATATCTATTAGCTTAGAGTAGAAATGTACTCGATAAAATACTACGTAACAACATGTATGAAAATTTGCTACGATGAATAATTTTTTACATATTATTGAGAGAAATATGCATTCTAAATTAATTTTGAGGAATGTTTTTATATGGATTTACTAAAATAAAACTTTCAAAAACTAGAAAATGATTCTATTTAATAATGCTTTTTGATTAGTTATATTACGCAAAGTTTATAAATTCTCTTGATACTCTCAAAAAAGATCTCATTAAGAGTGCCTTAAATTTTTTATTTTAGTTCATATCTCTCGGTTACAAATATTTTAAACGTACGTTTGCAAAAGTAACATTTAGTTTAAGCGTTCGTATAATTACTCTTGATATAGCGCTAGTGCACATATTTTACGCTAATAATATGTCTTTTTATTTCATGATATTGCAAATAATTTATTTTGTAATAAATCTTAATTTCAAATAAAAAACGTACTTTAAAATTTATAATTTATTTAATATGGAAATAATACAAAATTGCAAAAGTAATTCAGTCTTCAAAAGTTAATTAATAAAATATATAATAATTTTTTGAGATTTCCAATTAAAAAATTGCTTTTATATTTTCATAAAAAGCTATGTGGCAGATTCACAAACCTTTATATAAAAATAATACATTTCCATACATAATTTTTTAAGATGTTGGTTAATGTTTTATTTGAATTCATCCTAGGATTTATATTGCAATCATTTGAATTCTGAAATAATAAAAATTAAAAATATCCAACTGACTTTTTAGAAATAGTAATTAAAATACAAAAAAGAAAAATCTCCACAGGCATTTTATTAAAATACATTTTCGAAGAAACTATGCATTGAAAATTACAGTAGAATGAAAAATGTAAACTGAATGAAATTCAAACTAAATTAGGTAAAAGAAAGACTTTTCATACAAAAACAGATTAAGCAGATAAAAAACAAGAACAATTCAAATTTTCATGGAAGGCATAGTAGATTTCAGATCGTTAACTGCTTATTTAAAAAGCTCAAACTCAGGCAAAAAATCGTACCGATACAAAGCTCATCATTTTTAATGAAATCTGTTGGTAATTAGTATCTTCGTTAGGCGATTTAAAGTATTTTTACTATTAGCAGTCGGTCGTGTTATAAACTGTGTTTTCATTATTTTTTGTGCATTCCTAAAAAATGGTTCATTAGGTCCAATTGCTTTACCAATTTTTTTCACCATTTAATCGTCAAGGCTAATGTAATGTTCAAATTAAGTCTTAGGTTGTTTTTTTGCACAATTTAATGCTTAGGACTATAAAGCCACGTGACCAATTAAAACTTAAAAAATCGTACTCGTTAAGTACAACACTACAAACATATTTTTCATGCAGATTAAAAAATGTTTTTCAAAACATAACTTTTCCCACTTTAATGCAACAAGCTTAGCAGTTGCAATTGACTATATACCACAATATATAATTTCAATACTATTTCAAAATTATAAAAGATAATTGTACTACTAACGCCTTGCTAAATTTTGTGGTGGTTTCTACTTCATAATTTCATATATAGCTCAAATATCTATTAAAAATAATTCATTATTTTAGTTAAATTACTATAATTTTTTTCAAAATAAATGTAACTTAATCTGCTTATTCTATGTAACCTTTTGAAAATCATCTTATCAAAAGATTATACAAAATAAGTAAGGAATTATACAATGTATTTCATATTAATATATTTCTTCAAGGACATTAGCTTAACTGATAGGCACGATTATTTGATGCCGTATAATAAATATAATTGTGAGATAATACTCTGATATCGGATAACTTATTTTCTTCTGATTCTAAATTATTCCATAAATGTACGATGCTTCTATAAAAATATCAATGTAAACAAGTAAAAATGTCTTATAGAAAATGAGTCATTCCTATCAAAAGTCTAATTAGAAGAAGTATTTGAAGTGACCAGGAAGAAGGAATCACATCGTATAATAAGAACATTCTGCACGATGTACAAACATTTCATATGAGCCAGCAACTAAGTCTTCATGAAAAACAAGTAAACAAACACGATGAAGTTAATTCGTGTTTCTAAGTAGAGCCTCGAAATGAAAGACTGCCATGTATCTTGATAAGAGAGAAAGTAAGTAATGAAGTGCGCCAAACCGGTGCTCTTCTGTGGAGATAAAGAAGGCTAAATGCAATAAGGAAGGTCGCTGCATCATTCGAAAATGAAACACGACTCAACATATGCTTTCGAAATGCGTGGCGGAAGGTCATTAGGCTCAGAGGATGTCGTTTCAATAATGAAAGTTTGGGGTTGCAGACGTTTATCGTAAATGAACCTTCGGTAAAGACATCAAGAGGATCGGATGCATTGATATATAGATATGTGTTGGTATCATTTATTATCGAATCCGAAAAAAATTTTAACCAACAAAATATATAAGACAAAACCATACTACTAAATGACCAATGGTAGAAGTGGGAGAAAAAGTGATGGGGTGCCCAAAAGTTGGTGAAAAGTACACCCCCATCCCCAACGATAAATTTTATAAAATGTCCTATTTCATAATAATAATAATAATAATATAACTAGTAAGGGAATAATTTATACTTCCTTACACTAACATTGAATTAGGGTGAAAAATATATTGTTATTTAATGAATATTTTGAGACTTTGTATTTTTACTTGGCAGTAAGAGATAAAGTGAAGTGATAATTCCACGTTGTAAACACAAAGGCTTATCTAGATTTAAATAGTGCTTCAAAATGTGCATACTTTCATGAAATGAAATTAATGGAGAACTTAATTTGTTTTAAATAGCTTGTCTTTATATGAAACAAAAATATAAATTTAACTTCAAAGAAGATTACTTCATCGTAATTGACCAAGATTTACAGGACATTTCAATAAAAATACTTGTATCTTTAAACAAAGTAGTATAATACATTTTTGTACCATATATACCATAACATGGTGTTTTTTTTAATTTTTTTTTTTACATCTGAAAACTTCAAATAACTTTTTCTCAAGGTCATACTACTTGTGAAGGTTAATGTTATTTTTCTTCAGTAGTTTTTAGTCGGATTGAGTGGTTTTAGAAATGAGGGGATGAATTTCAGTGGGTTTAAAAGTACGAGGATGGATCTCAATGGTTTTAGAAATGGGGGGGACGAATGGGTATTTTCTTGAAAAGTGAGGGGACGTGGCGTCTACACAGTCTTCTAGCACTGTAACAGACTAACTATATTCATATTATGGTGTGCATTCCTTTGAATTTTCAGTTTGAATCGAATTAATTTTAAATAGAATGGAATCGCTTGCTGAATAGAATCAAGTCAATTCTTTAAAAATTGTCGACACTCTATAAAACATTACATATATATTTTTTTGTATAGTTTATATTTTTAGATAGAAGGCATATATATAAACTACTTGTACGTACGTAAAAACGTAAGTCCTTAAAAATACGATTAAATGTTAAACACTTACAATATTTAAAAAGTTTGTTTTCTCCTAGTCTACAGTTTTTAGAAACCAACAAAAAATCTTTCAGCAAAAAACGATTCATTTTTATAATCTAAAAGCTGCGTGGCCCAGTGCTGCTGGGAACCCGTTGAAGGACATAGAAATTTGTATTTGAGAAAAAGTTTTTGAACAGATGTAGTATATTACATTTGGAATTTTTTTCATTTGGCAATCAGAAAAATTGTAAAAATCAAAAATACGGTAACTAAAAATAAAATGAAAATATAAATAATAATAAAATTAAGCTCAAATATCAACAAGAATAAATAAAATATAACTTAAAATAAAACCCATTGGCAGAAATCGCATTTATCCGGGAAAAAACACGCCAAATAAAATAGTGCCAAAAAATTTTCAATACTATATCTGTGACAAAGTTTTATATTTGAATTCTTGAAATTTATTTGAAAGGGATTGTAAAAAAAAATCCTGATGCTCCCTTACTAACTTCACAATGGCTACCAAAATAAAGAGCCAAGAAAATGAAGTCGCAAATTAGGTTGGACTTACATTAACAACGCTTCTGGAGTAAAACAAAAAAAATTACAAGTAACAAAACATTGTAAAATAGTCTAAATTAAGGCTCTTATACTAGGCGAGCCGGCGCGTCCGCCATTTTGAGTGGAAAGGTTGGCTCAGCTTGGCGCTGAAACCATTGAGAGCTACGTAAAACTCCGTCAACTTCCACAGCCGGGTATTTCGTTATTTGACACATTTTTAAAAACAGAAAAATATTAATTATTTTAAAATTATATTTCATGAAGCCAATATTTTGAATATTTTAAAGATGTTTCGAAGTATTGTTTCTTAATTTAAACAGCACAGTTTTTTTATGGAAAACTTATATATGGTTCAGATAAGGACGTTTTCTTCAAATCGACAGTTGATGTTTATATTTGAAAAATTCCTGATCTATATTTTTGCTGTATATATTCTTTATATGAAAATGTTGTATCTATGAATATAATAAGTTTTAGGGTGTAATTTTTTTTAAAATTCATATTTCCTACATTGAAAATAAAATGCAATCCATCTCTAACATATAGGCAATCCACTGATAATTCGTTAAAAACGTAATCTTTACTCAATTTGTTAACTTCATTGCTTAGTAATTTTTCTGCCTCTTAATTTATAAATAGTACATATAGTTCATATTCATATTAGCTTTATTTTATGTATTATATTGAAAACAAATACAAATCAATGCACTTTTTTAAAGGGATGAAGCGCTTTTTATCCATGTACCATAAAAAAATCTCATTAGAAAATATTACTGCAAATTCTGAGAAATGTTCCAACAACTTCCTTGAGGTGGAGAACAAAATTTTATATGGTATATTAGAATACAATCATAAGGTAAAAAAAGAGATCTACAGTAATTGGGAATGGAGTTATTTTATATATTATTTAAACTGAAAAACATTTAAAAATCTTTAACCTATAAAATTGCCGTTCTTTTAGAAAAAAATACTTTCTTCCAACTTTAATAATAAAGAGAAGGTAACCCTCATTCTGAACGTAAATGTCAGACTCGTTTAAAATTGGAGACAAAAATATTTGGCATGACAATACTGATATGCATAACTAATACAAACACAAAAAATAAAAAACTTTTTTTGTAACCAATTTAAACTAAAATATTCTAAAAACTGTAATGGCTTCATTTGAAAACAAAGAAAATAAATGTTTTATTGTTTATAATATAAAAATATAGTTAAGTAAAACGCAAACGTTTGCAAAGAACATTGGAATAGGAAAGTGGTATCAGAAAATCAAAATTGCTTTAAAATTATAAAAAGAAGTTACTTAACAACCCAAATTAACAGCCATTTAATCGTAATAAAAATTAAAATATAACTTTCCTTGCATAGGCGACAATTTTGAATCCATCGATGGCGTCTGTTCTTGCTTTGGAAAGCGAAATAAACTCCTTTTCTTTGAAAGATCTTTGTATTTAGTCGCATTTGAGCAATAAGAGGACGAACAACAACCCATTTTACAAGACATATTTAAAAAAAAGCAACCACTTTTTAGAAATATCAAACGAGGAAAATGCACATTCATCCAACTCAAATTACGTCGAAACATGAATTGCGGCAACCCTTACGACACAAGATGGCATTTCCTTTTATAGGGGCTCTAGTCTATATTATATAATACAAGCCAAAATATACCAGTGCCGTTCAATAGAATGGAGTCATGTCTTTAATTTGATATTTCCGTAACTCTTTTAAGGATATTTGGTACCCCTTGCTTTCACACAAAATTATAAAAATATCAGATTTTTGTGTATGTTTATAATCTTTCAAATCTTCTCCTTATTCTGGCAAATATTTGAGCTGATCCAATAACTGCAATTTCCGAAATATTATATTTTTATGGAGAATTTAGCATAGTTGCAATAACTCCATTAATGTTTCGAACGCATTTTTATCAGTTCGTGTTTTTTGGAATTTCCACCTTACTCAAAATGCTAAAACTTCAGCACATATGATTGAAATGACTTGCAATTGTTTTTGCTTTATTCCAATGATCTATTTGACAAAAAAATGCATAGATTTTTGAATAAAATATGTTCTTTTTTTTAAAATTTAAATGTTGAAAATATCTTTTTTTAATGCGTTTTTTTTACCTATAGGTACAGTAATTATCGTTTCTCTCGAAACCTATTTTACTTATTCAAAATCCGATGCCTAAAAAGTTAGAGTATGTTAATAGGAAATGTTTTTTAAACAAATCAGGAAAAATATTGAAAAAGGATAAAGAAGACATAATTTGAGATTTAATGAATTTTTTTTAAATTTCAAAATTTTTAAAATTTAAAAGCACTATGTGAACTTTTTTTTAATAAAATTTAGTCATTACTTAGTAATAAATCCAAATAGGTAAAAATTATAAATTTTAAAAACTTAAATATAAAAAAAAAAAAGCGTACTAAGTTCATTTAACCCTCTGAGCGTCAAGGGAATGGGCGAAATTATACAGTTGTTTTCCCTGCAATAATTTTTAAATTATATTTCTGATACAAATATATAATTTTTTAAAAATTATTTTTTATTTATTTTGTTTTAAGTAGGTTTTAAACTATCATCCTAATAAAAAGATTTAAAAATTATTTTATTTTACATTTTATTTATAAATTTAAAAAGGTTGTGTATTGCTGGAAAAACTGGGGATCAAATGACGGATATATACGCCCGTGACCCTCAGAAGGTTAACTAGAAATGCACTATATTTACGCAAAACTTTGCTCTTTTCTTCTGTGACATATATACGAAAACGTCCAAAAGAGTTATAGTTTGTGGTGGGATGTAATCTTTCATTTCAATAAATCTAATCTCCACCGAATTTCCTTTCTTCCTGTTATTTTTTTTTATATTCATCATCCAATCAGAATGCTTCATTTACTACTCTTTATACACGAGCATACGCAGAGCTTGTTTACGGTATTGATTGAAAAAATAATATAGGAAAATATTGCGATAATATTCCAACCACTTATCGAAAAGACGATTATAATACATAAAAATAATCAGAATAATAAGAGGGACACATTAAAATAACTTTTGAACTTATTATGATGTAATAAAATACCTTTGCCATTTAAGATTTTTTTTTAATGTCATTAAATTTCGATAAAAACAACTTTTAATCGAATAATCGAATTTTTAAGTTGTTATTTACAATTTTAACGCACTAAAGCTTCTATATATCAAATTCTGTATCTTTAGATGCAAAAATGTGGATTTGTTTATGGTTCAGATGTACAGACATGTTATACATAACGAGATATTTTATCCCAATTTAATTAATTACAAATATGATTTAATATTTACATTCAATTCTAAATAAGAAACATTTGGCTGTAAACCGTTGAAAATGAATTGTTTACCAGATGTAATCATCAACGATCGTTAAGTGAAGAAATGTAATACAATTTTCTCATCTTATATTTGTGGAGTCAGAATATATTGTTTAAATAATGAAAGGTTGTACACAAACCTTCATCAGTGCATCATAAAATGACAATAGTTAAGGTATCGTTTATGTTCCTATTGCTTGAAAAGTACATTCAATCTTTTTGACAGTGGGGGGGGGGGGGTATTATCAGATATTATAAATGAAATTCTTTCAGATTAAATGATGCAACATGCAAAATGATTTTTACCAAGTAAGTATTTATTTTAGTATGCATAGCGATTTCGAAATAGATGTACGTCCCTGAGTCAAAAGTCAAATGTTTCAGGTCAACAATGGTTACGTTCAATAAGAATTTTTTTTTTTTCAATTAAAAAAAAGGGGGAGGGGATTTCGAACATCGCGCAATTTTCAATTACAGTATAATATTGGTCATTTGCATTAAAATGTATGGTGTTATTTACCGTTTAAATATTTTCACACATTTAAATTAAAATGGCCAGTTTGGTGATATTTTTAGCAATAATTTTTACATGGGCCATCTCCAAGATCTTGAAATTGGTGATATTTTTCAGTATACATTACAAGGTCCTTTCTTGAGTGCGAAAGAGAGAAAAATCAATCGTTAATGATCGATGCTCAAAGGCAGAGAGCTCTTTGTTAAAGGCACTCGTTCTCGTTCGCTTCGAGGGTGGGGACGATTAGTACATCTTAAGAGGCATTAGCAGAGAGATTTAATCAAAATCGTTAGAGCCGTTTTTAAGCAATTGCTGAGAAACATGATTTTTTCATGATTTTCTTGATTTCAACCTTATACGCATGTGTGATTTTGACGAAAACCTTAATGATAGGTTCCATGGCCACCACTAACTTGCACACAAAATGTGAACATCGTAGGTCAATTTGCTCGGTTGTTATGCTGACCATGTACACACATACATACAGACACACAGATATAAATTTGTTCTGGACGTTTTTTTTAAAACCAGGGTGTTCCAAAATGTGGATACTTTCATTACCCTATGCTACCATATGGTTAATTGAAAGTAATAAAACAATTACTCCCAAATTCGTTTCAATTGCAAACAGAAAATATGTTATTATTATATTCCAATGATGCTCACAAATTAATTAATTTGTTTCTCTAAACTTAGTATAGCTACTATTAAGCATCTGATAGTATATATTCTAATTAATATTCAATATTAATACGAAAAAAATAACAAAAAATGTAAATTTTTTTAAACCAACCCAGTGAGAACCTATAATTCAAAAGCCTTTAATCAATAGTTTTGAATCACTTGACGAAATAAAAAAAATACATTTCACAAAATTTCGATCTCACTCTCAAAATTCAATTTCAGCATCCCATTGTTCCCAACCCAATTTTTGAAACCATTTAAAATAGAAAGCAATATAGCCTATCCAATGCACCGCCCGTGGAAAACGTGTTATTTTCCCTCCAAAATTCAATAATAATTTAGCATCGCAACGCGGATCCAACAATAAGTTTCCGATCAATCGCTAGTTGACAATCATCAGTTTTCGTTGTATAAAGGTTTCTAATAACCCAGCACAACAGCCATTTCAAGGAAACAACACTGAAAGTTAACACAAGGAAAAGGCACTCCAACAATATATATTCCGTGAATGGTGCTGTTGGTTGTTTTTCTTTAGAAAAATGTTGTCTTTTTATTTGGCTATCTTTTAGCATGATGTAGTGGAACTCACCAAGGTCTTGATTTACGTTGTCTTTAATTCAAACTGACAACCTCTACTCAAGGAATGAATAATGCAAAAAGTTTCATCCTCTTGTCTATAAAACGTGTTAACAAGGCACACTGTGGCAGAAAATGGGCGAGATTTATTTGAGAGGGTTAAATCTGCAACAAATATATGGTAGGATTGCTTTCCTTGAAGTTCGATGAAGTAAATTTAGTTGTTAACAAGTTCGTAGACAATGGAGTTAGTTAAAGTGATAATTTAAATGCCTCTTGTTTGAAGTAATATACCCTTTTCATAACTTATGCTATGCGATCTATACATTAAATAAAATATCATTGAATTAATAGTTTATCAATAAACTAGAAGATAGCTAAATGCTCTAGTTTACAAATAAAACTAGAAGTATCCCATTTTGTGATAAGGAGTAAAAAGTCACCTGTTTTTGAAATTTAGTTTTATTTGCAGTTTCAAAAAAATTTGATTGCCAATGAAAGAAAATTTGGATAACATTACTGGTTTCGAAAATGTTATGTATGGTATAATTTCCAGGTAAATGTGTTTGAAACTGTACTAATTGAAAAAAGAAAATAATTGGGAGTAGACATAATAAGCAGAATATAATATTTGTTTTCCTTGAAGAAAAAGAAATAGGAGCTAATAATCTAAGAATTTTTACAATGAATCAGTGTACATGATAATGTAACTTAAACGTTTAATACTATAAGTATTTTGCGCCTAGTAACACTTATACTTATATGTATAATCTATTATCAATAAATTATCAATTTAGAATTCATTTCAATTGTAGATTATTTAGAGAGCCAAATAATTTAAAGAAATGTTTTTATGTATTTGCAAATTTTACTTGCAATAATACTATGTCATTGAATTTGAAATAAGTAAATAATTCTCAATAAGAACGCATTTTTATTTATTTTTTAATTCACCGGAATTTATTTTCCGAAAAAATATTTCATGACACATTGACGTTCAGAATGATTTAAAATTAACAAGATGACAATTAAAGATGAAGAAATAAAAAAACAATAATGTATTGCTACTCACACATTCATTGCTTTCGAAAATACATATTTTTATCCGAAATGGCTACCTATTCATTTTAAGTCCGCTCTCCAAAAACATCGTGGAATAATACCTTCAATTTAATATTAAATCAACAAATCAGCTTATACTTTTTGAAGTATAAGAGAGCAGGGAACATCATTTCCCTACATCATACATCAAGAAGCATCTACTAAAGTAAAGAGGAACTTTCTTTGTAAGAAGCACTGGGATCATGGGATGGAAATCTGGGATTATTTCCTCCCTTTTGATTCCAAAGTAAAATATCGCAATAAGGGTCTTAGAGAAGATGGGACCAAGGATATGTAAATAAAATCGCTGCCCAAGGGAAGTACTGACTAGAAATAAATAGATTGTAAAATGAACTTGTAGTGCATGTGGGTTCATAGATTTATATTTATAATGCTTTTAGTGAGTAGAATTTAGTTATGCGGATATTTTATTCGAAGATGGCTAGGATAAACAACCGGAATTGGACGGACTTTCTGTTTTTGTTTACTTAAAATACCGAAACTTCTTTTAGAAGGAGCTTTGATTGACATTGAGGATTACATTTGATGGTCTATATAATATAGCTAGATTATTGCTCTATTAAATTTTGTTGTCTCTTGTGCCTTAGATGAAAGAAAATACTGATATCATTGATTTATTTTTTATTTGTTCACTCATAACTTCATCATTTACTGAATTATATTAAATAATTTTATAGACACATATAGGCATTCATTTTCAAACCCAGACACAAAATTTGTGTTTGCTTCAACTTAAAAATTAGGACATGTTTAGAGTTTAGGTTAATACATTAGGTTTGCTTGAAATATTATCGATTCTATGAAACAGGGAAATAATGTTTGTAGAGATTTTATTGGCTTTAGGAATAAACTTTAAGGTAGAAAACTAGAGTGTCATTGTAGTTAGAAGTATTAATTATATGAAATAATTTAATACACACTTATAGGCATTCATTTTCAAACTACACACAATTTTCTGTTTACAAGTTTGCTTTAAATATTATCGATTCTCTAAAACAGGGAAATCATGTTTGTAGAGTTTTTAATGACAGTATGAAAAAAAATTAAGATAGAAAACTAGCATGTTCTTATATATTTTGAAGTATTAAGTATATAAAATAATTTAATACACACATATAATCTGTCATTTTCTAACCCAGATACAGAATTTTGTGTTTTTTTTTTAACTTAAAAATTAGGACATGTTTAGAGTTTAGGTTATTACTTTAAATTTGCTTGAAATGTTATCAATTCGGTGAAATAGGGAAATAATGTTTGTAGAGTTTCTATTGACTAGGAATAAACTTTAAGGTAAAAAACTGGAGTTTTCTTATATTTTAAAGTATCAAGTATATGAAATAATCTAATTCACACATATAGGTATTCATTTTCAAACCCAAACACACAATTTTGTGTTGGCTTAAACTTAAAAATTAGGACATGTTTCGTGTTTAAGTTATTACTTTAAGTTTGCTTGAAATGTTATCGATTCGCTGAAATAGAAAAATCATGTGTGTAGAGTTTTTATTGACTGCAGGAATAATTTTTAAAGTGAAAAACTAGCGTATTCTGCATTTTGAAGAATTACAAATAGAAGAAAATTTAATGTTGCAATATTTTGTTTATGCCCTTTTTACTTTTTTTTGTGTTCCTTTAAAATCTTAAATTTGAACTGATTTTAATGTTGTTAGGTGTTTAACTAAGCATTTACCTTCCTTTCTTGTTTTACATTTCCTGTTTACCATTTTTTGCCTTAGGTATTTAAATTAGAAATCTTTAGTTTATATTTAATAAGATATGTAATTATAACTCTTTTAAAATTAGAAGCAGATTTAATATTGGATTAATTTTCTTTAACAATCCATTTTAAATTAACATTCTGTATTCAAAACATAATTCTTTTTAGTTTTAATAATTTTAAATCAATAAGTAATTTACAAATTTCGTAAAATTCATTTATTATCACATTTTCATTTTTATTAGTTTGACCACTATATCTTTTTCTTCTATATTTAAAATTTAAATCTTTTCTTTGGGCAAAAACCATAAAATGTTTGTAAATACATTTATTGCAATGATCCGCATTAATATATATATATATATTTTTTAAATTGACATATATTTAAATTCTCTTTCTCTAACCGTCTATTGAAATCATTTTTGCTGCCTTAAAATATAAATCTTACAGTTATTAAAGTTATGTATTTGAAAATGCATTAGTTTAAAAATCATATCTTGTTTCTCTAAAATTCTTAATAGCAGATCTATGGCTAAAATTCTCTTGTTAAACTCAGTACAAAACTGGCCAAGATAACATAATTTGCAATCCTGGCATTCTATGAGATAAATACACTGCGATGCAAAAGTTTAGACATTAAACAAAATCCCTTAGATTTCAAAATAAATTTAATCGATTTTCGTAATACAGCTACCAAGTAATAAGCAATGCATACTTTACAATATTTATGACTATAAAAGTTAAATGTGAATGTTACAAGTCATCAATTGGTAATAAAACAAAATAACATTGTCTCAAAAGTTTATACAAAAGTGAAAATAAATTGAAATAAACATGATTTAAAAGTTAAATGTGAATTCATTCTTGTTGATTAATTCATAAGCACGAGTTTCCATAGAAGAAACTAAATTTTGCATCGTTTGGGACTCGATTTGGTTAAATATATCCTCAATAGACTTCTTTGGTTATTATCTATAACATGTCTGTAAACTTTGCAACACATGATGTCCTAAAGATTTTTTATTGTGTAATGATCTGGGGTATACGATGGCCAGTCGAGAACTTTTGAATGCTGAGAAATCTAGGAACGCGGTAATGTTCAGCCACCAAGTTCGATGTCAAGTGTATATTATGTAGGCCGAGCTAAGGCCCGTTTTCAACCCTTCACAGCTCAGCTTCTATCATAGCTAGAACTCTGATTTTTTTCCCCCATCGTGTTGCCCCAGATGAGTAGACGAAAAATAACAACATAATTATTAAGATCGAACAAGGGAACATCGCAAAAAAAAAAATCCTTTAAAAATCACCTAAGTCACCGGAATATTGTTATTCTGATTCTTCTTCTGGTTGTGACCACTTTAGCCTGTGTTACAGCAAAAACTATTGGATGGTTTTTTACCATTATTTTTTATTCTTTTCGGCTTGATTAGAGGAAGTGCCTTTTGTATGATTTGATGGGTATGAGGGTTCACACACCCTCGGAAATAATCCCGATGCTTGAAAATTTTAGCTAGTCTTACAGATTAAACGTTTAAATATAATCAGGCCATTCTTATTTTATTCCTCTCAGTTTGATTAGAGGAAGAGCTTTTTTTATGAATCAATGATTTCCAGGGTTTGTGCCTCCTTCCCCCCCCCCCCCCCAGAAATGATCCAAGGAGTTGGGAAAATTAACACTTGTAATGATTGATTAAAACGGGTCAATCGATATCGGACATTCATCTTTCGTTCACTTTCAAGAAGTAACTTTCACAGTTTAAGTTCAACTATTAAAACGGTATGGTTAAAAAATAAAAATTGTTTACTTTTCAATTAAATTGCATGCTTATCAAAGCTCTGAAAACATGTGTTAGAACTTTTTAGTTAGAAAACCATTTTTAATGTTCATTGGATTTGAACTACGCACTTTCTGAACACTAACCTGATTGCTTAACGACTTCACCATCGAACCTCGCTTGAATTTCTCTTAAAATAATAACAAGTCTTTTATTTCAAACTTAAGGCGAAAGCTGCTTTAAAACGTATTTTTTTATATATATTTATTCGTAAGTAAAGCTGGTAATCCTATAAAGCAAGTATTTTGTTTGTATATTTTACTTTTACTTATTTTTTAGAACATAATGACATGTTTTTGTACTTAAGTCATAATAGGTACATATTTTTTTATTATGAAAATTTGTTCATGATGTGGTAAAGAGGATTCCTACTTAAAAGAAACGAAAAGGATTTGGATTACAAACCTAAATTTCTCTACAATATTGAATCATGATATTTAATGACGCTCTCACAATACAAAGAGTAGTATGTGAATCTAATGGTTTTGCCGCTTAAGCCATTTTGCGCTTGGAACGACAATATCATTATTCACGCTAAAATATCCATCTACTGTGTCTTACTCATTTATAACACAACAAATGAAACAAAAGCAATTGATATCACCCAAAGAATAACTAGACGTTGTAAAAATTCCACCAAGTAAAATGGTCAGCCAGAAAAAGATATGAAATATAGTGTTTGTCGCCGAACGACCACATATAAGTTCTTTAGGTTACTTGTACACAATAAAATAAATTGGGATTATTGGAAGCAATCCCCATTGACAATCAATATTTGGCTGGCTGGAGTTTTCACAAAATTAATCTCAATTCAGTACAATGTAGCTCAAGCATATGAAATGAGATTATTCCGAAATTCAATCTTTTGTTTACAGGATCTCGATCCACAGCTTCATTATGTACTTTAGGATATAAAGTTGTGCATTTTGTACTTGCTTTCCTTTTTATTTTGGGATACAAAGCTGCATACCGTGCTACTGATTTCCTTTTAATTTCAGGATGTGCAACTGTGTAGTTCGTAAAAGCCATTAGCGTTTTTTTTCTTTTTCTTTTTCTTTTTTTTTTTTCGATAACGACCCGCAGCACCCCGAAGTTGCTCGGGACGTGAACTTTCTAATGTTTTAGATCTTCCATGGTTTTTTGTAGGAGGTCTACCTCTTTTTTTATATACTAGGACATTCACCCCTAAATTCGTAAGATTAAGACTTCCCATGCCTTTTGTAAGTACCGCTAACATTTTTTTGTTACTTTAAAAGTCAAACTTGGACTCTTCAGCCCAGTCTTTTTTGTGCTCATATAACTAGGTCTCATGTCTTCTTCCAAAGGAACATATATATCATAATGGGTAAATAAGTCACTTCCAGTGAAACGCAAACGTTTTACTGAGCTTCCATTAACACGTTAACGCCGGTGCCGATATTCAGGGTTTTCTCTGTGAGGCGGCACTTGAATTCACGGTCCACTTCGAGGGGCGGCGCAGGGTCCGATTACACTGTTCAACACGATTTTTGTGCGGTAATACCCACTAGGTGATTCTTATAGATCTTGACGAGCTAAAAACGATTTTGAAATCAGTTCTCGTTCATAATTTTACACGATTTTTAAGAAAATTGCAATTTTTCAAATTTGACCTCAATGTATTAAAAAGTAAAAAAACTAGTCAATTCCTGTTGAGTGCAATGAATTCCGTGGACTTTAACTAACATATAAATCTATAATAATTTGCCAATATCAATTTGAGTATACCTGTAAATGCTAAGTAAAGCTGGTGGGACTAATTTTGCCCCGAATTTTTGGGTACTCTTTTCGATTTGCCTCAAAAAGTAGAGGACTGACGCAAATTCTGACCATCGCACACAATTCTGTAAATTTTTTTCTTTAAGATACGTTCTTAGCGCTACGCAAAACAAAATCAACTTCGTATAGTATTAAAATTTTAAAATTTCGGGAGGAAATTTTTCATCATCTTTTGAGTAGAGTCAAACCACACAGAGAAGAAATGCCAAGTGAAAATGAAGTACTGCCAAAAAATTTTAATATTTTCTGCAGTCGTACTATGGACCAGCGAGAAAAACGAGACAGCGATGTAATCACTATTATAAACGCATGTCTAGCCTAAAAGGTAGACAGTATGCAGTGAATAAAGCCAACAAAGTAACAACATATTGTACTCGTTGTAAGCGCCAGCCGGCACTGTGTCTAACATGTTTTAAAAAATTCCACAGAAAAATTAAATAATTTTGTTAGGTTTATAATATTGATATGTTTTTACTAATGAATGTCTGTTTATAATGTTGCGATAAAATATAAACCTATTTTACATTACATATTTTGCGAAATACAAGTGTGACCCACCGTGGTGTACGCCGCCTCACGGGACAGACGCGTGTGACCTGATGAACGCCGGCGTTAACGTGTTAACACTATCAAAACGGGCTCTCAGACAATAATTTTCATAAAATTTGAAGTTAAATGGAAAAATTTCCCCTGCCGTCTTAAGCTCACAAACAGATACGTAAGTAGTCATGTTTATCATATCGTGGTAGTAGGACAGACTACTGCGGTACATAAGTCCACTCTCATCACAGGTATAAACTTGGAACTTCTCTCAATGGTTAACAACATGTCCAACGATATTTATTCGGACACTATTCGAGTTGTTTGTATTCAGGTAAAATATTTTGCAGGACGTTTGTCCCGTTTTTAGATAGCAAGTCTGTCTGTTCATTACCCTTAATGCCGGCGTGATGTATCAAAGAATTTAAGGACCAGGCTGGAATCGATCCCGAGGCAATGTTTGTGCGTCACATGTGAAGTGCGTCCCCCCAGGTTCACCACTGTGAAGGAGTGCAAGGATCGATCACGAGGAAAGGCATGCTATGTCGAAACTATAACCGTTAGATAAAAGTCATTGTCGAAGGGAAGTTTCGGGGCTTTTAATTGACAAAAGAAACAATGGTGTTGTGATTTCGAAAATTTTAGTTTTGGAGAACATTATTTTGATTCTTTTCGGAAAGAGGATATTTTGAGGCTTTCTTAATATTGGGGTTCAGAATCGCTTCTTAATATCATAAATGGGAAAGATCTATATTTATTATCGTTTTATATTCTTCAATGCTCTCAAAATGTAAAAAATGTATCTATTATAATCACGTTTTAATTTTTTCTGTGAATGTGTTATGTATTATTTTTTAAAAAACTTTTAAGAAAAAATAAATAAATTTCAATATAATTTAGAGGGGAAATTTAGAAGTACGAGTAGGTTTTCCAAAGAAAAATATTTTTGGTTAACATAATATTAGATTCAAAGAGTTACTTTAAATGCAATTTGTATTCTAATTTCACGAAATAGAAAATACCTCATTTAAATAATGCTTTAAGAAAAGCATTTACAGTATCACGGTTTCGAACTTTTGTATTAGATACCCTCAATATCAAAATAAAAGAAACATAGAGAGTAAAATTTAACATTACACCTGGATCTAAAACGACATTTTCTGATACATTAATGTGTTCAACTGAAAAACATACTATCGCTTACCAAGTAGATAATCGGATTTTCAATTAGACAATTTTGCATACTAATAAATGTTCTTACAAGCTAAATTGAGATAAAAACAAACTTATATTAAAAGCCACCAAGCAATTTTAAATTAAATCACTGTATATGAGACAAATGTAAAATAATTTATGAACGAAGAAGTATTTCACCCAGATGCTTATTTTAAGTTGTAATTTTTATACTTAATTTATTAATAGTATTCAGAAATGTATTATGTACAACGAATTAATTATTTATGTAGGATAAAGCTCTGAAAACTTTCATCAGTAATATTCTATTTTCTTGTTTTTATCGTTAATTTTTAAATATGATGCTCTAACACAGATTCCATCAGTCTACTTTTCTATTCATCAAATGAAAATTTAATATGATTGTTATTAATCTCGTAAAATATTCGTGATAGTTGTTTTGATGAAATCAAACAAACACTAAATTATTCTTCCGAAGGTTTCTGCATTAATGCATTTTTCAGAATGTTTCATAAGTGTGGAATATTTCACTTTTAAAGCGTGAATGTGGATACAATTTCCAATATATTGAATGTTTGATTTATAACTCATAGCTGATATGAAAGAAATTGAAATTTGAATAAGGTGTGTAAATATAATTTCATTTTTAATTTACTACGATGCTTGGTGAAATGGAAATACAGTTTGCAAAATAATTTTAAATTCTTACAAAGTTAAAGAAAAATCTGCATTTCATTTCCGGTTTTTACTCTTCTAATTGCCTTTAAGCTCTAATTAGCACTGATTTCTTGTGAAGACATTACAGTTAAGATACAAAATAACTATTCGAAATTTTAGAATTTCTAAAAAAGATACTGGAGGCCTCTATATTATTCAGGAAAAAACTTATTTTCACTTTCAATTACCCATATGTTTACATAGGGTAATAAAAGTAGAGCGTTTGTTCAAAAAAATTACGACTTTTTATTTTTTTCGCATTGCTCCACGTTTGGAACATCTTGATTTCAAAAAAGTAGTCTAGAAAAAAGTATATATGTGTGTACATATGTGTGTACGTGTGTCAACATAACTCACAAACAAATTGACTTACAATGTTTAAGTTTGGTGTGCAGGTTAGTGGTGGCCATGGGACCTACCATTAAGATTTTGTCATAATCGCAAATGAGCATAAGATTGAAATCTTGATAAAGCATGAAAGCTGTTTCATGCACAAGAAAGGACGATGTAATGCATATCGAATAACATCGCCAGCCAAATCACCAGTTTCACCAAAAATATAGACAAACTGGCAATTTGATTTAAATGAGTGAAAATATGGAAACGGTAAATTACACCACATCAAATTTTAATGCAATGACCAGTACTATAGTGCAATTGAAAGTTGTGCGATGTTCCACACCCCAAGTTTCAATGGGAATCAATCAGCGCAAATGAAAGTATAGTATCACCTTACATGAAAGACGTGTTAACGAATTTCTTGTGGCTTATTTTAGGTGAGCAGATGTTTTGATTTGCACAGAAAATTATAGCATAAAAAAAAGTTAACTTTATGTGCAACTTAGTGACAATAGCATTGCAATTTCATACAAAAATGCGACTAAAGTGTTTTTATATCCTGGAAAATTCTTGCGCTTCTTTTTAGTAGAATTTAATTTTAAAATTGTATATTCAAGAATTAAACGTAAAAATTGGTCAAACAAGAAAAATACTCATACAGATATAGTTTGATTCGTGTAAAATCTGAAATTATATATTTTAATCTACGTATCCATCTGCTCATTTCAAAATTAGAAAAACCTAATGATTTAATATTAATTGACGATTAATTTTCAAACTAAAAGGTGACTGATTTGTTTCGTATCTTTATTTAAATTATTGAAGCTTTACAATAATTTTTAATGGGCAATATTCTAAAAACAGTTTATGAATTTAGTTAATTTCGTAAATTTATATTTGCTTACCACCATCGATAATATTTTAAACTCCGTTGAAATACATTAGAACAACAACTTGACTAACATTATCCCAAAAGAACCAGCAAAAGACACGAATATAGTAATTGCTTTCTGAAGTATATCAATTATTACCTTATTGTTTCTTTCAAAACATGATTTTCGAGTAAGTTTTCTTGTGCTTTATTAAAACAATAAGGGTTTCAGTATGGAGGGGATTACTCGTAAAGTTTGATGTATTTGACCGTTGGCAATCATCTCTTAATGTTTATACATTTCAATAGTATTTTGCATATCACACTATTTTATTACGTAGAAACTTTTTAGGGATCTCAGTGAATGTTCTACAATATGATTCACCATAGTAGAAATCTTATATAAATGAAAGGGTCATATTTTTTGTCTTTTTAACTAGAGAAAACTAAGAATTAAAGGAAGCACCGCAAAGACGAAATGAGACCAAAACCTGCAATTTCGAATTAGAAAAAAAAAACTAAAATGCAAAAATCCGCCCTCGCTTTCATTTAACGACCTCTTTTGCGTTTAAAAAAGACTTATTCATATAATAATTTTTTAAAAATTTCCAGAATAATAGTTATTTCAAAACGATGAATAGTAACTTTATATTTTCAGTTGGACTTTTAGCCTTTAGCAGCAAATAGGCAAAAAAAAAAAAAAAAAAAAACTGTTGTTTTTCTTTTTGAAATGGTATAATGTGAAAAACTTGGTTCTAGGGTGGAAAGCAAAAAAATTAATTTTATTTGTTTTATCCTTATTTAATTCATCTGCAGATAGCGCATCGACCCCTAAGGTAAATACGATTTTCATTATTTTTCAAAGAAATGGGGGGGGGGGGATATCAAATAACGTCTATAAGATGTAGCTAAAGTTATATTTTAGGAAAAAAGATTTTTGAAAGAAAAATAAATGAAAAAATAATACATTTAAAAATTTATTAGCAGCCCATATTACACGTATTTTTTTTTAATTGGCTAATTTCCGTTGAAACAAAAATTATGATTGAAAATAAAGAAACGGTAACCAACACCATTTCAAATTTTAATGCAATGACCAGTATTATAGTGCAATTGAAAGCAGTGCAATGTTCCACACCTCTAATTGAAATCAAATTGTTCCCATACGTGGAGAAATGAAAACAAAAATCGTTTTTTTTCCCTAAAACAATACTTTCATTACTTAATAACAGTTAGTTAGCATAGGGTTATAAATGACATATCCCCATTTACTACGCGGACATCCCACGGTAGTTCTTAGGTTCTCCCTCATGCTATAGGCCTTCCTCCCTAGAGCATCCGAATTATTCCCGTTGCACTCCCATGGAGGACCTCAGGAGTGTAAAATGTCCACTTTTGAGGCTCCTGTAGTCCTCCCTCGGAGGGCAGTTCGGGAAACTTCTAGGGAGGAATTTCGGAAGCTGTAGGGAAGAGTATTAGAGAGGTTTTATAATCATTCAATGTATCTAACTTACAGTAAGACCATTGTCACCTCCGTATTTGATTGAGATTAAAACATACAATTTTATTTGGATTACAATAAAAAAATTATTTAAGAAATATGTGGGGTTTTTTTTAAATTTATTTTCAAATATACAGTGAAATTGCTAGAGTTTCCAAAATGGGGAATCGAATTGACAATTCCTCTGTCCGCTACACTTACCTCACTGCGAAAGTCGCTCGTTCTACCTCTCAACTATTCAGGCTTTATACATCTATGGTTTTGCATACTGATAAGGTCGTGCTACATCAGATTGGAAAAATTATGCCGAAAATTGTGTGCTAGAGCAGTTTGAAAAAATGATTTAAAAATGAATGTAAGCAATTTTATTAATATTATTTTTTGCCATGGCCAAAGCAATGATCTTATCCGTCATTTTAAATAAAATGTAAGTATTGAAACTTTAAATTTGTGTGAAAAATTTTGCATTTAATTTTTAAAAAGTCTTTTTGTTTTGAAATATTCATTGAGTGAATTCTGTTGTTAGATTTGTACTATATTTATTTCAAAAGTACATTTTAAATTTAAAAAAATAGACATGTCCTCTACATTTTTACTATCAATAACAGGATTTTACATCATATTCAAAGCTTCTTAGTTTTCAATTACAGAAGTCTGATTTTTAAAAACGAATGTGGATTGATTACAGTTTTAATATTGAGAAGATTTAAGAAATAGTTTGTTTTTTAGTGTCAAAGGTGATCACAAATGTTTTCCTTGATTTTGATTTGCAATTTGTAAGCGTAATTAAGAAATTTGGATACGGCTACAGTGTTCATGACAATTTGGCGTCGATATTTAAAAAACTTTAGAAAATTATAGTCCAACATGAGCTATCATTTAAAATGTTAAATTTCCATTAAAAAGATTAAATTTCCATTAAATTTCCATTAAAATCCTAGGGTTCTTCTAATTGGATGCACTTCCCAGGGAACTTGATAGGATATTCCTCCCAGAGATGAACTTCCCAGGGAATGACTTAGGATGATCCTTCACCATGGCAGATGTGCATTAAATATAAAAATGTTGTGTTCACTAGTGATCGCTTTTGTGATTGACTAGTGAATGCATTAACCACTTAGAACTTCAAATGCAGACAAATGACAAAGATGATAACCATCTTCAACCTACTTAAATTTTGGTGGGAGGAAAAGTGACACAATCGTGATTGAAAAGGTAAACTGAAAGTAATTTCGAAGAATCATAATAGAGGGTCACTAATAAGGGGTGGAAAGAGTGAGTTATCAGCAAAACTGAAAAACAAGTTAAAAGACCACTACAGTGGTTGGTGTGTAACTCTTACATTTAAAGAATCTGCATTCCAGCATTTGTTTAAATATTTAAATGATGTATCAACTGGGTTAACACATTTAGAGATTCGAATGGCACACAGCACAGTAAAAGTGAAAACTAACCAAGATTAACAGTACCTATAACAGTATGTTCTGCTATAAAATCCGGCAGCTATCCTGTAGATTTATATGTTTGTGAAGATGGTCAACTTTCCCATTCAAGATAGTATACTATGGCAAACTGAGTTCTACGATTGTATTTAAGTATTGAAAACCCAACAGATAAAAACAAGATAAAAGTGTTTTTTTTTCTGGGTTCTTTTTCCTCAAGTCATGCGTACGGTATGGTTTAATATCAGTAAATTGAGTATTTAAGCAATGTGCCAGAATATGTATTTGAAATTATAGAATCATCAAATTTCCTGCCAGAAAACTTGCTATAAGTCAGTAATTGAAAGAATTTGTTTTTCGCTTTCTCAGTAATTAAAAGAAAGTTATTTTTTTATCATCCAGAAAACTTGCTTTTCAGTATTATAGAAGATAAAAGGGATTATGTGAGAGAATTAAGTTTCAGAAAAATTATAAAGGCTAAAAACTTAGCTTCTAACAGTGCCAATCAGTAGTTTTCAATAATCCAAAATCAATTTTCTAGCTACAAATCACATCTAAATGATTCACTGGAACACTTCTACGCTTTGCAGTAAAGATTCACCAATCACGATATTTAGTTTAAATTTGAATCAGGTGAAACAGTGGCTAAGTGAAACTTGGACAAATTCCAATGTCATACCCAATTCTAGAGATGGCTTGTTAAGAACTAAGCTTTTTTCATGATCTTCAATCATAAGTTTTTCAAGCAGATCTTTTTTTCAAACTGCCAAAAGGAATAAAAAGCACTAAAAGGTCTATATTTCATTACAAAAGAAAATTTATACATTCAGAAAAAAAACTTTTTATATCAATGGAAATTTATCAGTTTTATTAAAAAAAACTTGTTTTTTAAGTGTTATACGGTTTGCTAATAAATTTTAAAATGTATTCTTTTTTTTTTATTTATCTGTCTTATACATTTTTCTTCTAAAATGTGCGTATAGATACTTAGTGATAGGTTATTTGATTTTTTTTCCCATTTACTCAAATTTATGAAAATCGTAAATGTTCTCAAAGTTTAAAGTCGATACCTTGCCAGATTTAAACAAATAAAATTATTATTATTATTTTTTCGTCTTCCCACTTATCTACTTTAGAAACAATTTTCTCACACCTATAGCGTTTAAAAAAAATACCCTCTTCAGCAATCATTGAAAAATATAGTGTTTTTTGGTAGTTTTACAACACCAGAAGATATAAGTAGATTAACACTAATCTAGCTTTTTACAACAATTTATTACATTCTTGCAATTTCTCTATAGGAAGTAACTGACAATTTTAACTTAAAAGAGTAAAAAATAAAAGAAGTGTTTTTTACTAAATTGTGCTTTTATTTTCAAATATTTCTGAGGTTCCATTTCACAAAAATGCTTCGCACTTACACAATACTGATTTTGACGTTTTCCATTCACAGAAATATTTCTTGATTTTGTTTTTAGACGAATAAAAATATTGCAATAAATCATATAAATTATAAGATATGAATAAAATTGAAATAAAGATATTGGAAATAATCAGAAAATGTTTTTTTTTTTTTTTTTTTTTTTTTTTTTTACCAAAACACTTCACGTGTTAACTAATATCGAACAAAAAATTATACTCTTTTAAGTAACTCTTTAAACAAAAATTCAACCCAAGAAAAAGTTAAGAATAAATATGTTTATTACATGAATTACTAATTAGGTTTGCAATTTCAAATGTACGTCTTGTTTTATCACATTTATATCATTAGGATAATATTAAATATCTTGTTAGAAAAAGTTAAATACCTGTAACTTCGGTTATGTATTACATAAAATAAAACTAAGTGATTAAAACTTATTTAATGAAAAACTGTTTTTATTTAATAGTTACTCAGCATAATAACACAATGTTACCGAAAGATGAACAAACAATCTAAAAAAATGTGTTGTGTTGCAGATTATTTGGTGCAAGAAGACTTTAGAAGATAGTTAGACAGGATCTGATTTACTAACAAAAGTTTAATGAAAATTTGGTAATCATGTTTTAGATCAAACCTGGTAACATATAATTATTAAAATGTAATAAATTCAATTATTTGTGTGTCAATGACTAGAAAGTTACCATATAGAGAGTGTTTAAAAATATTATTAACGAAGTGATAACTCTTAGCAAAAGTAATAAAGCATTTCTAAAAATTGACAATACAAAAAATAAGTTATAGCTATACAAGAATAAGATTTGTATTTCTAAATATTTTTAAGATAAAATTCGTTTTTGATATGAGTTTCAGATATCAACTTTTTAAAATATTTAATAGATTCTTGCAAACGCTTTTTAATAAGAGAGGTAACTGCAATAGCAAATTGTGCATATTTTTATGCTCTACAATTCAGCACCAACTTACGTTTTAAAGGTGCACTTTACATATATTTGTACAACATTTAATTAAAAAAAATTAAAAGCACATATATTTAATGAAACTTATCAGGGACCATACACCATTTTGTAAACCAAGTGTAGTCTAATTTCTAAGAATGTTACAATTTAATAAGGACTGTCTCATAATGAGATAGATTTCAACTTAAAAGGTTTTATCAAAACCTATGAACTCATAGAATTTATTTATTTTAGATATTTCGGACGTACTTATTTTTGTGGAAAAACAAAACAACTACCTAGGGATATGTTCGGGTCATATATTTCTACAAATGATTATCCAAGTAGAATCTTTAATCCATCCCAATTACTGGAGTAACAAAGACGTCATTTGCTTCATGTAGGAATCAACTACTTTCCTTCGGCTTGGAAGATAATTAATAATAACTTCAGCACTCAATATTTTCCTGTGCGATTTGATGAAGCTTTAATAACTGCCATGGAAGCTAGTGTAGTATTTTGAGAAAGCTTTGGAAGTTATTTTAATTAATTTTGCAGAAACAATCATAATTTATGGAGTTTCTCTATGTTATTCATTGCTTACATGCTTAAAATGTTTTGTTACTGGTTACTTCAAAAGTTTAAAAATCATATTTGATATCAACCATCTTAAGAGGTCATGTTAAAATGAATTATGTGTTCTTGCTGCAATGGAATGTGCTATTCTTCATAAAATTCGTACTTTAATAAAAACTATGGTTTGTAACTGTATGTATTTCGTGTAAATATTACATTCTTAGTTAATTATTTTGTATTTATAAACGTAAATCATTATTTATATTTAATTAATGTTTTGAAAAATTACGTATCTTAGAAATTAAATTATAAATATATTTCCTAAATTTTCAAAATTATAATTTATATAATGCCTAAATTTCTTTAAAAATTTTAAAATTTTATAAGCATAAAGTCCTCAAATAATATTGATTCGAAGTTAATTATATGAAAATGATATCATCATCAAGAAAAATTGAATTAAATATGCAAGTTACATATCTTTAAGTGGCATTCATGGAGCGGTTCATTGAGTATTCAATGTTCTAAAGCAGGCAGAATGAAAGTTTTGATATAGTTTAATTCAGAACTGCATAAATTAATTTTAAAATCCGTGAAAACAATTGAAAAAATTTAGAAATTGATGTTATCTGTACTTTTTTAGTAAAGCATTATCATGTTTTTCAAATCCTTCAATTGTGTGTGTATGTTTGTCGATGACGGACATATCTGTGGAGGCCAAATTAAACTCATTGGCATCATCCAATCGGGCTATAACTTAGCAGATAGATTCATTGTCGATGATAATGTATTCTTCTATTAAATTTTGAAGACTGACACTGTCACGTTTTTGCGGAATTCTAAGAAACCAACTTGCCGTCATCCAATTTCGCTGAAATAGCATTTAACCGATCATTGAAGAAACTCTTTCCTGTGGCCAAAATTGTTTTAATAAAGAAATAATAAAATTGTTTTCATCGGAATAAATAAAAGATAGTTGGATGCGATTACATAAATTCACATTCATTTTTACTGAATAAATTTTGAAAAGTATTTTACCGCATATTTTGCTGATAAAGATGTTTTTAATATTTAAAATTAGATGCAGTAAACAAGCACACGTTGGCAACAGAAACGGCGCGGTGCTTTGTTGATGAATATAAAAATTGATGATGCATATAAAGGACTCATATTAAAAATTTGGTTTTTATGGGCTATTTTTTTTTCCTTAAATGCAAATGACTATCCCTGTAAGTAGTTGGAATAAAACTGAAGTTTTAAAAGGATGTATTGCTTCAAATTACAGTTTTATCATACAAAAAGTTTCAAATAACGCATTGAATTGACGATTGAAATGCAATTGATCTTATATAATTCTCAGGTCAAAACTTCAATGTATACAGCGTGTCCCCGTATAACCTGGCCCACCTTTATTTTCGACACCGTTGGTCCTAGATGCATAATCCCAATTGAAGAAATGTTTTAAATCGTTAAAATATTTTTACTGAATAGTTTTTAAGTTAGAAAAGGGGTTGGTATAAAAATTACGGATTGTACATTTTTATATGGTCCCCAGTTCCCCCAACTCATATTTAGAAAAATGTTGCCCATGAAAAAGCATTTCAAACAAAAAAAAAATCGAAATTTGTATTACTAATATTCATGGAGATATGAAAAATTCAATTTAGTGACTTATACCACTTTACACCCGTGGCATTAACATATTTTAAGGGCATGTACACAAAATGAAATACAGAGAAAAAGCAATTGCGTTCGGAAAATTATTCTGAAATCGAACGCATGAATACGATCTATCAATATTTGTAGTGAATTGTGGATGCTGAACTCGTTTGCAAGAGGTAATAGGTGCTATACTCCCTGAAACTAACAAAAATCTTTCGACTACGTACGATTAAAGCAAAAAGAAATCTTTCGATGCAGAACAAATTCCCACTCTTGTGTTGTGCAGGGGTCGCATTCGCCCTAAAATTCCTATAATTCCTTAAATTTTCGTTTCTCCCTAAAATTTTAGAAATAACGGAACAATTTTCCGTTAGTGGTAAAAAAAAAAAAAAAATCTAAAAAGGAATAAAAATTCCCGACCCTTATGTGTAAATTAGCATGTAGTACTGTGGGATTTGCTGGTTCCTATGCAAACTTTAGTGGCAGATTATTGATTGGTAGGTAGAAAACCAATAATGCTTGTTCATCACTTCAGAATACAAGTAGGTCATACTAATACCAGATACCAGATGTATTTAGCTATTTCGTCAATCCTCGTTGTTAAAATGTACACTGCGGAACAGTACGCAGAAATGCTATTTCTGTACGGCCAGTGTAATCGAAATGGACGAGAATCTGCAAGATAATATGCAATTAAATTATTTCCAAATGGCATACATCCATCTAAAGCTACAGTTTTAAATATTGTAAAGCGTTTGCGAGAAACAGGTAGCATAGGAAGACGTCCTCGATCCGGAAATACAAGAGTGGTTGTCTCTGACGAAGAAATTTTGGGCCATGCTCTTGCTTTCCTTCAGTCTAGTGTCAGAGACATTAGTGAAGCATGTGGATACTCAAAAGCCCATGTGTGGAGAGTCTTAAACCGACACGGTGCACATCCTTATCGCCCGTGATTGGTGCAAGAGTGTTTGCCCTGGGATGAAAATAGACGGTTTGATTTCTGCAATTTCATCATGAACAAACTAGAATTGGATTCATCATTTGTGAATAACATTCCATTTTCTGATGAGTGTACGTTTTCAAGAACTGGGGTAGTAAATAGGCAAAACACACACTTTTGGTCCATGCAAAATCCTCATCTGATCCGACCAAACAAGCATCAAGTGCGATGGTCCGTTTGTGTGGCACATGGAAGGGAGCGTTAGTAGGACCTTTCTTTTTTGCTGATACATTAACAGGTTAAAAAGTATGCGAACCTGTTACAAGGGACCTCTATCTGATTTTCTGGATGACTATGTCGTGTTAGCAGACCTTAAAATGATGTGGTTTCAACAGGATGGTGCACCACCCCTTGTGGGGTGAGTTTCAAGGCAACATTATCGGTTATGGAGGTCCGGTAGAATAGCCTCCTAGATTTCCAGATCTAAATCCTTTAGAATTCTTTCTTTGGGGATTTTTGAAAAGCAATATATATGAAAAAGAATCGACGAGTCTATTAGATATGCAGAATCGAATTTTATCCGCTGCCAGGTGTATTACGCCTTTAATGCTGAAAAATATTGAAGATGAATTTGAATGACGTGTGCGCTTAAGTATTTTAGTCGAAGGAAAACACTTCGAGCATATGTAATTAAGAAAGAGATCCTTTTCACTTTGTTTATTTCTCTCACCTTTTATTTTTGTTTGTGTAATCAAAAGCGCTGCTTTCTGATTATGTTATTATTTAAAATTACTTAATTAAAATTGTTTATAAGTTTGTTTGCTGTTGCGTTGTATAATTTGTATTTTTTTTTTTTTTTAAAGCTGTTTCTAGTGAAAAATTATAATGTTTTAGGTGATGAACAACAACTTGTTTGCTATAGTCAAACCTAGTCTAGAAGCTCGTTGTTATTCCAATAAGACGATATTTCCTCATTTCAATTTATGTACAGGCACCCAAATAGTGTTAAAACTTTAAACTCCAATAACACCGTTGCTATTGGTCAAACAAATTTAATTTTTTTTTATTTGAAATGATTTTTCATGGGCAAAATTTTTCTAAATATGAGTAGGGGAAACTGGGGACCGTATAAAAATTTACAATCCGTAATTTTTATACCAACCCTTTTGCTAACTTAAAAACCATTCAGTAAAAATATTTTAACGATTTAAAACATTTCTTCAATTAGGACTATGCATCTAGGACCAACGGTGTCAAAAATAAAGGTCGGCCAGGTTATACGGGGACACGCTGTATATGTGTGTGAATGTTTAATTTTTTATTAATTATCTTAATAAATCTTAGGACAATTTTTATTTTTCATAAATTTTAAAGAAACACTATCAATGTTTTCCTTATAAAGACCTTATTATTGCTTAGGTTTCTAAATACAATTAAACCCTAAGTTGTACTATTTTCAAATTACACCATTTTTTCTAAATGCCTATTTTCAGAAACTGATATTGACTCATGCCACTGCAAAAAAGAAATGTATAAGGAATTAATTGAAAATTATACGAATCATGTTATCACTGGAAATTTAAATATTTTTAAGATAATTAATCTCTGAAATCTCCTGATACTAAGTTCAAAATGTGGACGAGAACAGAGATATAGGCAATTCCTTAATCAATCTAATTTCAAAACAAACACCGATAACTTTACTTACAATATTGCCAAAAAGTATAATTTGCTGATGAAAGATTTTCAAGAATGGTATTTTTGTGTCCATAATGACTTTAAAAAATCAGTTATACTAAAAAATCTCTTAATTATAACAGACATTAACAAAAAAAAATAAAAAATGCAAGAAACGTTTATTGTCACATATGTTGATAGAGCTGCCAGTAACTGTGCTATCATATGCATACATGCTTTTCCCAGAATTCTTTATGAAAGAATTGAAAATTCCAATTTTTATACTAAGAAAAATACTAGCTTAAATGAAACTAGAATCAGGTCAAAATATATTAAAATCAGTTACAATTTTAAGACAATTATCCGTCATACACGAGTGTAATACCCAAATTCCACAAAAATCAACATGGATTTCATATCATTGTACGTAAATTCAAAACGTACTTAGAAAAGTCTGAAAAAGATTCATTAAAAAATTTCTCAAAATTCTTTCTTTCATTAAAAAAGTTCTCTAACATCGAAGTCTCACCTGATGGCTGGGTGGTTAGCACTCTGACTTCATATACCAAAGATGAGGTTTTCGAATACCAGGTTAAACATGAATATTCGTTTTGGTAAGCACCTCACATTATACTGTATATCCTGGCCTGACTAGCCATTTTTTAGCACAATCTACCAACAAAATCTAACATCGAAAATAACTCCACTTTTATTAAAAACAGTCAATAACTGATCACCAAAACTAAACACAGTAGGTCACATTCAGTTAGCAGTTACGATTTTGAGGATCTATTTAACCGAATAGAACTAAGTATGTTTTTTTTAAGTTTTCTTGCGAATTTTTATATAGTTTTTAAACATTTTCTGGTGATCTTTTTAAAAGTTGAAAACTCTTTCGAGAAAACTCTTTGAAAGTTTAGAACTTTCATCAAATGCTGCAATATTTTTGTAATAATTTTAAAACTCTGTTTTCTAAGGATATGAAGTCTGGCGAAGATCTCGACACGGCCGTGTGGGTTGGAGACCCGTACAACAGATGACAACGCGCCGCTAAACGAGGCCAAAGTAATTCAATGGAAGAGAGTGACTGTGACGTGATAATAAAATGAAAATGAATGATCCTGAAATTGAGAAAGTGTAGCTTATGTATTAATGCTGTCACTGACTTGTAAACACTAAAGCTGGGTAAAAGTACTCATTGTGTAAGGATTTATGTTAGTACATTTTAAAGTTAAACTTTCAAATAGTGATCTTACCTGCTTCAGAACATCTAAACCAAGCAGATAATTATAACTAAAACACTTTAATACATACACTTAAGTTTTTACCCTACAATCATCAATAAAAACCGAAACGGTAAAACACCCCTCAGGCACAATTCATTGTCCTGTTATTCCAGTTAAAACTGTATCAGTTCGGAATAATTTTGGTGATCCTAAACTTTAGTACACATCAAACTTTAAGATTGCGTATTCACAATCAGTGTCTACACATTCATCGGTCTTTTTATTCAGGATCATTACAATTTTCATAATTGTCAGTTTGTTTAAGGATTTTATCTGAATTATACCAATTCTTTTCTTTTCATTTTTTGTGGCATTCGTACGATTTGTGCCCAAAGAATTTACAAATTTTGCATTTATTGGTCTTTATTGGGGGGCTTTCAGAAATGTGGTGTGTTTCGAAATAATTTCCTCAACATTTTATGTTTTTTGGTTCATCTGACTTATTTTTCCTATTCCTAAGATCTGAAGTTCTAGATTTACTATAATCATGTTTGCAATAACTGTGCCATTTTAATTTTGTTTCGGCTGTGGGGCGTCTTAGAAAAAACGGGCTGCATCATGTTCGTTTAGCCTTGTGATAAATTCTTCTACTGTTCTACTGTCTTGATTTCATGCAACTCGTGTATGAGATGTTCACGCACCTCCAGTGGAGATGGGGGGGGGGGGGGGCTTTCTATTTGATTTTTTCTTTCTTCGCAAACTCTCAAATCCTTTAATTCTTCTATTTTTGTTACATTAAAACTTACAATCCACTTTACAAAGTAGTGGTTTGTTTCAAAACAAATTCGCGCCACGACACTGAATTTTCTTTTTTGCTCGTGTAAAATGTTGTGACGATATTGTTTGCTAGTTAATTTGAACCGTTGTAGTAAATATTTTCAACACGTTCAAAATGATTGGCGGGAACATCTGGTCTCCTTGCAATAATACCTGCAATATCCCATGGAACCAGTTCCAATAATTCGGAAACAAAACTATTTCTCGAAACATTTGAACGGGTTAGTTGCCTTTCAAAAAGTGTCAAAGGCCTATGTCGCCCAACTAATCAGCATCGAAACTTCTATTGTGCGTTTCATTTTCTGATTAGTTATTAGTTTCTTTATCCACTCGCAGAAGTTCAAAGTTTTCCTTGCCTTTGAAAATAAATTAGTGGACGTCTTCCCTTTTTAGTTTCGTAAAACAAGCAATTTCTAACAGTCTATTCTTTTCTTGAGAGAAACGAAAAATATGTACTCGCTATTTATGTGGAGATGGTGTTTATTTCTTCTTTCTATTTAATGAAAAAGTTCCCGTTTTTTGCTACAGCAACTAATTATTATTTGATCTCAGCCAAATATATTGTTTACGAGAACCGTTTTAAAAAGTAAACAATCCTTAAAACAGTTCATATTTCTTGAAAAAACCCACAAAAACAATCCATCGTATTTTTTAACTTTTGAAAGAAACAAAAAAATGGTGAAAGAAAAAAAAACTTTTGGCGAAAAAAACCCTCCTTTCAGTTCTAAGAGGGCTTTAAATCTTCACATCCCTGTCCAACCCCAAGTTGTGGGAGGCAATGATCGCATTCGGTGAAGCTTTCCAGAATATTATGTTTGATGAATTTTTTACATATGTTAAAAAGCAACAGTTTAGCGCTCTAAATAGCACAGTCCGACGATATCTAAACAGTCCACTGTCCAGTCCCAAGTACCGCAGAGAGGTATTACTCGTCTAAGGCTAAATTCTATCTGCTTGTTTTCTCATTCACATTTAAAGTTGTGATATTTTCTGAAGCACTCGTGTCCGATATATAAACTTACAGCTCATACATAAAAACTTGTTGCAAATATATATTCAAATTATAGTGAATTTTTTTTTAAATATAAATGTCCTTTTTCATTTAATTCGCAAGCGTCACATTGTGTTAAGCTTTAAAATTAAAATAATGTAACTACAATTTTACTTTAATATTTAATATCAATCTACTTTAATATTTAATAAGAGTGCTACATTTAAAAACGTGGTGGTCATAAAAAAAAAATTCCAGCTTCCGATCCGTTCAACAGATCGAGATGAGATTTCAAGTATAGTTATTCAGAGGTATGAGCTCAAAATTCTGTTAATGGCAACTAAATGGTTCTCACGGTTACAGTTATAGGTACCGAAACTCGAAATTTTCGAATGGCAGCACCTACTTTTTATCTGTCGCAAAATGCTCCGTTCATACGAAAACCGGATACGGATAACCGCTCATACGGATCACAAAAAACGGACGCGTAATGCACGCACAAAAAACAGCTCTGCGAACGGCCAACAAAAACACGATCGGTGCGCATAGTGGAAATTTGCATATGGCAGAGGCCAAAGTTCACATGAGTGCCATCATAGACAATTTTATCGGTTTTGTATTCTGAATACCTGGTTAGTGGCGTTCTGTTGGCCGTTGGCAGAGCTGGGTTTTTTTGTGCGTGCAAAACGCGTCCGTTTTTTGTGATACACGTACCGTTCCAATGGACTTTAGGGTTTTCGAATGCACTGAGCATTTTGGGACAAGAAAAAGTAGGTGCTGCCATTCGCAAATTTCGAGTTTCTGTAACTATAACCGTAACCGTGAGTGCCATTCACAGAAATTAGAGCTCATTTCTGAAATCTCTACTCGATCTGTTGAACGGAACGGAAGCTAGATGCTAATATATCGGAAAAGTTTTTTTATGACCACCCTGCATTTTGAAAGGTACTTTCTTATATATTATAAAGTGGTAAATTTTTATTTAACGTGACAATAGAAAGGAATTTTTTTTTTTTACTTACTATACCTTTTAGGATAACGTGTATGTTACGATTTTACTTAACTAAATGTATTTTTGGTTAATATTAATATTTTAACTTGAATACTATTTTTTTCTCTATCATATTTATATTATAATACTGATTGATATATACATTAGTATTAAAACTTTGCCAATTCGTCACCATTTTCTTTACATTTTAGCTAGAAATATTTAAAATGTTTACTTTAAATGAATGTTTAAATAAATATAGAAAATACTATTAAGCAGATCTTTCTATATTTAAATTAGTTGTATATATCTTTAATCGAAATCAAGTATTTATATAAATGTGTTCTATAAGTAATTAAAATTAAAGTATTGCATAGATTTCTAGAAAGAGGTATATTAGACATGATACATTCAGATTTTGAGAAAAAGGCATAGAGTTTTACAGTTTAGGCAAATAAGTATAAGTGCATTGATAGAAAATTGATAAAAAATTATTGAAAATAATATATTTTTAAGTCTAATAATTTTATTATATTTTTATTATATCCTTTTGAATGTACAATGCAATTGTTTAATATACGTTCAAATGTGTTCGGAATAGATTTTGATTGCATGATTTCGAATAATGCGATGGAAAGTTTGATACAGAAGATGGATTTAATTGACAAGTTCGTGGAATTGACATTCAGCTGATTCAAACATGGCATCATTTATCAAGTGAGTTAATTACGATCCTATTACCTGAAAAAGATTGAAAATCAACTCAATAAAAATTAAATCACTGAAGAAAGTCTCTCTGTTGAAGAGAAGAACTCGGTTAAATTTCGATTACTCTGCAAGTAATCTTGATTGAATAAAAACGAATTTGATTATCTCAAAGAATGATCAAGTTTTATCTCTTGGCATTGATTGATAGGGTAGGACAAATTCTTCCTGAACTTTTCTTTATTCAGTGTTGGCAGTGGAATTTAGGTTTGCTATAGTATTTCAAATAAATTACGATACAATTCTAGTATTTTTATTGCTTTTTCAAAAGCATGCACACATTAGTTTTGGTGCAATATATTATGGCTGAATCTTTTTTGAAGCATTTTAATTTTTATAAAACTTTCGAAACATTACAAGAACATACTAACAAACAACTGATTGGAGCACATTTATTAAACCTAAACATTCATATAGAAGTACACGTAAGAAAATTGTATGTATTAACACACAACGAGCTTTAACGCAGAACTAAATTATAATAGTAGTGTAACAAAATAAATGTGTGTCAATTAAATTTAAAACATTTCACTGGCTCTTCTAAAGAAAGGTCTCTAGAATTGTCATATCATGTGGAAGATAATAGCGTAATTTGTTTCTTAAGGGGACTTGATATCCCTTGTTTTCACAAAAAATAGGAAAAAAATAAATTTTCTATGTTTTGCGTTTTTATAATCTTTGACACCTTCTCCTTATTCTGGCAAGTTTTTAAACTGATCCGATAACTCCAATTGCAGAAACATTATATGTTTATGGAGAATTTAGCATTGCTGCAATAGCTCCTTTGATATTTCGAACGCATTTTTCACAGTACCCGATTTTTGAAATTCCCAACTTACTCAAAATGCTAAAATTTCAGCAAATATGAATGAAATGACTTGAAATTTCGTTTGTGACATTCTTAATATCTATTTGAGAAAAATAGGCATGGATTTGTGAATAAAATTAACACTTTTTTTGCAAATTTAAATGTTGAAAAATACCCGATTTTTACCCTTTTTTCACCAGTAGGTACAGTAATGATCGTTTTCTGAAAACTATTCTACTTATTCTAAATCCAATGCCTAAAAAGTTAGAGTATATTAATAGAATGTTTTATTTTTTTTTTAAACCAGGACAAAATATTGAAAAATGAAAAAAGATAGAATTTGAAATTTGCTGATTTTTTTTTTTTAATTTTAAAATTTTGAATTTTGAAATTTTGAATTTTGAAAATGTAATGCACTATGTGAACTTTTTTTAATAAAATTTAGTTTTTACTTAGTAATACTTCCAAATATGTAAAAATTATAATTTTGAAGGCTTAAATAAAAAAGTTTGAAGGGTACCAAGTCCCCTTAATGATAGTTGATGCAAAGTTAGGTTTGATACAAATGATTAATGTTATAATTTCACTTGTATAAATAAAAAATAGGATAATCTTTAATAAATTTTAATTATAAATATAACTTCAGAAACATAGATTTAAGATCGTGTGGAGATGCCTAAAATAAGTTAAGTATAATAAAATCCAATGAACTTAATATTTAAACAAATATGTTAATATATTAAATCATAACTTTTAATTTAAAGGTTAAATTAAAATTTATTATTTTTGTAAATTAATTTAAAAACTTACGATACATCAAACCTTTTATAGAAAAGTTATAAATAAATATATGGAATTTATCTATTTTTCAAAATTAGGAAAAAATAAAATATAAGAAAACATATTTTAGAAAAAAAATATTTCACACAAAATGCACTTTAAAGATTTTAATTTTTATCCCTTCTCATAAAGTGCAAAGTTATTTAAATGTTAATTATATCGTGGTTTTTTTTTAAATATTCATCTCTTTGTCACTTTTCAAAATTGGATCAAACAGTAGCTTTATTTAATTGGCCGAATACATTTTATAAATATAAACCGTAGGTTATTTTAATGGCAGGTCTTTTAAATTTCATAATAGTACTTTACTAACGACTACCTGCATCTGTGTAAAGAAGTCGATTACGATACTTGCGATTCCCATCAAATTATACTAGTTAACTCCCTTCCGTTCTAACTCTAATAATGAAATTCAGAATTGTCCTGAACCTACAATACTTCTCTCTGTCCCTAACAACTCAGCTTTTACGTGAATTAAAACTTGGTCGCAGCTAAACTAATTTCCAACTTTAAAATGACAATTGCAAGTGGGAGTTTCTAACTGAATAAAATTGGATCAACTTTTCGAAAGCCACTACGAACAGTAAATGCACTCAACAGTGAGGATAAATGAACTCGTGTTAGTCAGCATTAACCTATAATACCATTTATATATTTAATTGAACCTATAGTAGTTTATTAGCCTTATGTCGTTTTGATCCAATCGAGTTGTGAGTAAGGGTTTCTTAAATAATATCAAACCATGCACATTCCTATACATTATCCCCCAGTACAATATTGTCTAAAGTATACCATACAGAGTGTCTAGCGAAGAACACCCTGATTTGAAAATTAAATAACTCAGAAATAAAAGTCGGTAGGTTAATGAAACAAAAAATAGAGTTATTTTGAAAGCTGTAAAAATCTGCTACTAAAATTTCAAAATGAGTTACAAATGTTGCCAACCGTTCGATCTGTACTCTGTACTTCTTATGAATAAAGATCGTTTGAAGTTCAAAGCGATCAGTCTTCGGACAGTTCCACTGTTTAAACGTGATTGCAACAACTTTTGCAACAACTTATTGCAGAAAACAAATTTATAAAAAAAATTCTATAATTTTGCAGCTGCAGCGCCGTCTGTTGTCAACATTTGTAACTAATTTTGAAAGTTCTGTCTAATATTTTTACAGTTTTCAAAAAAACTATACATTTAGTTTCATTCATCTATCGATCTTTGTTTTTGTCTTATTTAATTCTAAAATCAGGGAGTCCTGCTTTGGACACCCTGTAAGAGAAATTACTTTTCAGTCCCTGTTTCCAACTGTCTCTTACAATAAAAGACATTTGAGTTTTTACTGCTTAATTATAGACTTATATTCGTGATGTATAAATAATGTCAAATATACTTTAACATTAGTTTTGATAACTTTATCACATTTAAAATACATTTTCAAAAGACAAAAATTTAGAAAAATAATTAAATATTGAAATATAAATTAAATCGGTTATTATTTTAAACCTCTCTAACTATACCTCATTTCTTGAATGTTTCGTAAATAAAAAGATATATTTTTATTAAATACTACTTGAAAATTAAAACTATCTATTTTTATAAAAATCTATTTTGAAACCTAACACAGCTTAAGCCTTTTGCACTTTTTAAATAATTTTTGCGACTTATTGCAATGGACAAAAATTTAAAATGCTTAATCTCGTTTATTTATTTTGAAATATCACTTTTTTTTAGAAATAAGTTAACAAAAATTCCGTATTCCATAACAGAAAAGTATGACTTCAATACTTCTAAAACATTTGTCAGAAGGCTTAAGCAAACATAGACATTAGATCATTTAAAATTTAGAATCTTGTCTAAACAGAAGAAAACTAAATACTCGTTTATTTATTTAATCGTCTTCATTTAACAGTTAATTATCTTTCTTTACAAAAATGAGAAACAGGTTTAAACCCAGTAGTGTGATAAAAAATGTCTGACTAAACATCAAAGCCCCTCAATCCATCTTTCTTAAAACGTTTTTAGTTAGACGCATCCAAGTAATGGCAAGCTTCTAAATGTTTCAACGCATGAGGGAAGTCCCCTTGGTAGTAAATTCGATATGCATTTTCATTAAAAGCAAAGGAAGCGAATGAAAAATCCCTTCCACGAAATTTGAAATATCGCGAGTCAACCAGATAGCACAAATAACGATTTTCCAAAACGAGATATGGCGAAAAAAATCGGGGGAAAATATGTGATATCCGGTTTGCTGTATCAATATGTGGGGGCTCAATGGTTTATTAAGAAAAGTAATTTACTCGAATGGAAGTAACCCATACGTGAATAATTTAAACTTTTCTCCGAATTATGTTAAAAATAGCGTTAATTTTGTGAAGGAGAAAGATTTTCAGAGTGTTAATGACAGTGGGTGGAAAGTAGATACTAGTTAATTTTGACTTTTTTTTAACTAGTCACTTTTAGTTTTTAGTTGAAAAAAAAAAAACATTGCAAATTATATTGATAGTTCTAAAAATAAATCAGGAGGAAAAATATGAATATAAATCAGTTTATTAAGTGTGGAATATTTAACGAATATAGATTTTTTTCAGTCTTGTTTTTTATGTATGAAAAGTAACGATACATTTTTTGATGGTATATAAATTTTCAATATGTATTGTATGATAATTTGTTCTTAAATAATTATTTTCATCATTTCATGTTTCGAAGTGTATTTAATAAAGGAATTTTATTCCAATTAATTTTACAGTTATTTATATTTAGTTTAATTACATATTATTAATATAGATTTATTTTATGCAATTATATTACTAATTTTATATTAATAATATATTATAACTTGTCTATTATGATATTTTTTTAAATAATAATTATTTGCTTCATGTATGTAGGAATAATTTTTTTTTTGTATGAAAATATATTTCTGAATATTAAATCATAATGCAAAATAATTATTATAGTTATTCGTGTTTAATGAATAAATGTTCTTATATTACTCTTTATTTTAGTTTACCCAATTATTTTTGGTATAAATAGCAAAAAAATAAATTAACAATTATAATATTCTGTTTATTGTTTAAAAATAATTCAATAACTTTATAATTTCTTTCTTCAAGCTCAGCACAATTTTTTGTTGATATTATTTATAAGTTTTATATTGTAAAATATTACATTATTATGTTTCACTTAATTGTCTAAATAACTGGTATAAAAGTAATATTATGACTAAATTAGAAATAACTGGATTTGCTAACTTAGTCCTAGATATCATCTTGGTTTGGTTGGTTGGTTGTTTTCAGATAATATGGCACCGTCAGCAACACGAGGGCTATAATGCTCCAAAACATTCGTCATTAGATTAATTTCATTCGCAAGCCAACATACATTTACAAACACCCATGCCTAACATGGGACTCGAACCGGCAACCTCGCGGTCTAGTAGCTAGCACGCTAACCACTATACCGTTGGTCGGCAGATATCGTCTTGAGTTCATTAGAAAAATTAAAATAAGTTCAGAGGCATGAATAGAAATATCATTACTTAGGTTAAATATATTTTGGCCGTTTAATATATTTTGACGTTTAATTATGTTAAATTAGTCATAAATCACAGAGTACGAATAAAATATGTATTCTTGTTGTACTGCTGTGTCATAATAATATTTGAAATATTCATAACAATTAAAGGAATTGGTAAGAAGTTAGTGAGCGAGAGGCACATTCAGAGAGAGAGACGGTACATTTATTGTTTATTATTTAAGTTCTTCTCATACACTTGCTCACTTCGGTTGTGACATTAGAAGATCATACATGAATGCCACTATGAAGGAACACTGATGCAACATTATGTTGCAGTAAGTACGCCATCAGTTTCTCCATTTCAAAAAGCATGTTAATTCTTTCTATACCCAAAACCTTCTCTAACTGACTACTCGTGGCTGAGTTAAAAAATCTTCACAAATAGGGCTTAGCCATCAATGTCGTCATCATCAGAGTAAAATCGAAAAATCAGAAATGGTCTATTAATTGCATACTTGGAATTTTGTACGATTTCAAGTGGCATAATTTTTAGGATTGTTTGCATTATGTGTCCACAATCGATAGAAATTTGAACTATTCTTTTATTTACCAAACAAAATCTATTTTTATGAAGGTTACTTTTTTGGAAACTACATTTGAATATATCAACTATTTACGAATTATAGGGCACCCTGTACTTTTAACTCTCTATGGTATTCAACTTATATTTAGACAGTATGCTTTATATATTACTGATTTTTTTTTTTTTTTTATAGAAATTAAAAGTACCCAATTTTAAAGTTTGTTAGAAAAATAATCAAATATTTTAAATATAAATAAATAAAGTAATATTATGAAAGTCTTCGAATAAATTTGATTAATTAATAATCACATATGTTTTTCAAAATATAAAATTAATGAATAAAATGCTAAATTTTTAAACTTGAATATAATTGAAATATAGAAAACCGTTTAATGTTTTTTGGTAAAACTGGAAACATGATTAACCAATGGATTTATTTAAAATATAGCTTTCTGTTTGTCATAGTTGCGAACACTTACATCGAGGTCAGGGAACAATGTTGATTACTTTTTCTTCACATTTTTCGTGATTTATTATTTTCAATAGCAATAATATATCATTCAGTTCAAGAGATATTTTTACATCATAATGAGCTAAATTAATGGTTAATGATGCGATGTTTCCTGTGGTGTATTTCACTTGTATACGTTGGAAGCAGTCGTGTATTTTCAGTATTCTAATTCTTTGATGTAGCGTAAAAGTTTGACGCTATATGTGTAAATGTTTCCGTTACTATGTTTTGTGAAGGCAAAAATAAAGCAGTTTTTCACGTTCCTGGAATCGTTTTGGCACAGTTTGGCCCTTGAGTTGCCCTTGCGCCATGAAAATCGAAATCAACCAACCTGGAATCGTCTTCCTTTTTTTAATTTCAAACATAGCAAAATTGGCGACGAGGATAGGGTGTGTTTGAAAAGGAAGACCTGTTGATATTAGTCTTGAGTTTTGGTAGGCTAAATATTGGTTGGTTGTTTTCAGATTATCTGGCGTCGTCAGCAACACGAGGGCTATAATGCGCCGAAACATTCGTCATTAGACAAGCCAACATGCATTTACAAACACCCATGCCTAACACGGGACTCGAACCCGCAACCTCGGGGTCTAGAAGCTAGCACGCTAACCACTATACCATTTGGTCGGCAGTAGGCTAAATATAAACCATGCCCACCGAATCGGATAATGTTGTGCAGCCGTTCATCGGAAGTGGACTTGTAATGCAGCCTTTCAACGAAGGAAATGACGAGTGGTCCACGTAAGTAGATCGTCTAGAGATGTATTACGAAGCTACGAATGCGCGAGCGAGGAGGAAAGGAAGTACCGACGATGATTACGCTGTTGCCGTCCAGAATGTATGGGTTGTTGAAGGACCTTGTGTCACTAAAAAAACGAAGGACCAAACGTTCGAACAACTCGAAGTTTTGCATAAACAGTTGAACCCCCCACTCACCACAATTGCGGAGTGGTTCAGGTTCCACAGAAGACACCAGCGAGAAGGCTCTTTTTTTGCCGAATTGAAGTTAGCTAAATAATGCAACTTCTGAGAAAACCTAGCAGATAGTTGGCGGGATAGGTTTGTGTGCGGGTTAAACAACGATACCATTCAGAAGAGGCTATTAGCGGAAGACAAATTTACATTGGTAAAAGCGTTGAATATAGCGACGGCTATGGAAACTGCGTCAAAGGAAGCAGCTCAGCTGCAGAATAAATTAGTTTCGGGGGTTAATAAGTTCTATATTCCGAAGTACTCAGTGAAAGAAAGGAACGCGTTTCCCGTGAAGGAGTCGAATCCGTCGAGTAACAAAGCAAGAGGTAGGTGTTTTCGTTGTACCTCTTCGAATCATTATGCAAATAGCTGTCCCGATAAAAATAAAGCTTGGAGGAAGTGTGGTAAATTTCTACTTCGCGTTTATGGGTTGGCGCGCTTTTGAAAAGTTGGCGACAAAGCTAAAATGTCGCCAGTTCGGAATTCCAAAATGCAAATTTGAGAATCGAACCTACTCCAAGATTTGTGGTATAAAAAGAAAAATTGCAACCTATTTCGTTGGTCTTACACCCAATTGAACCTAAATAATTTTAAATAAGTTTGAAATAAGAATAGAGTGATTAACAAGAAATATTTATTTTATCGTAAAAAAGCGTAGGGTGCTTTTTAAGATATTTTCACAATGGCTCTACTTTTACCAATATCTGTCATTAAATATTTACAACAATTGACATCAAGCACCCCACGCTTTTTTACGATAAAATAAATATTTCTTTTTAATCACTCTATTCTTATTTCAAACATTATTTAAAATTATTTTTTACTTTTTAGTTCACTTTTCTATTAAAGCGTGTTTTTTAGTTTTTTAAACTATTAATTATTTTCTATATTTTAGTTTGGTTTTCTATTAAAGCGTGTTTTTTAGTTTTTTAAACTATAAATTATTTTTTCTGTAAACAATAATTCTGTTTTAGTTAATTTTTTTAGTTAAGAGTACAAAACTCTCCAGTTGTTCCTACCAATAGTCACATGCTTGTCTCAAATTTAAGTCATGTGTATGCCTTAGTACACGCCGTATTACTTGGCACACGCCGTATAGAAAAATCACTAATCCTGAAGATCCTGGTAAAGGTAATGCGACTAAAAAAACACGCTTTGTATAACCGTCGTGTCCACGACAAATCTTCCAAATGTCTGCCTTATCGATTGTTGATGATAGGTTCTGTGATTACTGGGATTGTAACGGGCAACGGCACACCAGGGTTCGTTTCCTGAGAAGGTTGGTTGGTTGGAATTTAACGGCGCAAGGGCAACACGAGCTAATCCTTGTGATAAAGCGACAAACTTAATGAATTATTGTATTGTCATCGGTCTTTGACAAGTGTGCAAAGTTTGAATCAAATTTGATCGCTCAAAGTAGGGCAAAATCGAGCCCGAAAGAATCGGTTACAAGCAAACATACAGTTGAAACTAATAAAAGCGTGTTAAAAATAACCCTACCTAATACGGGCAGTCGCTTGAGGAATCTCACCCACAAAATCACTTTTTTTAATTACTTATGGCACCAATTCTTCATGGCGGTTGATTTCATATCCACAAGATGGCGTGTGATTCGAAATAAACAAGATTGCGGTCAAAATGACAGTTAATAATAAACGATATATGAAAACATAAGAAAAATTAAAGTAATTAATACAAATCAACATAATAAGCAAATTATTAACAAACAACAACACCAGCGAGAGAGACAAATGGCTGTTCGAAAACCAAGTTCCTTTCCGGCAGTATCTCCTTGATGTAAATTTCCGATAAGCCATTGGTAGCCGTCGGTGAACTGGTCTCTTTCCCCCAGATACATTTGTTCACCACAAATGGGACAAATAAAGGGTTCCGATATTAAAACGGCATCCACACATCATTGCAAAACCTGGCGTTTTCCTTCCAATTCCAACAAGAAATAACCTAAAAAGTGAATTAAAAAGAAGCCATCGTTAAAGAAAACACCGTTAGTCGAAATCAAAATTTGAAACAACCACAAAAAATGCCATCCTCGATCCTCCACGCATTCAAAATTAGGGTTACTATAAAATCCCCGTTGCGCATGCTCATCAAAAAGGGGAGTTGCCAAATTTAGAACTGTATTGCCTACAAAAAAAGCGCCAAATCGGCTTGGCGATACTTTAATGTCAACTAGGTTGGTTGGTTGTATTCAGATTATCTTACACAGTCAGCAACACGAGGGCTATAATGCGCCGAAACATTCGTCATTAGACAAGCCAACATACATTTACAAACACCCATGCCAAACACGGGATTCGAACCCGCAACCTCGCGGTCTAGAAGCTAGCACGCTAACCACTATACCGTTTGGTCGGCTAACGTCAACTAGGAATAGACCGAAGAAACGCCAGTTTATACCTTATATAGTTCTAAAGGTAACATACAATTTAATGTTAATATGGATGGTAAAAATGTTCGAATGCAATTAGATACAGCCGCTTTGGTAAGTGTCATGCCAGTAAAGTTATTTAAAAAGATAAATCCCACAAAACAAATAAATAAATCTGAATTTATATTAACCCTTTGCATTCGAGAGGTGACTCTCACTCACCACATCATTATATGCCGCAACTCGAGAGGACAACTAAGTTTAATGTAAGGCCAATGACTGTGTTTAGTTTCTTTGAAGTGGATCTGTAACCGCGAACCGAACCAAAAATGGTGGGAAACTTCTCGAGTTGCTGGTTTTTCTGCGCGAAAAAGGCCTTGAGTGCAAAGGGTTAAGAGCTTTTGACGGTGAGTTAATAAAGCCAGTGGGAGAAGTAACAGTTCAAGTGGAATACAATAATCAACAAAAATAAAGAAAACCTTTAACTTATGTGATCAAAAAAATGAGCTTTTATTTTGTTTAGATTGGCTGCGTGATATGAAATTAAATTGGGAAGAAATGTTTAAAGTAAACGCTGTAAGTAAAATCATACATTCAATAAAAGCATTTTTTGTTTATATTATAGGTTGGTTGGTTGTTTTCAGATTCACTGGCGCCGTCAGCAACACAAGGGCTATAATGCGCCGAAACATTCGTCATTTGACAAGCCAAAATACATTTACAAACACATATGCCTTACACGGTACTAGAACCCACAACCTCGCGGTCTAGAAGCTAGCACGCTAACCACTATACCGTTTGGTCGGCTAACCATTTTTGTTTCTATAATAGAAAGAATAAAATGTTGTATTATATTATCTTTAAAAATATGAATGAGATAGAGTATACATAAACTTCTCTTATTTTATTACACGTTATTAGGATAAATCAATATTAATTGTTATCGATAAAAAGTAAAATGATTTTTACATTACCTAACACTAAACCGTTTGTAAGTCCTTAACAAAAAAAAAATCAATGTACACTTTAAACTGAGAAATGAACTCTTTTCCCGAAACAAAGAAATAAATCTTTTGGTATTTATCAATAACAAGTGATGCATTCTAATGAAAATAAAAGTACGATGATAAGGTTTATTCAAGCAACAATACTAGTCCGGAAACGTATCTAATACAAATGCTAAAAAAATATGAAAATTAAGTTTCTAGCATAATTAAAACTGGCAAAGTTGGACTAACTGGCGTTTAACCTTTTTACTGCCCACTTTAGATACTAAGTATTCCTTCACTTTCGCATTTAACAACACAACACTAAAATTGAAGTTTTTTTATCTTGAATTTAATTAAGATGATGTAAAAGGAATATAATTCCTTAATTATTACATAACAAACCACAGACACAAGATAAAATAGCTATAAGGTTCTGAAAAAATAATGGGTAATAGAAATGCAGCCTGGAAAAAGTAATATTGTATGTGGATTACTGGATGCTTAGCTCAGGTTTAATTAGATAAGAGAAACGAGCATTCATGCTAGAGTCTGATTCCAGGGTAATTAGTACTTTGGAAATGTTTCATTTCAAAGGAAGGTCGAACTAATATTGAGGTTTTTGCGTGATGTATTTTAAATGAATAACAAGTATTCCAGGTGCTTCTTGAAGCAACAAAATGAACTTAAGAGGGTCCAGGACTCAAAATTCTAAAACCTTTATTTTTAAGAATATTTAAAAAAAATATGTAGTACTATATTATGTTTTGAGACTGAAATAACTATTTTAATTTTCAAATTAAAAACAAAATTGAAAAACTTCTCAATTTCGATATTTTCTAAATTCGATATATTAAAAAAAACTTTTTAAAAAATAAATTCATTTTTGCATTAAATTACTTCTTATAACTCATATCATATATTGTGTTCAAGATTTTTCAATAAAATATTTAGAATTTTTTTTAAAAAAATTGTGTGCAAAAACTGTATAAAACTCAAAGTATGCTAAGGTAAAAAAACTTTTTAGAAAAAGTTGTATCAAAATACACAATTTCTGAAGACAAATTAAATAAATATATATGAAAAATAATCGGGGAAAACTTCATATCGCCTATCTCAGAAGCACAAAACTTTCTTGCAATAAAAAGAATCGCAAACATGATGAAATTTACAGCTTCATATACAGTGATATTAAAAAAGGCCAACCTCTGATTACAGCTCTCGGTTGTGACTCGCTTAAAAATGTGCACTTACTTAGTTTATTTATTAAAAAAATCCACTCCTATCAAAATTTACGCTGCTTGAGATTGGCGCTATTCATATGAATTTCAACGATGTTTTCGTCTATACTAATTTATGGTTGTTTTCACGAATATTGGAGGAGATATGATTTCATTTGAATGGGTAGGAAATACAAAGTAGTGTAAATTTTCATGTTCACGTAGATGTAATTTTCAAAATAGTATAGAGAAACTGTGCTTAAACACTTGCATTTGCATCTTTAATAAGAATTTTTTAATTGTAGGAAACTGAAGTGTTTGTGGTAAAATTTTATTTGGCTGTCAGATACATTTTGGAAATTTATTGTTGTATGAGGGATTTTAAAGGTTAGTGATTAAGACGGGCGCCAACCACAAGCAGCTTAAATGATGGGAGCGGAACTTAAATTTAAAAAATAAACTAAGTAAGCTTACATTCTTAAATGAGTCACAATCGAGAGCTGCAAAAAGAGGTTGGCCTTTTTTATAACACTGTGTTTGTAGCTGTACATTTTCATCATGTTTATGATATTTTTATTACAAGAATTTTTTCTGTGTTTTTGAGGTTTGCGGTTTTTCTACTTTCAAAATGTGTTTTTTTTTTTTTTTTTTTTTTTTTTTTGGAGGGGGGGGGGGGGGGTTAGGTGATATCATAATTTTTTTTAAGGCACTTGCGACTTCTATTTTTTGAATTTGTCCGTTTCGTCGTTTTTCTCTTTATCCGCGACACCTTTTCCATTCTAGGCCAGGTCACTCACGAGAGTTTCATTATCATCCCTAGCTATACGTATGTCCTGCAATTTCTCATGATGGTCCATAGCAGAAACTAAATAGTTTTTGCATGCGTCAAACCCCGCGGTGTATGTTTTGTGCTGCTTCCTCAGGTCATTTGAATTCCACTATGATTTGAACAACAGCAGAAGAGAACAGCACTCACTGGCATACAGCATTAGCGTAGCAAGATGTTCCATCCTTGTTTATATAGTCCGATGGCATTCTTGAATGAAGACGGCAGAACCTACAGCTTAACGTGGATTCTGAATTACACATCCTCACATATCCCACTATTCGAACCCGGCATTTATAGAATACAAGGCCAGAGTGCTAACCCCACTGAAAATTTATGCTAATAAGTTATTACAAAAAAATATTTCAAGTTTTTTTACAGTCTAATTATTACAATAGAAATCATTTTGATGTTACCAATCATTATTTTGGTTTGCATAATAACCCGTTGATATTTGAGACCATTTAAAATATTTTATTAACTACAATTTTTAAATTCCCTACGAGTTTTTAATTTTAAGGAAATACGATTATACGATTTCCTTTTACAACGTAAATTAAACAAAATCAATACATCTTTAAAAACGAATTCAATTTTTCAAATTACATGAGCCAATCGCAACGAATGTTTAATTTTGTCAAGCTCTAATGATTTTACTGTGACGTCCTCACGCATAACCTCCACATTTACTTGTACTATACTTTGTATTCAGTCCTGTATATGGCAACCAAATATGATTATTTACATTCTTTCAAATTATTTCCTGGTGCTAGTTCACAAAGTCCTTCTTTTCCACTCCCAGCCGGGAGTTCAACCAACCAAATTATTTCTTTTTTCAACGGAAATTTCTCGAAATTAAATTTTAACACACTCTTAATTGTCATACAGTTCAAATAACACATTCAATCTATAGAACAAACGGTCTTCTTTAATTCTATACCTTCAAAAATGAAATTATTTTTATTTTAAAGATAATATAAGCCATTTAATTATACACCGATTTGTTCAACTTTCATTTATTACGATCAATCTCAGTTAGCCTAATATGCCCAAACTAAAACTAGAACGATGGCAAAACTTGCTTTAGCGAATTTTCTTTGCCACCATGTAACACATTTGAACCTCTCACACGCACATTAAAAATAGTTTGGGTCATCCACGAAATGATTTCATGTAAAAAACCAAGAATACATGACATCTTTCAGATTTTATGGCAAAGTTCTTCAATCTTTTAATGAACTGTCTAGACAGACAAATCCTAAAATTGAATCACGAGATCGTATATTGTTTAAATATGATAAGGATTTAAATAGGCAATAGTTTTATAATGCATTTGTGCTTATTTTTTTTACTCAATATATCATTTCAAATTTCTTTTAAGGTTCGATTTCTTTTCTTTGGTTTAAATGTTCATTAGGACATACGAACAAATCAAGTATATTTATAACTGATAAGTATCTAAAGACCCCAAAAAGTCTTTAATGTGCAATTTTACTGAAAATTAAAAGTTAAAAAAAAATATGATTGGGTACTTTTAAAAAAAATATTTCTTCATAATTTGTAAAAAATCTTTTTGAATATGCATCAAAATTGGGAAAATTTACCTTCCTTCATGAAAAAAATATACGGGTTTTGAATTGAATAGATATATTTCCACAAACTTTTATTTTGAACGTAATATTACAAATGAGGCAATTTCCCAATTTTTTGTAAAAATGTTTGTTTGGAAAGAAAATGAAACATGATTAATTGATCATTTAATTCTGATTATATTTAGTCGTTACTTGAGTACTCTAATTATTCATTTGATATTTTTATATACATTGAAAAAATTGGAATATTATAAAATTTTAATTTTATATTGATTAATATTTTAATAGTAGATTATAGTATTGGACATTTGTCAATAAATTATTTATAATATAGCTTTTGTAAATCTAAAATAATCATAGTGAAAAAAAAGATACAGTGAAATGAATTTCACAATCCTTATTCGTGCTTAAGAATCAATTATACTGTTTGAGAATATAGTTTTTATAGAGCCTCTATAAAAGGGGCCCTAATATTTATTATAAAAGTTACTAATTATAAAAGGGACCTTAAGATTTACGTTTAAAAATTCAACTTTTAGTAGGACGTGCCATTTTCGGTAATATGGTTTACTTCCTCATTTTTAAAATCCATAACAACTCTTCATAAATTTAGTTAATTACTACATATTTATCTTGATATTATAGGTATAACACATTACTTAATAATATGATTAGATTAAAAATAAAAGCAAATATTTAACAATTTCATCAAAAGTATTACTCGGCTATAGGATATAGTTAAAGCATCGATAATATTAACTTAACGACGTGAACAAAATTATTAGATAATAGTGTTTACGATCGAAACAATGTCATTGTTTGATTTTAATTTATACTCAAAGATTAATGATAACTTTATTTACCATAATTAATTTTCGAAACAAAATCAAGAAAAATGATACTTAAAATTTTAATTCTTTGCTTAGTGCAATTTAAATTTCAGCTTGCTTCAATGAATTTTAACATTTAAGTGAAAGTATACTTTTATAGGTATTATTACGGAAACTTCTATTTTTACTAATGTAATGTCTTAAATTAGGAGAATATTTCTATACAAATGTAGTGATGGAAACTATATGTCGAAATAATAAGAAAAACGGGTTGTTTAAACTTATCCTATTAGTTACTCGGTAGTGTATCTCGGTGGTCAAGTTCAAAGCAAACTAAAAGTGAATAAACAAATTTATTTAAAATAACTTGGGTAAATGACTAGATAACAACTTTCGCCTGAGAAGTGATCCCAGAAATCAAAACAACGCCTCTTACTGCAACACTATAACTATAAATACTCTTGGAGAAGGTTACAAAACAGATTGATTTATATAAATGCACTGCAAATGGGTCACTGTCAGTCTGAGGCATGTAAATCCAGGGCCGCTCCAAAGGTGGTCGCAACAAACTATGCTATTTTTTTCTTTTTTTTTAATTTTAATTTTTAGTAACTGTTAAGTATCTGACCTATTTGAACACTTTTAATACTCCAAAAATATTCAGGTTTAAGGTTAGTTATGCATATTTTACGTATTTTACAAATTTGCAACAACATTTTCACAGTTTGAGTCAGATTAGCAGATCAAAAGACCATATTCTAGTATTTAGCTATTTTCAAAGATCCACAACGTTTAAGATATTATTTAAAAGATGCAGAACGAGATATCACCATTTAAAATATGACATCAATCTGATAATTATTTAAATCTAGAAAGTCATACCAAATGAGGAACTTTGATAAAGGAAACCTGCCTTAATAAAGAAGGAATTGGTCAAATGGAGCATTTTTGAGATAATCCTTTCAAAATAATATTTTTCATTATTTATGTAACACATGAGTAGAATTCCCTAATTTCTAATTACAAAAATATAATAAACAAAAATAAATGAATCACAATTATAAAATTTAGAAATTAAGTAAAAATGAATATGTAGAAGAAAAATTATATCAAACAGATATATTACCTTGTGTTTTTACTTATCCTGTGCAGAAAAACTTGAAATTATTATTTGCTAAATTTTTCAATTTAAGATTTATGGAAAAAGTTTAACATCATGACTGTCAATATTATGAATGAGTGTGCATAAAGTTATTTCTTCTTTCCATGTTTCTACACCTTACCAAACTATTGATTTTGTTGAAAGAATCATGAATATGAATGTTAGTTTGGTTTAGTTTAATAAAATTCCACGATATTTTCTTAATGCGAACATGCTTTCGTGACATGTTTTTGGTTTTTTCTATTGATTGAAGAAAAGTTTTAACATTTTTGTGCTGTCTCTGACTTTAAGTGCATTTGAAAAACTCTGAATATAAGAACAATTCTGAAGAAAATTGTTGTTTATGGTTCAACAAGATTATGGTAAAACGAAAATGTCACTTGTAAGATATACATGGATATTAATGGGATTGCATAAATTCTTAGTTGGAACATAATTTCGAAATTTTTGAAAATTATTTCCTAGAAAAAAGTTCTTGAATATTTTAACAAAAAATACTAGAAATTAAGTTTAGTTTTATAATTGCTTTCCCAGATAACCCTCAAAAGCTAAAGTAATGATAAATAAAGAAATATGTGTCTTAAAAAATTAAAATAGAATATCGTTGTAAGATAAATAAATTAATTTTTGCACTGAAACAATTATTTGAACATTCCACTAAATATTTAGAAGCATTTTATCCATAAATTATCTATTTTTATAAAAGTGTCATTACTATTTTTAATTTGAAAAAAGCTCATAAGACATATTTGAATTCAATAAAATATTTTTTTAGGTTTAGTTAAATAGGATTAGAATAAGAGCTAGATTTGGATATATATAGTTTAGTAAAGATATCAAAGATTTTATTCAACAAAGTTTTTTTTTTTTTTTTTTTTTTTTTTTTTTTTTTTTTTAACTTTTTAAAGCCATTAAATTTATGAAACCACTTAAAGAATTTAAGAGGAATACCCCATATATACCGGTAATGTTAATTTACCATATTTCATGTACCTAATTCCTAGAAAATAATTGACATAGAAGCCGAATTTTTTTTCAGTGTATTTAGCATGCACTAGTTATTTTACACTAGATGTGAGGCCCAGCGTTGCGGAGACCCGTCATTGGTGTGTATTTCCCAGCTTTAGGCACTTTGAGAATGGGCTCGTCCTGCAAACAATGGTCGCTATGATCTCTGAAAATTTCATTACACTTAAGCACAGGCTCGCTTCGCTTGATAGAATATTCATTGCTGCGCAAGCATAAGCTCGCTTAACTCGCTAAAAATTAATTGGTAAGTACACCCTAAATATTTATACCCTCTCCCCTGTCAAGAAACGGGGAAAAAAATTCCCGTTGATTCAATAATATAACCATCCCTCACCCCTCTGAGAATATTTTAACATGTGTTTGTGAAAAACAAAATAAGATGGTCATTTCTACTTATTTAAATTAAAAGACAATTTCAGAGTTGTAGCAATATTAGAAATCGTTTTGTAATTTTTTTAATTAATTAAACCGACTAATTAAAATTTTAACATTATGTTAGCTAAAGGTACAATTAGAATGCTAAAACTACTTACATTGGAATTTCAGAGCTCTACATTTATTAAAAGTAGCTTTGTATAGATCCAGAGACACACAAACATACATAACGACATACTCTTTGTTTTATTATTATAGATAAGTGAGTTTTTAATCGTTATTAATATACTTTTTGTAAGGTAGAGTAGAAAGTCACTCAAATTTGTTGTTTTTTGACGAAATGAGCCATAAAAAATAAAAAAATCTCACTTCAGTATATTCATATACATAAAAGGAATGTGTGGTAACTGTTTTAGCTACATAGAGTGTGCAGTTTCTGAGAAAAAGTTACATTAATAATGATTAATAAAGTTTTGAGAAAAACGCACTTTAAAGAAAACTCTACATACACTATTAGTTTCCACTTTTTTTTTCAAAAATTAATTAAAAATACTTCTAATTGAGGCATTATTACAAATGAAGGATCATTTTAAAGGGAAAAAAATAATTTTAATAAACAATACTATACTCAAACTAGATTTTTTATAAATTCTAGGGTAAAATATAGTTATAAACTTTTATTTAGATAAAAATATATTTAGAAACAAAATCCTACATATTGGAATTTTTAAAGAGTTATTAAAAGCTAACAGGTCCAATCCCCTCCCCCCTTATTGATTTAAAAAAAAAAAAATGCTTCAATATTCCACGTTGTTTATGAATTATTTAAATAGAATCTTGCACATTATGAAAAGGTTTAAAACATTGGTACTAAGCATTTGACGAATCATGTCAATTAAAAATAATATTCCCGATAGAATGCAATTTTCTAATTTAAGTCAAATGATGCAAATTTTTAGAGTATTAATTTTTATAGTTTTATAAACTACTATTTTTAAATAACGTATCAATAGAATATCCATGATGTTACTAGTATTTTAAGCAGGCGTTAAAATTTTGAAAAATGTAGTCTTTTTAAACTAAGTTCAGTGAAATTAGTATTCAAACATCCTTTTAAAACATTAACTTTGACCCGTTTTTTAATTTATGTGTATCACTTGCATGCAAATATTCAGTTAAAATAAGTATGGGAATTATTCATGAAGTGTTAAACAATTAAAAAAAGTAACTAAGCATAAGCAAATAATAATAATCCTAAAGCTTGATAACGATAAAACTCCAGTTTAAATTTTATATCTAATGGTAACTTCACTTTTATCAAGTAATTTAAATATCAATTTATCTTTGAAATGAATTGGTAATCCATTTCCAAAACAAGTCTTTATCAGCTAAATGTTTTCCTGGATTAAGAATTGAGCTGTAGAACATCCATTTAGATTGATTATTCTGGGATATAAAGATATTTCTAGGCAATGCATTTGGTTCTTTAAATACTTTTTCTTATAACTGTAATGGGGTGATGTAAGTGAGTTGACAGAGAGATGCACATACTAGCTTGTGAATAGTGATGCTGTATTAAAGAATTTGTTCTGTATAAAAACACTCCACCATCAACATATACATACCACGGACAAAAATAAATGCAAAATACAAAACTTTAGACCCAAGAGGAAAAAAGAAATGAAATGATGTGATGGAATGATGCAAAATAAATGTCTTCCCTGTATTTGTAACATAGGTCAAACAAACATAAACAAAACAATTCAATAACATTGAGTAGTCATAATTAATAACCATCAAAAAGCAAAATTTAATAAAGCACATCACAAGAGTAAAAAGCCTTGACTTACCTCGACTCCTTCTGTATATATATATATATATATATATATATATATATATTTATTTATATTTATATTTAAAGTACACCCAATATAGTGCATAACAGCTATAAAGATATGACACTAAGGACATCTCGCCCTTTGTACATTCTTGCCCATTGAAAGTGTATCTGAAAATTGTGATTATCGCTTTTATCTGAACGTGTCTAGGAAGTTTACGACTAAGAGACTCCTCTGTACTCTTTATTTCTCACCCCGGAAGAAACGTGCCTAGGCTCTAGTAAATATTCTCCATTCCCCATCGGGACTCAAGTCATACAAAGTTAAGGTACTTTTCACACATTGTTTAAGATATATATCCTTGGATCGCGTAGAAAATAGGCGTGTAAATCAAGCTCAAAATAATAGAGAACTTAAAAAGTTACCAGCGGATAAGCAGTAATGTTCAATCGTGAAGCTCTCTCATAAGACAGCAAATCCACTAGAGATAAGAACGTCTCAACGAAGCAATTACGGTGTTATTGATACAAGTTTTGCGCAATGATAATGGTAATATCAGTCAAGAGTATAGAGTAATTTTGCTATTAGAAATAATTGAGCTTGTAGAGGTAGCATTCGATAGTTTATCTTTAATCGTAATGGATTGTAAGGATATTTGAGTTGTTTTAGTAGAAAAAAAAATATTGGGAATAAAAATATATCATACAGAAAAATATTAAATTTTTTACTCAATCCAAGTTTTTTTAGCTGTGAAAAGCTGTGATTGAGGTACATAGAGGTTTGGAGGAAATGTATTTAGAAAGAAGTCTTTTTATAATGATAATTTTTTGTACAAAAATAGAGAAGTGAGAACGTTTCTCCCATCTTACAAAATAACCTATATTATGTAAACTAGTATAATTTCTAACTCAACTATTATTGCTATTGTTAGGTCTCAAAAACAGTAAGGAAAAAAAAAAAACCTTTTATTAATTCGAGTTATAAACTTTAAAAATACCTTAGCTACTTAGAAACTGACAATACTGACCAACAGCAAATTAAAAAAAACTGTTACAAAATAAACAACACAGTTTAAAAAAATGTTTTTTTTTTTATTTTTATTTTTTACATTATGCATTTTATAAAAATTAGGAGTGTTTAACATCACATGTTTTTCAATTACACTATAATATTGGTGATTGCATTAAAATTTATGGTGTTATTTACCGTTTTAATATTTTCTCTCGTTTAAATAAAAATGGCCAGTATGCCAATGTTTTTGACAATAATTTTTACATAGCCAAAAAATACCCCGCCAAGATGGCGAAATCGGCGATGCTATTCGATATACAATACGGTGTAATTTCTTGTGTGTGAAACATAAAAAATCAGTCGTTGATGGGCGATGCTCAAGGGAAGAGAGCTCTGTGTTAAAGGCAGTCGTTTTCCAACTATTTTACTCTTTTATTGCATTTCTACGGGAATGTAGGAGCTGGAGACGATTAATCAAAATGGTTCGAGCCAATTTTTAGCAATTGCAGAAAACATGATTTTTTTCATTATTTCAATTGTATGCGCTTGTGCAATTTTGAAAAAAACGTAATTTTGGGTCTCATGGCTACCACTAACTCGAATACCAAATTTGAACATCGTAGGTCAATTTGTTCGGGAGTTATGTTGACCAAGAACACACAGACACACATACACTCAGACTCTGGCTCTCAAAGGTCCTAGAGAGAGTCAAGTGTCTAAGGTGACTGAAAAGGGAAGTGTCTAAGTGTCTTTTTAGAATATTAAATGTGTGTGTTACATCGTCTTGACTTTTTCTAACCTCTTAAAACTCACTTATTGGTCGTATGGGAGAGAGGTGTGTTCAGTATTTACAATTGGTCACCTCTAAGAAGAGAAGGATGTCACAAACACGCCCTCGTATGCTTTGGTTGGTAACGCGGTTAAACCTTTGTAGAGCGATATGTGGGTGCCCTAAATCCTTAACTGTCGAGAAAGTATCTAAAAATGTCGCCAATGTCTATCTATGTCTAGCTTCCCTAACAACTGGATCTATGATGCATTCTTTTCTGGAATGAGTTTTCGTTTGTTGGTCAAACACCGCGTCTACAGATCGGAGCTGAGCTGACACAAGGGGGGAGGGGGTAATTATCGTAATCTTTCTGTTGGAGACTCGCTTCTTGAATTTCTAGTGTGATGAACATAGCTTCATCACAGAGAGTTTACCATGGAAGCGTTGAGAGGATATTTTTATTTGCGGAGTGGCATCTTAATCAGCCGGGCCTCAGCTTTTCATATTACCAGTAAAAATATTAGTCCGACAGACGAATGCGAGTTTAGGTACCCCATCGAATACCATTTTGATTTTTTATAGAATGTGGTGGAAAGTGAGTAGATTACGAATCCACTGGTCTACCGTGACAAAAACGCTTGAAATTAGTCAAAAATCGACCTTTGAATCAGTTGAACTAAATCCGATTGTCAAATACGCTATTACTTGACAAAAAGGGAACAAACATTTTGGTCTGGTAACCCATTTCACTTTGATTTTCAATGACAAAATCACAAACGATTTCTGATCTCTGGATCGGAAAACTTAAAATTTTTTTAAAGTAGGGCAAATTAGCAACATCAGTAAGTCATCAGTGACGCAATATTTATTGTCAACTTGGCTCATTTGTGAAAGATGTAAGAAAGCCATCGCAGAACCATCTGAATTGTTTGAAACCTTCTTAATTGAAAATTAAAGAGCGATGGGTTACCAAATAAAAAAAATGCTGATTATTTGGCAAGTGATGGTGTATTTGACCATCGAATTTATTTCAACATATTCAAAGTCGATTTTTTACCAGTTTCGGGCATTTTTGCCACGGCAGACCAGTGGTTTCGTAATCTACTCACATTTCTCCACAGTTCATAAAAAAATTCAGAATGACGTTCGAGGGGGTACTTAAACCTGCAGTTGCCTCTCGGTCTATATGCCCGAACCCCTCAAAGTTGTATCATTGGTCAGACTCTTATTAGGAGTTGTATCTCCCTTGGATGCTCCATTGGACTGGGCTCTTCTGCAAATAAGGCTAAGGGGGACACTTTTTGTTCCTATATCTCGTTGATACGTTAGCTTAAAAAGTCTAAAATTTGAATTTTATGATTATTAATCTGCGGTCACATTATCTAGACGGGATTTAACACGCACAACTGGGCAACTGGCGCCATTACTTTCCCACAAGCTAAGTAATTTATTTAAATTCGTTAATAACTTACTAGGAAAATACCCATGCTTTGCTATGAAATTCTTCTTTTAGAAACTTAAAAAGGTTTAAGATGTATTTGAAAGCATTTTTCAAATTTTCAGCGTTCTGGCGTAATGGGAAGCAGGGCATTGGAATACTTCACATATGAAACGTTTGAACGTTTTTTTTTTACTCTGAAGTGTATTGATTCATGTATATGTTTATTTTACTCTGTTCATCTTATGTTAATTTTTATCAAATTTCAGCATCCTGTTTTTGTGGCAAATTGGGATATCCCACATTTGGAATATTCCGCATTTGGAACATTAGTTCAAATTTTGAACCCTGTAAGTTAGTTTATCAAAATAAAATTATCTTACTTTATTTATTCTTTTCCTTGCAGATAGTTGTACCAAATGTGAGTGTTGAAATTACTTTGGAATTGAAGTAGTTGGATATTCCTCTTTGGTCAATTCTCGAATTCTTAAAATTAGTTCATCAAAATCGGAATAACTTTTTTTTTACATTTGTACCAATTTTCATAGCCATGACGACATTGGAAAAATGACACATAGGATATTCCTCAATTGGAACGTTTCATCTTATTTTTGACCTTTTAAAAATAGTTAATAGAGATCGGAATAGCTTATTCTTCCTGTCTCCCAAGGTTTTAAAAAACCTGCTTCTCAAACCAATGGGAGTGGTAATCTGTACTACGCTACACAAAGAATGAATGGACTTTTCAACAATCCTACTTGCTAAGTGGCAAGGTATATTTCATCCCCCTCTTTACAGCTTAAAGTGTGGTCACTATCTTCTTTTGTTACTAGAATAGGGTGTAGCATAATGTGCGGTGGTCAACAAAGCATGAACACGCCTCTCTGTAGCTTCCCCTATGGGTATACAGGTAGGTTTGTGATTCATATTTATAATTTAAATCACCGTAACATGACACTAAGTACTCGAATGAAAATACGTTTAGTAAAGGTTCCGATTGGCTGCGAATTCTTTGAAGTCAATCGAATCGTCTAGTCAGTCTGCTTTCACTCGGGAACTTAGTTCCAGGATAGGATGATTTCAACTATAGAGAGGGGGAAAAAAGGGCTCTTTTTCCCTTTACAAATACGGAAGACAATTTTTTTTTTTTTTTTGCTCTTACGTTACTAAACAATTACAATTATAGTACCTACTTTTGAATTTAATTATATTTTTATTTATCTTATTGATTTTGGTTGCTTTTGATTTCCCTTATATTTCAATTGAGAAATGCGTTAATGTGTAAGGTTGAACCAAGCCAAATATTTTAAATTTTTTCAACATTATTGCTTTCTTTGTTCTTAAAAGGATCTTATCACACGCGCAAAACATCCCATACCCAAACGCAGGCTGAACTCTAGAGCCAACATTTGAAGCCCATTTTCAGGGGCAAAATCTGTTCTTGCTGTATCCATGTCCACTTCGTTTTAAACGAAGCACTTGGGTGAAGTTGTGAATATTTTCACCTAACGCAGTTGTGAACCAGTCAGGTGGCTACCGTTTTCGATAACCGCTGGCATGAATTTTGCTTGCCAACCAAGCCAATTGAATGGCACTTCTTGAAAGAGGAAGCTTTCGAGGATCATGTCCCATATCTGCGACTGCTGGAACTATCAAATAGAGTTCTTCACAATCAGATACGATCAACGGCACATGTAACATAAGACGTGAATATTTGTTTTGTAAAGGTAGAAGTGGACATCTTTACGGCATTATGACAAGGACTCTTACTTTTACTAGCTAAAAATTCATCCTCACTATCTTATTGCAAAACAAAGTTTTCTAAATCACTCATTGAATAACCAGCTGTTATTGAAGCGACAACTTCTGGCTCTTCTTTTTTGTTCTTCTTCCTTTTATTCTTTCAAGAATTATTTTCTGCTTTTTTATAAGTTCTATGTCTTTATTTCTCAAATTCCTTTTAAGGTAATTTCGTTGATTTATTAGGAAATCTTAATCTCCCTTGATTTTCATTAGATTCAAAGTATCAGCATGAGTAATATGTAATATTAAAAGGGCGTCTAAATATTTGATGAATAAAGTTCTCGTTTTCGTTGGGATTCTGAAACACGTCATACCCATTCATCTTTAATAAATTATATTTGTTAATCTTTGAAATCTCGCAAGGTTTTCAATTGCATGTCTTACAAGCATAGACGGAATGCCAGTTTTCTGATAACATCACTTGCACTACCTCTTCAATTATTATATGCTGCATTTCAAATTGACCTACTTTATCTTAAATGATGATAGAAGCATTGAAGGATTTGTTTTATTATCGGTAACTGTTTTGGAGTGAACAAGGAATTAAAATCAGTCTGTCAAATCAGGAAAACTTCATTAACAAGGCGTGTAAATGTAGCCATTATTATCAAGTTTAGGCCTCTGTCTACTTTGGATGCATGAAAAAAACGCTATTTTAATTATTATTATATTTAAAAAAAAACAAAAAAAAAACTGTAATGTTTATTGATATAAAACTTGTTAGGCTTAACAGAAACATTCGTAAATTACAAAAAATAAAAAAAATAAAAAATAATATATTGATTTTAACCATTCTTTTAGTGTGAAAATGCCAGGTAAACAGGAGTCCTCAAAAGTTTGCACTGTTGAACAAATCTCAGAAACTACTGAACTAATCCTTATGAAATTTTAAATAATATTCTGTACACTTATCGCTATATGCCATACCATAATTATTGCAAATTTTTAATTTTTCTATTTTTTTGGCAAAAAACATGCTAAAAAAACACGTTTTTTTACCGCCATTTTGTAATTTTGGCATATAAATTAATATTAGAGTTACGGGATGTAACCACTGTCACACTAAATCTAAAACCATTCAATTTTTTTTTGCTTCAGATGGGCCGTTGTTCAAATTTTTTCAACAGCGCACACTTACCTATTCTTAAAAAAAAAAAAAAAAAAAAAAAAAAAAAAAAAAAAAAAAAAAAAAAAAAATAGCATTTTTTTCATGCATCCAAAGTAGACAGAGCCCTTAACTCTTTGTTTTAATTATTATTATATGAAATTAAATAATATATAAATAATATATTGATCGAAAATTACTTTTTAAATCACATTTAATAATAGTAAATAAACATCTACTGAATATTGAGACCCTTAAAAATTATGGAAATGAAATAAATTCTCTTTTATGCAAAATAAAACAACTGTTTACAATAAACAGGGCCTAACCATGACACATTCGGGGGTACCTTTTTCAAAAGCGTGATTTATTGGAAATGGGTTTGACACGAAATCAAATGAATTACAGTCAAACCCCGTTTAAGCGAAGTCGATAGGGCGGCCGAAGTTGTTCGCGTTAACCGAATTTTGTGTTAAACGAATAAAATAAAATTAAGTTTTAAGTATGGAGAAGTGCTTTTACTTCGAGTTGAATGGGAAGTATTGAGTTAAGTGATTTCGGTGTTAACTGGGTGTGTCTGTAACTTTTAATATAGAAAAAAAGTTGATAAATGTATGCTAATATTGTTTTAATAAAGTTGATTTTTTTTTAATCACAAATAAAGAAACACATTTGTAATATCCGTGACAACAATATCTGCAGCATTATATACAACTTCAGAGTCGACATTTGCTGATCTCACAATAAATTCTTCAAGGCTTAATTTCAATTTTTGTTTTCTATCTTTCAAGAAAGCTTGCTTTTTTTTTATGGTTTGGTTTGTTTGTAAATAAATACTCTCTGGGATACTAAAGACGGTTCAAGATTAATACAAAATTGTTTTATGAAAAATTTATTTTATACAAATTATAAAAGATATTCACATAGCTTTTGTAAAACAAAAGTTATAGGTTTACAGCCAATTTCTGGGCCGCCTAAAATCATGGGTCCATGGCCCGGACCTTGTGGGCCTAGGCAATGATCAGAATCTGGCAATAAAAAGTCAAAATTTGAGAAAAAAACAAAAATAACAGAATAAATAACCAACAATATTTCAACAAATAAAACACTAAAAGTAAATCCAAAAATAATGTCTCTTAAATTCAATATGTTTTGTAATTACCACTCAACTTGTGGTGCTTCATGATGCTTACAATGTAGTTTATAATGATGTTGTTGCTAAATTGTAAGCATTAAATAATCATAATTAATATATATATATATATATATGCGTGTGTTCCTATCAACATATAATTCGAAAATTACGAGATATTGTTCAAAAGTGTAAAATTGAAAGGTTATTAAGTGCCAGTTTTTCGTAGGAGTAGGAAGCTGAAATTTTAGGTTAGTAATACTACGGGTGAACGTAAATCAATTAAAGGGTGCTTGGGTTTTTAGCTGAAAGAATTTGAGCCACCATAAGGCACATATTTAAAATTAATTACAATACCGCCGAATAGTTCAAGTATAATAATAAATATCTTCTCCAAGACAAATATACAAGTTTCACACCTTCTTTACATATTAGTATCGCTCTTTAACATTGAAAATCATAAAGAAGTTTAGTTCAGTGATGTTCAAAGTCAAGCATTTCTTTCATCCCCGTCCCAAAACGGAAAACCAACATCCACTAGAAATATCCTTTACCTGAAACTTCACGGAGGTTGTTGTTAGGATCATATGGGTTCAATTAGGATAGAAGGGGAGGACTCTACAGGAATATACGCCTCTGCCACTCTGAAGAAAGTTTTGCCTTTAAGGTTAGAGAGATTACAATTTGACAATCTCTATAATCCTAATTTGGGAAAAAGTATACTATAATATTTGGTTTTAGATGATGTCAGCCGTGAGGCGTTTTACCATCTATCGAAGTGGAGCCCAAAGGGCGAAAAATTCAGGTGGATCTTATTGCATTGCCACAGAAACACAGGAAAAAACATCACCGCACAGAGCACATCATATTGAGGAGGAGCAGTAAGGGATTGCAATTATCGGGCAAGAGCGTAGCTTCTGGTGGAGCCATGAGAAGAATTCCGGGTCCATTTCTTCACGTTAAAAGGCTCGAGTAGATTAGGCCAGCTTTTGAAAAAATGCAGGATGTCATCTGTAATGGGATGACTCTGTAGGGAAGCATAAAATTCTTCTTGAGAGTTTAAATTCTTGGCCAATCAGATACAACTTTTGAGAGGAGATGTACCTCTGAAAATGCCGACTATAAATAAAAGTGCCGACTCATTTTATTCTCTATAATGTTGTGGAAAAACAGAACAAAGAGTCTGCGTGTTGTGTGTCTATAGAAAGCGCCTTCCAATTGGAGTAGGTCTTTGAAATTCTCATCATAAGCATTTTGACCGTCTAATTGTACCTTTCAGTAACAAAAAGGAAAAATTTAAATTACTTTGCTTCAGAATTTTTTTAATGAAGGTTATTTTTACAAAGCAACTTCCAGTAGGCGTAGCACTCTGGAATTTTAAACATAAGTAGTTTGGCCTTCTAATTTTGTTTTTCACAAACAAAATGTTAAAATTTTGATGACTTTTTTCAATTAATTTTTAAACTTTTTTTTAATAGTGTTAAGCGAAAAAATAATTGAATTCCAGTACCCTATCCAGTCGATAATATGTTGCTTTACTGAAGGGTATGGATTGCCAGCAGGAGATGACATTATAATATAATACACTGCAATATCTCGACATTCAAGGAGGAGACAACGCAGTGATATTTTGTAGTATCATTAGTTATTCCGGCCGTAATGAAACCAGATTCAACTTGTAAAAATCACAGTTCAATATCAGATTTCCAAATAGGTGGAACGCGAAATGCAACGCGCGCTGCTTCCCAAACTTCCTCCGGTGGATCCATAATAAAATACACTAATACAAGTTAAGAAAAAAAAATATACGCTGTGAAATCGCATGCATAGTCCACGAAGCTTACGTCTATCCATGAAAAACCTCACCGTTTTTCCAGATATCAGTCGAAAGCCTTTCCAGTTGTCCAATAGAAGTTCTTTAAAACGTGAATAACGACCAACTGTACTTGAACTTGAATCTTTTTGAATCTTATGAAGCAAAAACTGTCACATTAATTCCAGCAACCAATTCGAAAACTTGCCTTAATTAATCTCGGAAATCTGCATTAATTAAGAAGGTCACCACCTTTTGTGTACCCGGATAAAAGATATTATCCTGGAAATACACTCAACTTATTTCTAACTCCGAATAACATAGAGAAGAGTTAATCCATACGAATACATTTATTTAAATTTAACAAGCTCAAGTAAATTCTGAACATCAAACGATGAAGATCGACAGCAGTTGCAATGCACACAATTATAAGTTGGCACAACTGTTCTATACCTTGCAGTTACAGTTTTACTCCGAGGTTCCCAGCTCGAACTGTTTCCAGGTTAACCAAACCACCACAGCCCTAATTAGCACACAATCATGAAATATTCGTGAGTATAAATCACGAAAGTTGCAGAGTTATACGGATTAAAGGGATGTTATTAAAAATGATTTAAATATAGCAGGAAAGAGACGTAAAGAATTTTTGTAGTTTCTTTTATTTGCATAAATCACTAAATAGAATTGAATTTCTACTGCAGCGGAGCAATTTAAGTGAGGCAACATATAACAAGTGATATAATATCGCAAAATGCAAATAACCTAACACGCCGACGATGTATCATCCTAAAACTTTGAGTCATGAGCTGAAAATGAAAATAATGTTCAAATAAATAATACAGATTAGTGAAACTGCAGAGGTCTCATGATAATCGAAAACATATTTTGTCCTACTGTTAACGTATATAGTAATGCAGGCAAATGAACGAAACTTAGTGTAGAGCATGTGGATACTATTTAAAAGTAATTATATTCTTGTTTGGAAAAATCACTTAACTGATGACCGATTTCTAAACTATTCCATAATACTGAAACATTCTTTATATGATCCCATAAATATAGAAATATTTACCATTTTTATTACCCTTTTATATATACAAAGGGATTCAGTACCCTTAAAGTAAATAAATCGATTTTGCGATCTTAACTTCATGTTGTTTTATGTTTTATTGCTTTTCCATGGATGTATTACTTTAGTTGTAGAAACTAAAATAATACATCCATAGAAAAGCAATAAAACAAAGAACAACAACAAAAAAAAAAACTCATCAAATTATAATTATGATATATTTTATTTGTAAAAAGCAAACTATCAATTAATCACTATATAAGACTTATCTTTAACCTTGATTTTCTCTAAACGAGAAATTTCAAACTTCCATGTACATTTTCTAACTAACTAGTAAATATATAGGATTAAATTTTATTTTTTGAAAGTGTAGTACATAACCGATGTATTTAACTCAAGTTCAAAAAATTTCTGTTACTTTCCAAGTTATTTTTTTTTTTAATTATATACCTTTGTTAAGAATAGGTTTTTCTCAAAAAAAAAAAAAAAAAAAAAAAATTTAAAAAAAAAAAAAAAATGTAAAATTGAATAAAATTTACTCAAAATTCCTAATGATATTTCTTACCAAACCTTAACCTCAATATATTATATAAGACATATTTAACCTATACAAACCTATATAAACAATTTAAGAAATTCGAAAAAATTTCAAGGAAAGTAAACATAAAATATAGGCAACTTAATATTACGAATATAAGGGGTTCTGAGTACCTTTAATTAAATAGAAACTTTAATAGCATATATATTATACACATTTTATGTGTTCTATTAATTATTATGCGTACATTTGTTGAGTAATAAAATAATATAATAATTCTTGTTGCTCTTTAAACACGTTGCGTTAGTAATAGTAGATTAATACACATTTATTCAGAAAAATATTTTAAAATGTTCTATAACATATTAATAATTTGTTGAACTCAATTATAGCACTGAAATATAGAAATATAATAGATGTATATACCAGTATGACTTTTTAGAGTAGAGAGGGTATTTATATTTATATTTAGTGAAGTGCTCCAACCATAGAGTTTGTTTCACATTTTTACTAAAAAGATAACACTTTTTTTTTTAAATTACTTAATAGAGAAATAAGTGCGTATTTTTATTCCTTACACAATATATTGAGATTGAAATGTATCCACAAGTACCAAAGAAACTTTTGAAAATAAACAGCTGCTTTTCCATAAAAAATATTGACTTATTTTCCAATTTCCCTACACAATTCCTATTTTAAGGAGTATAATTGCTAAAAAAAATGCTCCACTATAACAAGGAAAGCCCGATATGAAAAATTCAACGTACCGTCTAGATGTGAATTTTTTGGCATTTTTATGAAGGGCTTTGCCATAGTTGTGCGATTATTGATCATCCATTAATCATTGACAAGTCACTGTGGGTGCTGAGTTCAGTGACACGTCATAGAAGAAAGAAGTTTTACATTTCGAGGAGTTACCTGCTTTTTTTCGTTAATGGATTGGGCAGTGCTATTTTGGGTTTAACATGTATTGCTGTATTTTGAAATATTTCGTAGAATAGCACGCACAAAGTAAAATAAAGTTTGCTTAGGGGAGACAAGAGTCCTGGACAACCAAATCTGTCGTATTTTCATTCAACTTAAAAAGTGCCCTAAATTATTTGAAAAGCAGTTTTTTTTATTTATATTTTGACATAGTCAATAATAACATATTATTTATGAATAGTATACTTCCAATTTATATCTTATATATACTTTATGTACTAAGCCTATATTTGATACTTAGAATTTTAAAATTATGTGGCAACTTTTGGTTAGAAACACTTTTCTAAAATGCTATTGAATAGTTTAATCTACATTTTTCATAATAGACAACACACAAGATCTATCTAGTGAGTCTAAAATACTTCTTAAATTAGGAAAAATAAATATTTTATGTTTTGAAAAATAACAATTTTTGTATACGCAAAATATATCATTTTTTAAAATATCATTTTAAAAGTATATTAGGTAAAAAATACTTAACAGTTGGAAATAGAGAATTTATTTACATTAAGTAAAATTTTTTGTAAATTTATAGTATATTTATTCCGAAAAGTGTACCTAACCAAATGTTGCCACGTAATAATTTTAAAATTCTAAGTAGCAAATATAGGCTTATTACATAAAGTATACTTAAAATAAAAAAATAAAAAAACAGAGTAATAATCATAACAAATATGTTTTTATTGATTATGTCAAAAAAATAAATTAAAAATATTGCATTTTAAATAATTTAGAGCACTTTGAAGTTGAATAAAAATACGACTGATTTGGTTGTCCAGGACTCTTGTATATCCTTATCAGTAACTGGATAATTGCATATCATATTTAAAGTAACTCTCTATATGTATCTCATAAGTAAAGTATCCAATAACTGGTTTAAGGCATACTTACAACTTGAACGTTTTTCCTTATTTACCAGTATTTATTACAAGTTATTTAGCTAATTAATATTTAAGTCATTAATTAACATAATTTGGAAGAGTAATTACGTAATTTCTTATTGGTGTAGAAAAACGATTATGGTTACTCATGTTTTGTAATATCAAGTGTCATCAAAATTTTAGAGTGCTTGGTTTTATTACAAAATTTTTAATTTGAATACGTAAGAAAAATTAAATGTTTTTTGCAAACTTTCATATTTAAAAATCTATCAAAACTCCATTTATGTACCAAATCTTCAAAGTTAATTGAAATAAATTTAGATAAACAGTGAAAAACTGAAGTAAAATGACATAAGTTTCATGAGTTTAACGGAATTAAATTAAAAATGAAAACTAAACTTTTCCCTCAATATATGTAAATGGGAAACAAAATATGTCACGTGAAATGTTTTATAAGAATAATCTAAAGCATAAAGATTAATGTAATTTTATTGAAAATACAGCTTAAAAAAAAATTCATGAAATATTTGTGTTGAAATCTATAAATCTGTCTTCAAAAAATAATATGCAACTGCTTTTTTATAATTTAAATACACCATAAACCTTCCTACAAATTCCCATTGTTGTTCATTTAAATATTGAATAACCTGCTCATCACAATAGATTTATAAAGTTTTCATTTTCATTACCCTGGGCTCCCCCTGAGGGTCATAGACGTACATATACTTCCTTTGATCCCCCAGTATTTCCATCAATACGCACAATTTTTAAATTTATAAATAACATTTAAAATAAAGTATTTTTCAACTATTTTTATTAGGATGATAGTTTAAAACCCATTTAAAACCAAATAAATAAAAAATAATTAAATAAAATTATATATTTGAATCAGAAATATAATTTAAAAAGTATTGCAGGGAAAGCATCTGTACAATTTCGCCCATCCCCTGGAGATTCAGAGGGTTAAGCCTAGAGATGTATGCTGATGCTGTTCTGTTGCACTGATGTATCGATGTATTATAAAAGTTAAATAAAAAAAAAACTTGCAAGGAGTTTGGACTTAATGCCCAGGGTAAATTGTACATCAGCCCTAAGTTGACTATTTTATATAATGTATATTTTCCACCAATTTACTATATCAAAATTAGTCGAGTAATGATAATGTATTAGAAACAAATTTTTAAATAATGCACGAATATCTGACGGTTTTTAACACATTGTTTTACATTTTTAACAATATAAACTGAAAAATATCAGGTTGCATTTGTCGAAATAAAAAAAGTATAAAAGTATAAAAAACAATAAAATATGTTCGAATTGAAGCCCCTCGTTTATAGGAAAAGTTCAAACATACATCAAATTAAATTGTTGTTTCTAAAAAACATACATTTTCTATAGTTTATTCCTCATTTTTATTTTTTATGTCTTTTAAATGAAATTTCCAACAACCCATTTTCTAAACTATTTTCAATTTGAAAGTTGAATAAAAAATTATTACTGAACGGTAGTGTGGACAGCTTTAAGAGAATAACTTAAAGTTTGTTCCATTAATTTAGTATTCCCTATAAAGTAGGCATTAAGTATTCCACCACAAGGTCTTCAATTGATCTTGCAAACATCTGTCAGTAAGGTCGTTTGGTCGGGAAAGTTGCAGAAAATACGTCGAACAGTTTTCGCTTTTACGAGGTACTTAGTATAGTGATGAGATAGAAATTGGAGTTAGCTTTTGGCAAATTTTAGGAGTTTAAAATACTTTTAAGATTATATATATACTTATAATAATTTTTGTCGATTCAAAGGCATGGTAATGCTTCTTAAGGAAACATTGCTAAATTAATATTTCCTCTAAATTCAAATAGGAATATTTTCCTGAATCTAGGAAAATATCTTAACAAATTTAACTCGTATTGAACTTACTATATTCAGGAGCCTAAAATAGAAACAGATTAAGCCTAATGTTTTTTAGTTCATAAAAGCATTGCATGAAAGTTGAACGAGTTGTATCAAAATAAGCTGAAAGAAGAAAGGGAATTCTTTCACATAATTACACTGCTGTGCGAAAATTAAGGACAAAACGACTTTTCCTTAATAATTTCTCAGTGGAACAGTATAGACAAACGAAAATCACAGCAAAGAGACATCCTTATATAACATAGAGATCAGTAAAACCATACAGTAGCAAAATGAAAAGTAAAGGGGGGCATATGTGGAGTTCCATTAGTCTGCTCCATTACAGATAAATCCATACTAAAAATCACACGTCTCAAAGAATCGACTTTTAGTAAGAGATATTATATCCGCTGTCATCAATGTATGCTTTGCTCTGTATTCTGATACCTAACATGAGACTCTTTATGAGATATAGTGGTTGAATTGCTCCCACCCCCCTTTAGAACTGTTTTGATGTAATGAACAGTTCCCAATACATTAAATCTTTACACAACGCGTCACGTGGAAACGTCCGACAGATGTTTGATGAAATTTGGATTAGAAAAATGATATGGATATTCATTTTTTTAATCATCTCTCCAAAGAAACAATGGGAAAAATATTCCATAAATATCAATAAACATGAGTAAAACAAATATTTCACAATTATAGACATGATTAGATCAAGGTTACGTATTTGCAGTAAAAAAATCACGTTTAGATATTTTTTGCGTTTTTGGAGACCTTAATAAAGCAATCCAACGTATTGCAAACAAAGTACAAACTCTTTTCCCACCAAATCAATATCTTGAATTGGCATTAACTACGTAATATCATGTTCTCACTTTTCTGTAGATTATTTGAAATTCGATATTACTCATGAAACTGAATACATTACTTTCAGTAAAAAGTATCTGATGTTAAAATGTTTTGTTCTTTGGCTGCAATGTGTTGGATTGCTGTATTGAGCACCCCAAGAGCACAAATGATAACTAAACAAGACTTTTTTGCTGTAATTACCAAGATCCAGGAAAGAACATAATTGTGAAATATTTTTTTAACTCATTTTTTTTTTTTATATTTAAGGCATATTTTATCCCATCCCACTGTTGCTTAATATGAACCATTAAATTATATAACCCATAAAAACAAAGTTTTTAATATAAATCCTTTATACAGTTGCGTGTGCTTGTTTTTAAGATTTAAAATTAAATGCAAACACCATATCTATCAGAAAAATATACGGTAAACTACTTTTCAAAATTTATTCATTAAAAAAAAGAATGTGATTTTATGCACTCACATCCAGATACTTTTTATTTATAACGATTAATTTTATTTATAAAAAACAAAATGAATTGGCAACACGAAAGAATTTCTTCAATAAGTGGTTAAATGCTATTTCAGTGTGATTGGATGACGGCAAGTTGGTTTGTTAGAATTCCGTAAAAGCAACCTTTTAGTGACAATGGCAACCCCCAAAATTTGATAGAATGTATTGTTATCGACATCGACTCTATCTGCCAAGTTGCAGTCTGATTGGATGACGGCAAGGGGGTTAATTATGCCTCAGCAGATTTGCCCGCCATCAACAAACATGCACACAAAATCTAAGTTAATTTAAAAGATTTTAAAAGTATGGGCATCGCTCCTATTCGTAAGTCAGATTACTCCTCTATCCAAATTTCTATGAATATGTACGGGACGTTTCCACACAACACGTCGAATAAAGATTCGATGTATTGGAAACTGTTCATCAATTCAAAACAGTTCTAGAGGGGAGATTAGTAATTCAGCCTCTATAGCTTATAAAGAGTCACAAGTTAGATACGGGAATACAGTTCAAAGTAATTATTGATGACATGGGAAATCATATCTCCTACTAAAAGTCAATTCTGTAAGTCGTTTGATTTTTAATATGTATGCATCTGTAAGGGAGCTGACAAATGGTACTCAATTCTTTTACGTATGCCCTCCTGTACACTTTACATTTCAATTTGCGACTTGAGTTGTTTTACTTATCATTATGTTACAAAAGAATGTCGTAATGTAATGAATTTCATGTATTTATGTTTCTCTGAGAAGTTATGAAGGAAAAACCGTCTCGTCTTTAATTTTTGCAGAACAGTGTATACAATTTTTGTTGTTGTTGTTGTTGTTTCTAATCTCCCTTTTGTCTGACGAAGTCAGACAATATCAGTGAAGCCATTGACATTAATGAAGTCTGACACTAGTTGTGGACAGTTATAAATGTCCTCCCAGTCCAGTCCAAGGCAGTCCAAAATGTGCTGAGGTGATGCCTGTTCTTTTTGGCATTTAGGGCAAAGAGGAAAATTTTTGCTTCCCCCGGAATATGTTAGGCCTTTAAGGTGACCACTAGCAAGTCGGGACAGACGGGTATTGGTGTGCCTATCACAAGGAAGAGATAGGGAGTGTCCTGGCTTTTTGGCTTTATACCATTCGTGAGATGGAGGTATATGCCATTTCGCTTTATTTTGAGCAATTTTCTTTGAGTATAACTCTTGATATGTAAGTTCTTGAGCAGAGAGGACAGGGTGTTCTAGTCCCTCCTTAGCAAGAGTGTCAGCCAATTCATTTCCGTGGATGTCTACATGTGACGGGATCCACTGAAAGTGCACTTTGTGTCAGTCGGGATATGCTCTTGACTTTGCGTAGTATGGATAGACTGGTTTTGTCTCCCACGAGGGCCCAGTTTTTGTTGTTGCGCTAAGTCTAAGTATGTCGAAGTTATTTTCTAAAAAAAGAGTGACCATTAGTAAGACAAAAAAAACAACATAATTTTGCATTCTCGAGCCTCCTGTGTGTCTTATTTGAACATATATTTAGCTTGTGAATTATATTTCGTTATAAATTTAACTCATAATTCCATTCAATGGTTTTCCATAAAAATCATTTGTATCAAAAATACATGCAAAACACAGACAAAGAAATGAAGTAAAACGTTCATTTTCACTCCACATCTCAATTATGGTTCATTTTCGTAAAATGAAAGATCCTATCACATCGAAAAAAGATTATAACACACAATTTAAAATGTACACAACTCGTTTTAATTTTAGTAAAAACATGCAATGAAATATTAAAAATAACTCCAGCCTTAAAGAATATCAAAAACATAAAATATGTCGTGACATTCTGATGCAGTGGGCAAGATTTTAAGGAGCGCAGGAAAAGAAATAGCCGATTGTTTCCCAATTTTCTTCCTTTCGATTATTGTTTAAAACATTGTAGCCGCCTTAAGGCCGATGTACAGTTTACCCATGGCCTTAAGTCCAATCCCATTATAAAGGTTTTTTTTATTTGCGTTTTATAGAACATCGATATATTAATACAACTGAATGCAATAATTGAAAAGGAAAAAGAAGAGGCAAGGAATACAAGTCGTGGCAGGAGTTACATGTTACTAATTGTAAAAAAAAAAGTAAAAAAAAAAATACTTTTTTAAACCTATGAGGGAAGACTCAAAATAAAAACGAATCCGTGAATTCGCTTAGTTGGAAATTGTGCCCCTAGTCATCTGGATGTGGACGAAGCATTGCTGTAAATGAGGCTGTTGTTGCATTTAATGAAGGACAGCTTGGGTGATTGTCCATCATAACAGAGCGTGAATTTCTTCTTAGCCGTCATTCAATCTATGCAGCAAAAGAGTTAGATGTTCAGCGCCTCAAGACAGCAAGTATCAGGTGCAAGTCCACTTCGGTAGAAAGTCGGAGGGCCAAGCGATTAAAAACATTAGCATTTAATGAACGAGATAGGATGGAGGAAGGTGCTATATATGAAGCTGAAGCTTATTAACATTTTTATTCAAAAGGTAATTTAGTATTTTAATTTTATTTTGCATTTTTATGTTCAACAGCTGTTATCTCAAAACTATGTTTTTTAACTTTCCGTGCGTAATGTTTCAAAAACTAATCCATAGAAAGTCTTGAAAATTTCATAGTTTGATTATCACACAAGTACAATTAAAATGAACTCTTAACTTTAAAAAAATTTGAAAAAATATTTATTTTAGATAGTTTTTTTTTTTTTTTTTTTTAAATGTGCCGAGAAAAATGATAATTTGATTTAATGGTCTTAAGCTCTCTTAATTCTTTTTAATTTAAAAAACTTGAGAGTTTAATAAATACCTACAATTATTTAGATTGTAAAGAATGTAAAATAAGGTCTTAGGTACATTTGATATTTAATTATGCCGCACGCAACGTTGTAGCAATATTCATGCTAGTTTAGCGCTGATGTTTTTCAACCCCTCCTCGTTTAATCTAAATATTCTATTTTTTTATTTTTTTTAAATTGTTTAATTTTCTGCATACTTGACTATATATATGTGCCAAAAAACAATGCAATGTGAAAACTAAATCATCGTTCGTTGATTACTTGAAAACAGGCTTAAATACGTTGGTTTCGACAATTTTAAGGGTTCCTAGACCCCTTAAATGGGGATGGACAACGGACCACACTTTTGACCAATTCAAAGTAATACTCTTTTGCTACAGCATATTGGGACACACCAACATGACATGCTATAGCTATCTTGAAAATGGACCAACCGGAAATGGTACCACACATGGTACACTTGGTACCTCCTGTTAACGCGCGTCAATGAACTGTACTTAACTGTCAGTAAAATGTAACCTTTTAACTGTTACCGTCATTGATTGTAGAGACCCCCCTTTTTGATATATAGTCAATTCACAGAATTGCGAAAACCCTTTTTATTACTGATCTTTTACATCGAGGTTTTTATAACTGTAATAAAGGTTTTAAGCAAGATTGTTATGAGCTAATTTAAATACAGTCCACTTCGAAGAAAAGTCAATATTCCAGCTACAACACCTCCAACGGTTATAATTCTTCAAGAAGTGTCATACGACACCCAACATGGCATAGCTATCTTGAAAATTGACAAACCCGATGTGGTAAAACTGATGATATATAATTGTTACCACCAACGGTCATAATTCTTCAAGGCGAGTTCAATGACATCCAACATGCTATATATATATCTTGAAAATTGACAAAAAGCGGATGTGGTATCACTGATGGTACATCCGATACCATCAACGGTCGTAATTCTTCAAGACTTCAACATTCCATAGCTATCTAAAACAATGACAGACCGTAAAGGGTACCACCAACATGCTCAACTCCTTAAGACGAATTTAATGACATCCATAGTAATCTTAATTACTAACAGACCTGCAGAGCTTAGTGCCATTTGCCCCTTGCACCATTAAAAGTTTTAAGAATACGACCAGCGTAGTGCTGTTTGGGCCTTGCACAATGAAAAAGCAGTTAGTAAGGAGCTTCCCCCATGAAAAGTTTCAACGATACGACCAAGAGCAAACTTGTTCATCCATCTTCTTCAATCGGAAACCGGCAGCGGAATCACGCTGCACTAGTCTGCTGCTTCTTATACAGCACATTTTGGGAATAAAATTAATTTACAAACAAAACAATCCGCTTAGGGCCGATGTACAGTTGAGTTTTATAAAACATCGATACATCAATACAACTAAACAACATCAGCATACATCTCTTTACATACAAGCAGGCGGAGCCCACACAATGCCTTTGATACCCACAAATGAACATCTTGTAACTTCCATATCTCCACTTGCTTCTCGACAATATTGGCACAATCAACAAAATATTTTTTGTTTGTACTTGAATTGTGTCGTTATAGTATAACTTTTACTTTAGGACCTAAAGTGCATTTTAACCATTATTGCTTCGATATCTTAAAAATAAGATAACACCCATAAATAATTTGATGTAAATTCTTTTTGATAATGTGTTTCAATGGCGATCTCTTGTTTAAGAGTAATTAGTTTATGGTTTGTTAAAAGACCAACTGTCAAATATATTTTATTATTTTTTCAGAATTCTGATGTTTTCAGATTGTTTTACTTTCACTCGCATTTGAAATTGCTTTAAAAATAGGACGAAAAATAAAAATACTCTTAAGGCTAGCAATGTGTTTCGTTCAAATTGATGGAAGGGAAAAAAAAAAAAAAAAAGACAAAAAACGGATATTATTGTTTTACTCCGAATTTTCACCTTTTGAAATGAATAGTTTTTTTGCCGTAATGTATCATTTACATAAGGGCGCATATAGGCGGGCTTCTAATCGTGAAACAGATGTCCATACGTATTGCTTTTGTAGCGGAAGGCAATGTAATTTGTGATTTATGTTAATTTCCACCTTTTTCTTATATACTTATTCAGTATAATTTATAGTGATTTTCTATTTCATGTACTTCGAGTTGAAGATATACATTATTGACATAATAAATATTTTTAATTACAATTGCGCCTGCTAAGTAAATTAATAGCTAACGTGACGATATTAACCCATTAACGACAGTTAGTAAGAAATTTTGACAATCAAAATTTTAATTTTTTTCTTTGCTGATAAATTGCAATTGTGGTTCCACTTACTGTTTTTTAAATATCATAAGAATAATTTTCCAAAAATCTGAAAAATTCAAAATATTGCTAAAAAAAATGTCTGTGTATAATTGTTAATAGTGACGTATTTCTATTAAAATTCTATTTTATTTTATTTGTTAACAGCGATATTACTGGTTAGAAAAAAGATGGCAGCATCTAAATCAATCGCAAATTTCAAGGCGTTTCCATCACGCTATTGGTTGACAAGATTTTGCTAGAAATTTCGTCCTCGACACTATAAAAAGAAGAAAAAATATAATCGAGAGAGCAGTTGAGTTTTATACGCTGCGTTGAAAAGAACCGAATTCTTGTTTACTTTCGTTGTGCCTGCATTATTGCTGTACCCGAAGTTGTATATACCGAAGCTTGTATTGAAGCTTGATAGCAATTTCACTGTTGTTCGTAGAAGTTTTGTGAGTCTTCGAAGAAATAATAAATCCCAGTTTTAGTTTAGTAAAAACTACGCCATCATTTCCTGTGTGAAAATTTCGTAACAAAATATTTTAAACGATATAAATAAACAAGGTATACGATAAAAAGTAATTGTTTTTAACTATATAAAAGTCGTCTTTAATGGGTTGAAACAGAAGCAAACTTCGAGGAAACCATGACAGTCTCATAAAATATTCTATTTTTGGTATATCTTGAAAACGGCTAGTTACTTTACATTTTTAATAAAATGAATGACAAGGAAATTACCTACTAACGGGTAAACTAAATATTGTTTTTACGGTTTAGTGATAAAAGAATCAATGTCTGGTAATATTTTTTTTTTTTTTTTTTTTTTTTTTTTTTTTAATAACATGCAACCTTTTGGGCAAATGTTTTAATAAATGATTATTGAAGAGTCTTTTTAAAAAAATTTTAAATTGAAAAACATTTTTTACAATACAATAGATGAATAATAGTTACAATAGAAAAAAAAAATCCCTATTGTAACTGCTAGTTTCCGAAATTTTAGAGACTTTGTAAAAGCATCGTATTGTGGAGGATGTTTAATTACGCATAGTTGCATCGAAACGAATTATGTGTTCATACATTCATTTTTATCGCAGACTATCAACTATGCTCATCAGTATTAATGCAAACAGTAGTTACAGTTGAGTTGAATTTTTTTAACATTCTGCATGGTTAATTTGTACTTAAGGTGTATGGTGCCGGGTTTGAATCCTAGGTAAGGCATTCATGTTCGTTGAGGTTTGAAATCCAACTGTAGATCCTGGCCTGATTAACCATCATTGTGCATAAAAACAGGTCGTTGAGTGCACAAACCAACCAACCAATCGATATGTTGCTGTACTGTAAATGTTGGTGTCATAAATCTAGATACAAAAGTGTCCGAAAGTTAGTTTCAGACACATTCGGTGACTTGTTTGGCAAAGCGCTAATAAATATTAGACATCACACGCATCTGAAACTGTCTGAATTTCCATTCAATCACGGTAAGTGTCTTAAACAGCTAAAGGAATAGTCAAAATAAGACATTTGGGTTTTCAGACAGGAAGTAAGACGCTAAATGTCTTAAATATGGGTCGATATAGCGAAACTTCAAAATGTGTGTCATTCAATGAGATAGAAGTTTTACTTTTAGGAGAGCGCATGGCGCATGCGCTGTGTAAAAAAAATCTTGTATGATTTTAACTTAGAAATGTTTGTATCTTTCGCGCCTCACGTAGCCTTCGATTACAAAATGGTATTGTAAATTAATTTAAAATTGTTTACTTTCCTGCGTTTGCTATTATAAAGCGGTCGTTTTAATGATAATATCGTTTAATCTTGTGCTTTTGTTTAACTGTTCTTAAGAATTGTTTGGAAGCATTCGACTTCGTTTTTCAAAACAACATGGAGCATTCTTGACTTGAAGCAAGTTGCCTTACAAGAAACCAGTGAACCCCTTTTTGAAACATTTAGATTGACGTTATATTTGATAGTCAATGAATTAGTGAAAAATGGGGTACCATGTTGCAGCTAAAAGTTATTCAATGTTACCTTTATTTTCAGTGTTTTTATTATAGTACATTTTAATTGATATCTAGTATTTCTAAATGACACTCACAGAATACTAAGTTTTCTGTTTTTATATTCAATTACATTTTTATTGGTTTTGTTGCATTTTACAAGTACTAATGATTTTGAAAATATATTTAGCATGATTTTATATAATATGAATACAATTTATTCTTGGTACTCGATGACAGCAATAAAATCAGGAAAATAAACGCTACCAAATAACTTTTGTTACATTAAATTTTGGTCAAAATGAAGACATTTTTTTGTACATATTCTGTTCAAACATTTCAAAATTATATTTTAGCAAAAAAGCTCATAATAATTGGATTATAATTTATAAAAACTATTATTTGAAACTCGGTTAAAAAAAAATTCCGCAGCTAGTTGAATTGTGGTAGCCCGTAAAAAATCTTAAAACTAAAATAAAGTTTTTTGCTCTATACTTCTTATAAATCTCTATTAACTGAATTAAATATCAGATTTCACAAAATAATAAAAAGGTTTTTTTTACGATAGTTTGTTGAAAGTATGAAAATGTGCTATTTTTTAAAGTAATAATATAATTAAAAAATAAATTGCAGAGATTTTAATAATATTTTTGTTTCTTTATATGCTATGTAATTACCCTGAAAAATTTCAATTCTATATCTTGCATAGTTTTTTTGAACGAAGCATGCCAAAAGTTGAAAAATCGAAGTTTTGAGAAAACGCGAAAAATCTATAGAAATTCTAATAACTTGCATGTTTTTCAAATTAAATGTGCTCTACCTCTGTATTTTGAAGCAGCTATCTTTACAGATACTTCTAATGTCATTTTTATCCCCCCCCCCCCTTCTCCCTTTTTCTTACATTTTTTGAAGTTTTAATGCCCCCTCTGCTTCGGCTTCTCAACGATTAACGAAGTGTCGCAGTGACAGGGAAAACAGTCGTAAAAAGATCCCATCCTCAAATTACAGGAATTTTAATATTTTTTTAGTTTTAATATGCACTTAATATGTTATTTAATCATATAGACAAATTTCAATGTATGTCTTGGTATATTTTTTTTAAAAGCATACCAAAATTTGAGAAACCAATATTTTCAGAAAAACAAAAAAAACGTTTGTGCAACTTACATACTTTTCATGGTCCACCTCCATAATTTGAACATCTTCTTACATACTTCTAGTACCTTCTGTTTTAATTGTTTATATTTTATGCATCTTTTGAGGTTTTTTTTAAATGCCCTATATCTGCTTCAGCTATTCGGCTATTCGACAATAATTGAAGCGTCATAGTGTTATTACCATTGATATTATGTAGTGTTATTATAGGGGAATGTTATAAACAGGTTAAATTTCCAAATGGGGAATAATTAGATTACATATGCTTGATCCATCAAAAACATAAATTTACGTTGCCACATAATGTATCCGCAGCATTTTTAGACTTGCCAGTGCAACGCATAATATTATAAACTATGTTCATGCTTACTGTTAGTTTCTAATTTTAACACTACTAAAACTTGTGTTGTAAACTAGTGAACAAAACACCATGCGAAAAGAGGATCACCTTTAATTCGGTAAAAGTAAAGCAATATGCAGCGACACTGGTCTTTACAGAAAAAAAGGGCATACTGGAGCCCAAACAGAGGCCGAAGCCGCAGACTGAACAATAAAATTAATCTTCCTAATATACATCTGGTGGCGCTCGACTAGCTTGGACAGAGGACTACCAACAACACCCCTGATGACGCATTTGTAAAAAGCAGGCATTTCCGACACTTACATTACGCTTGTTATTTGTCGTTGAAGTGGACATGAAAAAAGCAACTTAAAACTGAGGTACAATCTTAGAAGTCAACTTTTCTACTATCCCAATACATATAGTTTACAATAAGTCCCAGTTCCCTTACTTAGATATATCAATAGTTATGTGCATATTATTAACAGTTCTGTTGTTGTTTTAAAATCTCATGCTTAAATTTACCAGAAAGGTGAAACATAGTCAACAAAAAGTTAAGAGCTAAATGGTAATAAAGCAAGTTTAACTTTTATTTTAATAAAAAATTCTAATTTTACACAAGCACATTTCGATTGCATTTTAATTTAAATATATATGATTTAGCTTTCCAACAACTGAAAGGTACCATAAACGACCCATTCAGACACATCAACTGTCTGAAAATATCCCCAATTCAGACACTCCAAATGTCTGAAAATACCCCATTTTAAGACACTTCAAGTGTCTTAAAGATAAAGACACCATTTTACGTCGTAAAAAAGTGCCATTTGTTTAAGACACTTTTGTGTCTTATTTTAAGGCATTTCAATTTACTTAGTGGTTAATTGTTTGGTTTGGAAGCTCAACAACCTATTTTTATGCACAATGACGGTTATTCAGGTCGGGACCTACATTTTAACGTGAATTCCGAACCACAACATTATTCTATCGATCTTTGTTTTTGAGTTCATTAATTTTAAAATCTGAGATTCCTTCACTGGACACTCTGTAAGTGCACTCGCTGCAGAAAAGCTTTATTTGTCGGGTGCAGTGAGCAGAAACTTGAAACTTTCGACTAGCTATTTATTCCTATTTTAATGGACCAAGCTCTGCTAACTTGTATGCTTCAGAAATTGTCAAGCATTTTGAAAAACTGTAACAGATGTCGATGGAATTATACCTGTGTGTACATATCTTGAATTTTAGTTGTTTTATCCACTATTAATGAAACAAAATGGCACTTTTAAATACCTTTACTATTTCATATCTTCCCTGTACCAAAAGGCAAGCTGTTGTAACACATCCACTCAGAGCTTGTGCGGTCTAAATATCTGGTACGATTTCAGTGTGTGTTTGAACTTACGTTTTAATATCAATAAATGGCCTACATCAGATAGGTGATTCTAGATGCCAATGAGATGGTTTCTTTAAATAGCAAAAAAAAATCAAAATCATCAGTGTCATCAGAAATCACAGTTACCTGCCTGCCTCCTCCTGTTCCTAGTTTTCATGCTTGTTAAATAATAATAGCATTTGCCTCTTCATGCAATGTTGCTAAATCATGCTACTTCATACACTTAAATCCGATGTTTCACTTTGGATTTCTTCCTAGCCTGTCATTACTATCGATCTGGATTAACCACTGGATAGACTGCTCCGATGGCAATGCAAGGAAAAAACGCGCCTGTGGGTTGATGATGAATAGATAGAGCAAGAACATGAGGGAATCATTCAAAGTCATTTATTATATGAACTCTTGGGAGACAGCAAAAGTCCTGAACTAGATGATATAGGGGACATTGTATGTACTACTATATCATTTTCGGAGGAGAGGAAAGCCAAGCATGTTGGTCAATGGGGATCTGACAGGTTTATACTGCTTAAATTGATGTGGAGAATGTTACTGAGGAATCAGATTTTTCAAGCGGTGGCTGTTGAAAACATCATTGAGGTAAGAATTTCATACACATTCACGCACTTGTTGTAGATTTGGGTTTTGACACATGCAAAGTTGACTACGTAATTATTTAATTCGATGAAGAAATGTACCCAGACCAAATTGACTTCAAAGACAATATGCTCTTGATGAGATGCATCAAGAAGTCTGGTACAAGTTGAAAATTGCCCGATATCAATGATGATATGTGATATGAAAAATCAACGTCTTTAAAAATTATGTTATGAAATTATTATTCCAGCTAGAAGACGAGGGTTTTTCCAGATCAACGATTATTTGTTTGGTGCAAAAGCTAAAGAAGCTTTGAAGAAAAGCTAAGCTATTAAGCTAAAGAATAACAAAGTTAATTGTTATGAAGGTTATGCTTTGTTTTTATGTTGTCATACTCTTGCTAGCATTAAGAGTATAATATATGTACGTGTGACAGATTGCAACTTGCAATATACTTAACTAAAAGCATTAGGACGACCTATTTCAGTTTTTATTTTATTCTCGTTTTAGTTCTTAATTTATAAAAGGAATTTAATTTTCAGTGAATAAACTGAAGATTGCTTTTCAACTGAAGATTGTTTTTCAACTAAATTTGTATTTAAAAACTTAATTTTACGAGTTCAAAGTTATCCTGTCTCCTAGATTGATTTAGAAAAGGTATCGTTTACGAAACTTTTAATAATGGTTCAAAGTTCTCCAAATGACAGGATAACTGTGCACCGGATAATTTACCTGTGTATTTAGTAATTTTATCCTCGTCATTTAATAATTTCTGCAAATTAAGCTGCAATTTAGAGTTTATTCATCTATTTTAAGTAATACTATTAATACTATTAAAACATAAGTTTGGCATAAGAAAACTCAGAAAATGAGGATCAAAGCTACTATGTAGTACAGAAGAGAAAATATGTTTTTTTGGAAAGCCATGATTCCTGAAAGGGTAATTGGTGAATCGGTATTTTTAATGGTTTGGAAATAAATGCTCTCTATAATATCGAACACAATAAATGTTGTATAATATTGAACGAAATAAATCTTATATAGTATTGATAAATGTCATACAATATCGGTAAATGTTTTATTATATAGAAAAATATATATTATAGAATGATAGAAAAATCGTTCAGAATTTCTTTTTGTGAAAACATTTTTGTAAGGAGATTTTTATAATCAAAAATAAAGCTATCAATCCTCCCGATTTTCTTTTTTTGCCCATTGCAAACTTTTTGAAACGCAAATGCTTTACTAAAGAAAATAAATTTCAAAAAATGTCTAAATTTTACATTTAGCATCTCTTTACCAGACTAGCAAGTAAAAACGAAGTTAAACCTAATCATGTAAATAATAAAGTTCAATGATCAAAATGAGATTCTGTAAAATATTCTTTTAAATTATGCAACTTTTTGTGAACGAAACATAATCAGAAGGCTAATTTTTTTTTTTTTTTTTTTTTTTTATATTTTTTTTTATTATATGATATTTATCATTTGATAGACATTTCTTAAAATCGAAAAAAAATTATTCAAAATTTAACACTGGTAATGATCACTGGATCACCCAAAGATTTGACTTGCAATTGCTTATCTTTTTTAAATGCAGCAATGAACAAATTTTACCAATAAACACATATGCAGAATTAAATAAATACAGCATATGTTTTCTACACAGCAGAACTACCCAAAACTGAAGCAAATGAGTGAAGTTCCCCAAAGCGAAATTATTTTCTCCTTGATCAATAAGTGCATCTCTAGAGACATGAATAGATATATCCACTACAAATGGACTGCATACCATTCATTTACTCTTGATGATTCTTTGGCCTGGTTGTCAAGGAATCCACTTTAAAATCTATGGATTCTCTGATATTCCTCGAACAAATACTGAGTCCCGAATGACCATCATGCCCCCTAATGTAGCTGCTAACGGCCGTTGGTGGACTCTCAATATGGTATGATACATATGTAACTTCTAATGAATGGATGTTTAATATTGTAACAATAGTTCGAAATGAGATGGTGTAGGTTGTATACTTGTTATGTACAGTTGTAAAATTTTATAATAAAGTAATAAGTGATTATTTAAGTGTTATGTTTGGTTGTGGTTTACTCTACGAAATAGGAGAATTTTTTTTTTTTTTTTACTATAACTTTAGGCGATACATGATTGATTTTTTAAACTTTTTTTAGCTTAAATGAGATATCAATCATAATATGGTATTTTTTGCAAGAAATTTTTATTTAATTTTGTAACTTGCTGACCTATAAAGTAATGAATAAAATGTAACCGAAGATGTAAGTTGAATTATTTGTGACTGTAATTCATTTTACCACAATAAATGCAATAATATATGCATATTTACAATTCTCTGGGTACACACACGGGGAATTTTCGCTCTCTTTTTTTACTCGTAAACTGTTTAGAATTGTAAATTAATATGAATCTACCAGTTATGTTTTATATGACTAGGAGGCTCCATCCTCTGCTCTCAAGCTCGATAATCAGCGATTGTTGTCCTTCTTGGCAACCCCTTAATATGACTACTGATTGCTAAGTCCAAAGAAATGAAACATCTTTCGATCGATAACGTAACTCTTGTGCTTTGATATCAGATGCTTGATATCTTTTGCCAAACCCCAAGAATTACATCATCGGCTAGGCTACTACAAAAAAACCCCCCAAAAAACAAGCAAAGAACTCGCCAATGATGTTTAGCGTTTGGTGTCAGTTACACGCTAAGCCAAAACGTAATTTAACGGATATTCAAGGCTTACACGCAGCTTACATATTTTGGTAGTTTCTGTATCAAAACAATTATAGCCAAAACCAATAAGAAACTGTACAGAATTATTATTTAAAACAAGCGAAATTAATAACCTGGGAACACAAAATCCATAATGAGGATCTTCACTAAAATATGGGTACCTACTCTTCTGTTACATGGGTACCAGTTAGTACAATTATTGCCAAGCCTAAATGAACTGTTTGTAATAGGAATAGCAAATGACTTAAACATCGTTAGTTTGGATGAGTTAAGTCTGAAATAAATGACTTGAAGATTGTTAGTTTGGATGAGTTAGGTCTGAATTTTGGCGGTTTTAACTAACGGAATAGTATCAAATTTTTATACAGAAGCATTATTGGATATAATTTGCGACTCCAAAACAACCTCACACAAGGAACTCTCCAATAAAGTTTTTTACTTGGTGACAACAGTTGGTGGTTTGTAGAAGAAAAAAAAAAACATACAATATAATAATGAAACCCTACTTGTAATAAATTTTAAGAAAAACATGCAAAGAAATACAAATATACAAAGCGACTCATAATTATAAGGACAGTCGTAGTATCCCCGTAATAATGACAAAAGAACTTTGAATGAGCTATATGTAAACACTATGATAACTTTTTGTTACAACACACTTTCAGTATACTTTTTAGCAAAATACATGAATAAATTATGCTAATTTTTTTAATAGTTATTCATTTTTTCAAAATTTTATTGGTTCAAAATTATAAGGACATCCGATATATTTTACCCTAGCTACCACGCATGCTCACAATCGCATGTCGATTCGAAATGAGTGAAACTTGCATGGAAGTGATAAGTCTATTTGTGATATTAATAACGTTATTCAAAGATCAAAAGGTACTGTAGAGAAATGTTATGAAAAGAACAAATGGTTCAATACAGAATGGATCAGGGGCGAAACCGAAGTTGTATCAAAGAGATCGGCGATGAATTGTTCGAATAGCTGTCCAAAAAAATGTGCATTCTCGCCGAATTTCAGAAGCTTTGAATAAGAAGGTTTCAAGGTCAACTGTTACTTGTGTTTTGAATAAATACAATACAGTTAAATGCATAAAAATGAATAAGAAACCTTACTCTATGAAAAGACTTCTGCAAAGTGTGAACAGGAAAAGTGTCGTATTTTCTTAAATTTTTTTAATTTGAATGATTCCGACGATTTAAATTGTTATTGACATGATTTAAGGCCCGATAAAAGTATCAGATGGAGAAGGTGTTTTAAGAGTGAGTCTTGGATGTTCTGGGGTGCTATTTCTTCTAGTGGAAAAACTGATTTAGTGCTTGTTCCGACAAGTGTGAACACGCAGACGTATCTTGAAATCCTAGACATACACCATTTAGCATATTGTTCGCCTTTATAGGGGGTGCAAACTTCCTATTTCAACAAGATGGTGCATCATGCCAAACTTTTAATGCATCAAAAAATGGTTTGAAGAAAAAACATCAAGCTCTTAACGTAGCCAGCTCATTCTCCTGAATTAAATGTTTTAGAAAACGTTTGGAGATATCTGCCAAGGATGGTTTATGCAAACGAAAAGCAATATGACTCATTGGCATAGCTTGAAGAGAAAGTTTACAATGAACGGAGTGAATTTTATAATAATTACTTGAATGAACAGGCCATCATTATGTTATAGAGAATGGCTAACTGTCTCGAAAGAAAAGAACGATCCACCAAACATAGACTTCATGAGTAATTTCCATTATTCACGAAAAACTAAACTGTGCTTATTTTTTTGAACACGCTAAACATCTTATTTGTCATGTTATTTTACTTCACTCTAAAGTAAAATATTAAAAATCGAGGTAACATTTCTGATTGTCAATTAAACAATATATATGTTGTTAAGTTCATGTCTTGTATTTAGTTTTAGAATGATAATAAAATATATGCTGTTCTTATAATTATGAGTCACACTGTATATCCTAATACATAAAGTAGTAACGTTGTAAATTCAACACCCCTCCGTTATTCACAATAGATATCTTTGAAAAAAATTCTAACATAAATAAAAATTAACACCTCGGTGAAATCTACAAAATCTTTTTTCATTAAAAGTTTCATTGCTACGCAAACCCATCATTAAACTTTCGAACCTTTACCTTGTTCTTAGAACTGGGATAATATGGATCCCTCCCCTCACACATCAACAGTTATAACGCAAATACAATAAAATATTTGAAGTTCTTCTTGAAAACCTAACACAAATTTATGTACAAATTTTTTCAGTATTGCAAGTGCAAAACATTATTGCACGTTTTCAAGTAAATATTGGCGCTAAAGCTGCCTTTCAAAACACAAAAGAATTGTAAACACGACAACAGCACCTAAAAAGCACGACATATTACACAAAGATGGGTCTCCGCATACAGCTTATTATATACAGTCAACTCGCAATAACTCAAAGTTATCGAAAGAAAGTCACGCCCCCCCCCCCCTTCTCCTTTTAAAACAATATAGATAAGAAAAAATGGATCATCGATAGGAACATATTAGTATAGTTAAAGAAAAAGAAGAATCATTAGTACGAATGTTAAAATTTACTTATAGATAATAAATTCGATTTAGACGATTCGAAGAAGGCAGTTATTTTTTACTGCTTACATTTCGACTGTTTTTCATATCTTAAGAAGTCATTCAACCTGCAAACACAATTAAATAGTGACATATCCACAATTTCAGAACTTTCCAGGTACTGCAGTAAAATATGTGCAGCCTCTTCTGCTTGCGGATTATCCGGTTGGTGGTTTAGATTCTCGGATATCTTCGTCAGAATCTGCATACTCTGGTTCTCCACAAATAGCATGCACAATCTTCTCTTAGGATAAGGATACAGACTTAGCTACATTTTAATCAATGCTCATAAGTCTCTCATCTCTCACCAGTCATCATCATTAAATTGTTTTAAAGATCCCAATCGTCTGTCATTTCAACTTCGTTTACATTGCTGTTATAAAATACACATGTGTTGAAGCAATTTTTAATTACAATGTAATGTCACCATCCCAAAAACTTGAAATAAGTCTAATGGCATCTAAGACGTTGATGTTAGTCGTATAACACCAAAAACTGATTCTTCAGAATACAAGTTTACAGTTTACTACACTAATTAGTGTGATACAAAACAGAGGGGGGTTACAAAATCCCCTGTAAATTGCAAAGTATTTTGAGTTTCAGAAAGAAAATTGTATTATTTTAAAGGTAATGAAATTGGAGAATATTTTTAAACAAAAATATTGCATACTTCAGTCAAATTTTATGATTCCCAATGTATATGCATAGCTTAACTTGGTCAAATATACTAGGACATTTATATCCACTGATGCACCTGACACGCAAACTTGTATACTTAACATAGTCAAGTTAATTTATTTGCCTCATTTGATCTAGCTCAACCTGAGAATTGTTCAAAAGAATTTTCTTGATACTGCTTGTTTTCGGATTAGTGTTTAGTTCTTAGTTCACTTGCTGAAATATCGGATTCCTGGTTATTTGCAATTTTACTGAAATACGCATACTATACTAGTTTAGTTATTTGTTTTTTACTTGATATTTTCAACTACTCGTATGGTTTACATTAGGTAATGAAAATATAGCATTAAGTAAAAAAAAAAAAAAAAATCAATTTTTTTTTTGCATTCCACCACGATTTTGGAACATCCTGTCATCAAAAAAGTGGTTTAGAAAAAATGCATGCCTATGTATCTGTATGTGTGGGTGTGTACATGGTCAGCATAACACCCGAACAAATTGAACTACGATGTTCAAATTTGTTGTGCGAATTGTTGGTGGCCACGGGACCTACAGGTAAGGTTTTCGTTAAAATCGAGATTGCGCATAAGGTTGAAATCATGAAAAATCATGAAAAAATCATATTTTTCAGCAATTGCTAATAAACGGCTCTAACTATTTTGACTAAAATCTCTCTGCTAATGCCTCTCATGGTGCTCCAATAGTCCCCACCTCCGAAATTCCCGTAGAAATGCGATAAAAGCGTGACAAGTTAAAAACGAGTGCCTTTAACAATAAGTTTTCTGCCCTTCTACCCATCAACGATTGATTTTTATCTGTTTCATCCACAAGAAAGGACAATTTAATGTCTATGGAATAACATTGCAAATTTTGCCAACTTTGTGGTATTTTTTTGTCCATGTAAAAATTATTATTAAAAATATCGCCAAACTTGCCTTTTTTATTATGAGTGAAATTAAGAAAACGGTAAATAACACCATACATTTTAATGCTATGACCAATATTATAGTGTAGTTGAAAGTTTTGCGATGTTCCACACCCCTAGTCTTTTAATGATGTCTACTAGTGGGTATATTTCTGGTACGGCGGAAAATGCACCTTCGAATGTTATTCCATAAGCCGATTGGGTCAGACTCCACAGACGTTTCAAACTCCACCGCTTTAGGAATCCTTCAGTTGTGGTGTAGGCACATGGAGTAGCAATTCAGAACTGACTGTATTATTATCGATGAAACCAAACTTCACTCACTGGTATCTGCATTATACTCTAAAACAATGCCGTGTTTGGAGGATTTGGCGCATATTTAGTCGTCACTTCACGTTTGAAATTAGGCGATTATCAAGCCATGAAGACAGGTATCCATTTGGCAATAGAAATGATCGCATAGCATTGGACTCGGCAGTTCAGCATTTAGAAATAATTCGACGAACGTTTCACTTCTAGAACAAATTTCGGCTTCTAGGAAAGTTTTAATATGCTGAATATAAACTGCTGACATTAATGATTACATTTGACAAGTGACTTTATTTATGACCGCACATGGTCCTCGTATTCAGTTAAGCCTATTATATGCACAATATAGAAAGGAAGTTCGTCATTTCGGAGATATCTCCGGAATGAGCACCGTCGTCGAAATGACGTTAAACTCTCGAGATGTAACATTTCTATTAATTTCTTATACTATTTCAAGTTTTTTTTTATGATTTTTAGTCTCTCAGATATTTTAAGCCAAGTGATTTCATACATCAATCTTGCAAGTTCGTAATATTTACCCAGTGATATTATTTCATGACGCGAAATTAGTGACAACTATATTAATGCTCATACGAAAACTGTGAAACGGCTTCCCCGTTCGTTTGTTGAGTCGTTAACATTTCATGAATAACAAATAATGCAATGAAGGGCAAGAGGTCTCTCTATATCTTGGCTAATAAGTTTTAATTACGAAAGAAAGACACAAATTAAATATAAACTAAATATTTTAGAGACTAACGCTCTGGACGTCTTCATTGCATGGGGTCCCCAGCTGAAAATGGGGGGGGGGGGGTGTTAACAACATTCGTGTGGTGGAGGAAGGAGGAAGGCAGAGGGTGCTAGTAGCCTTAAATCGAGGAGCCTCACTAGTTTCATGACATCTTCCCCCTAAAAAGATTTGATTGAGTCTTCAAAAGACCTGTCAAATATCATATGAACTTACACAGAAAAAAAAGAAAAGAAAAAAACTAGTAATATATCAAAATAAAAATAAAATTCATACTAAATATTATCAAATTAGCAGAATAATCATTAAATTAAATAAAAAAATAACTGCATTGCACTAACTATGGAATACTAGAAAATTACTCTTATAATTCTCGTTCGCTTTGACTTGATCGGGATCTGGTTCGTGATGTATACCTGAACTTATAACATGGTGAAGAAAGTTGATCCAAGGCTTTGCAAAGTCGCATTCTCTAAACTTGAAGGTAAAGTTGTCTCCTCCTAGAACTGCGTCGATGTGCTTTACATGAGTATTCCAATCTTCGGAGAATATTGTTATATCATCAATATACGACTAGGCGTAATCTTTGTGCTTCAATAAAATCAGCAACAATGCCATCACATGTAGACTTAGCTTTAAACAGGCGTCTTTGGGCCATCAGGTACATTGGTCGACTGCTCTTAAGTCATATTTCAATTCCTGCCTGTTTGGCTCTACTTGTCCCATCAGGTTCTTGTTAATTACTTGCAATGTTTTTTCGGAAATACTTGGGTCGTTCCTTTGTCTTTTTTTTTCCTTTTTTTTTTTTTTTTTCCGAAGATGACCACTCAACCAGCTGATATGCGCGAAGTGCAGAAACTCTTTTCTCCTTTCACCAGGAAAAATAAACTGATTAACTTCTTCTATAATCTGATCTCTAATATAAAAGAAGTTTTCTAATACGAAAACATTATGTATCATTATATTGGCATTTAGCCCATGTAACTTCAAGATAGGATCATTATTCCGTTGAAAGTCAAGTTTTTCATTATCTGAAATTGAATAATTAAGTATACTATTGTCAACAGAATTAACCTTGATTTACATTTTCATCATTAACTGAGTCATTATTATCACTTAACATTTGACACATCATTATCATCACATTTATCATTTGACTCAGTATCGTTATTACAATCATCACTTGTCTCATTATTATTTATCTTATCATTATTATTGCAATCACTTGCCTCATCATTATCGTTACAAGTATCATTTGCCTCAGAATTATTATTATAATTACCATCTGCATCATCATTATTATTACAATTATCATGTTAATCATAATTATTATTACAATTATCACTATTTACTTCAACATTGTTGCATGCAGACTCACATTGATCAAAATATGATATGGCTCTTTTAACAGATTCATCATACTTACTGTTATGATAAGGAGTATTTTCAGAGCCCTCCATTACACTGAATGTAACATCAAAAGTAACATCATTACTAAAATTCACATTATTACATGAAGCAGTACTTACACCTGATTCATGAGAAATCAACTCTTTATAAGCACTTAATGACAATAATAAATCATTGGACAGTTCATTTACCATTGCACAAGTTATATATTTTGTTGAATTAATAAACTTAACATCATCAGAATATTTATTTAGGGGTAAATAAATTAATGGAGTCTTAAGTTTTTGATCAAAAACTGAAGTTAAAATTACCCTCTCTCGTGGTGACTTATACCTTTCAGGAACCAACTTTGTTTTCACGACTGAAAGCTGTGTACCTGAGTCAGCAACAGCATTTAACATCTTACCATCGCATACAAGTTTAACACTTGGCAAACTATTAAAAATATAATGATTTTCTTTAGGCATGAGATTAGTTAAACTCAATAAATTATCTGTAGAAATTTGAGCAGTTAATAAATTAAGGATTGCAGATTCTACATCATCTCTGACTGTATCATGAATCAAAGATCTGTGGAACTTCGTTCTGCAGTCTTCCTTGTTGCAGAGTAAGCAGCGACGCCCTTCTCGTAACTTTTGCTTGCGTTGGAGGGAGAGAGTTGGCATAGGTCTGCATCATCGTGGTCACCATAAAAGAGGCAAACAGGGTCTTCGTAATCTGTTGCGGGGGTTGAGGCACACACGTTGTTTATTGCCCAGGGATGGGTCCGTCCATTAGGGAGTCCTTGACTCTGGAGAGGGGGGGAGGGGGGTGCCTGAGTGGCAATGTGGGGTTATCGTTTGGTGGGGGGAAATTTCGGCCAACGATGATCCTTATCGCTGTGAAATCTGATCACGGAGAAATTCCATCAGTTTAGCGACGTCGAAGCAGTTGGACTCGTTTTTCGTAAATTCCAACAGTAGATCGCTCGGTAATTTTTTAAATATTACAGGACTCAGCATATTTCCTTAGGTTGCAGAAGAAATGTTTAATGTTTCTAATAAACGCATATGTAACGTACATAAATCGTACAACTTTCTCAAGCTGTATAAGTTATCGCTGCGAGCCACTATTGGAAGGCTTATAAACTGGGACATGTGATAATTAAATTTTCTATCCTTCCAAACCGCTGCACAAGAATATCTATGGACACCTCGTAATTCCTCTCGTTGATTGCCAGACCTTGAATCGCAGTAAGAGCTGGGCCTTCTAGTAATGTTTTTAAATAATTATACTTCTCGATGTTAGAAAGGCTTGAGTTTTTATGTATTGCGATATCGTAACTATTTTTCCACGAAATCCAATCTTAATGGTTTCCAATAAACTTCTCCAGGTACAGTTTAGGGAGTCTAATATTTTCAAATCTTCTAGAGGACACTGAAGGGGGCATATTGGTTACCGAGTTCTGGTGAAATTGCGATACCACTTCCATTTACATATTGTATTAAGCGAAAGTTTTCAGCTAGGGCTATCCATTTTAATATTTTCTCTTCATAATCTACAGAAATTAAAATGTCATCTTCATAAACCTGATCGTCTGTTATAAGAACTTCGATTTGTTGATTTACAATTTTTAAGGTACTTTCTTTCTCAGTTAAGTGGGGAATCATCTCCGGGCTTAAGTTTTCTTCGGATAAGGCTTTTACGATTTTGTCGATAATTTTGGTCATTGCTCTACGTATCACTGATCACTTCCTCTTCAACTTTTCGTAATCGTCAGCAATCGTAAATAGCGAGCGAGAGAGTCTAACCTTCAACAGCAACTGGTAGCTTTTCTTCCGTAGCGTGGAGCTTAGGCGTGCGAGCAGTGACCGGGCCCCGTAGAAGGCTAGCTGGAGTTCGATGATCCACTAGTTCTGACACCACTGTGGAACGGCTTCCCCGTTCGTTCGTAAAATCGTAACGTTTTGTGAATAACAAGTAACGAAATGAAGGGCAAGAGTTCTCTATATATCATGGTTAATAGGTTTTAATTGAGAAAGGACAGCACAAATTAAATATAAACGAAACATTGCAGAAACTAACACCCTGGACGTCTTCATTGCATGGCGTCAACAGCGTAGAATGAGGGGTGTATATCAATAACATTCGTGTGTGGGAGAAAGGCAGATGGCGCTAGTAGCCTTAAACCAAGGAGCTTCATGACAAATGCTCAAAAAAGAAGACCAGTTATATATAGTTTAAAATAGCTTAAGAGTTTTGTCTATACTGTCTTGAAAGACCTCTGGGAAAGCATTTTACCTTTAATTCAGAACTTGAAAAAACCATATTGTGGTGCAGAATAGCGATTGTGTGGCTTTAGTGCCTGAGAATATCCAATACAAATGTACAAAAATGTACAATTGTGCATAAACTATTCGTCAGAAGCATAAAACCTTTAAATTGGTTTGCCATTTATCAATTTTGGTTTTATAGTATAAGGAGGAAAAGGGGTCGTGTCACAGAAAAATACCCTTCAGAAATAATATAAGATTTGTATTGATATTTACCAAATAATTTTTGAAAACTATTAATGGAAATAAAATAATACAAATAGAGTTAAAATAGATAAATATTTTATTGATTAAACTGGTTTAAAAATATTTGTAATTATGTAATGTTTATAATACAAATAACTTTTGTAATGTTTCAAATATTTGTAACAGTTCTATTACATAAAATATTTAGTTTCTACATTTATCAAAGGAGCATGAAATCAAGACCTTCTTCTAACTCAAAAAAGAATTATGTCTACAAAAAAATCATCCATCACTAATGTTCCAGATGCTTTATTTTGGCTCAACTCCAGAGTTGTCTTTAGAAATTGCTTAAGTATAAGAACGGGATTTAATTTAAAATCGTGCTATTTTCTTGAAAGAATATACTCCTACTGAAAGTTACAAGTTATTAAATGCGCTTTGGATCGTTTTAAATATCATATCACAAAACATTAAATTTTAAATGCAGTTTAAATTTAACAAAACAATTATTTTTATTTTTTTATTCTTTTCATTAAGTACTTTTCACAATACATAAATATTAATTCTTCGAGGATTTTTGGATGAGTAGCATGTTTAATCAAGTCAAGTGGCTAAATGCTCATAATAGTTGGAATATCAAAATAAAAGTACAGTACATGAAAAAAGAAATCCGAATGGTGACTACATATTTGGTTCTCAAATTTTTAGAATATTGCGGTTTGCAACTAAGTGTTAGGTTTACGATTTTGTAGGTGCCTCGTAGATTTTTTTTTTCTTGGGGGCTGTTCACTAAGTAAATTTTATTCTAACTTTGAGAATTTCAATGTGGAAATCTATTTTGTTATCTTTTCATTTGAAAAATGACATTTTGTTTACACTAACTACTAAATTTCAGTTTATTATGTTGAAATACAGTCAATTATGAGTGAACATAGTTTGGCAAATCCTCAGGGAAAATCTCAATATTAAGAAGTTCATTATTAAGGTCCCAAAAGAAGAGGGGAGGAATCGAACGAATGCATGTTTCATAACGCTATAAAAATACAAGTAATAGTTTAAAACGACATGGAAATATTTAGATGTATCATGTTATGAATAACAACAGATTAATACAAAATCAGTAAAGTAGTTAAAAAATTATATACTTTATTTGCAAGGTTAAAATGTGCTAACTTCACTCGCAGTAAATTAAATACAGGAAACTGTATACATAAACATAACGTATACTATTGTTGATTATAAAATTAATAAATAACAAAATTTAGTCAATTTTAAACAATATTTATTTAAGTGTGATTATTTTTTTTACAGAAACTGATGCAGCAGTACATATGAGATTAAAAACTGGGATTGAACCAGACATTATAAGACTCAAACTAACTAGTAAAGGTAATCACACCACTAATTTCTTATATCTCTATATCAATATTATTAACAACATTCTTGATTGCAACGTATAGGTAACAAAAACAATTATGGATTTGAAATCTGCAGACTCCAATATTTTAACTCTTGCATTCATGTTCAAGTTCATCGTAACATTTTCTTAAAACAAATTAATTGAATGAACAATCTGGTCAGAAAAGTGAAATTGTTACTTCATCTGAAAGAATCTGTAACTAAGAGTGATTTTCTCAAAATTTTATTAACACTTTAATGAGAAAAAAGATAGTGCCAGCTATAACAAAGATAAATATTGTATTCTTGGAATTGTAAGCGTCGTTGACTCTTATATTTTGTTCTATCAAATTTTCGGCGTCAGTTGGATTTACAGAAGGAATTGATGTAAGTTTTAAGTTTAACTCTTGGTGATGATTATTAATTATTTTATTTTTGCTCTCTTGGTAATGGTTATTAATTTTAAGATTCACTAGTCATTGAACTGTTTTGTTTGTGTGTGATTTATTTAACGTATGATCTTCACTCAAGATTGGCTTTTCGTTTACATCTTTCTATCTCTCTTTTTTTTCCTTTTTTTTTTTCTCTTCTTTTCTTCTTTTTGATTCTACGATTTGCATCCTGCATTTTATGTCTTGGTAGGTATTTGTTGATGGGGGAATCTTTGCATGCGACAAAAGCATTTTAACGCAGCTTCGCTGTTCACAAATCAGTGGCAACAGTAATACATAACTTTTATTCTCTTAATTTTTGGATCATTATTTTACATTTTTATTGTTTATTCTTTTTCAAAATTGGGTTTTATTTAATTTAAGGTCTTTTCTTTGAATTGATAAGCCTAACGTAGAAAATAACACATTCAAACCCTTTGCGTATATTAATTTTTTTTCCCCACAAAAAGCACTGAAGTCAGGTATCGAACCAGAGTTGTGTCAAATGATAGGCGTGTGTGGTACCTCTTATCCAGGACTTTTATTTCGATCACATAAATAGAACCTACTATTGAATAAATTTGATTCAAACTTCTCAAAACACGTTTCAAAATACAGGATGTCTACAATTAAAGTCCAGCTTTTTAAAAGCTGCTCAAAAAACATTGATCAGAATGACCTGAAATTCGAATTGTATATACTCGAAGAAAAGAAATGATATGGCTTAAGGGGGTCCGGCACATGAAAATTTTTCAGATTATTAATTTCGAGTTTATTACTGTTTATTAAAATATAAATTTTTGTCTTTAAAATGATGCCACATTTGTAATTATATCTTATTTCAAAGTATTTTTAATAATTTTTTGAAGTAAACAAAATGTAGGTATTTAATGCATGTTTTTTAACTTCAAAGCCGAATTTCTCAAAATGCCATTTTTTCATGTTTGGGGGCACATAGCTTAAAATATATATGAGATAAATGCTTGAAATTTTTTCTACATGTTTCTCTAATGTATTTAAGTACTTTAACACGAGGAATTATTGATAAGTAGAATACTTTTTTTTTTAAAAAATAATTAATCTAAAATTTTATAATTTTTTTTAAACATATTTTTAAAAAATCATAATTATTTTAATTTTAAAAAAATAACAAAAATCTCGTGTTAAAGTATTCAAAAGTATCCAAATATTATACTGTGAAAGTTTCATAATTATTGAAGAATCGGTTATCAAATGAGATGCCCCCAAAGTTGTTGAATTTAACATGGGCTCCTATGGAGGGGCCGGACCCCCTGGCTTAAGAAGAAAACTATATTGAACTATATTTTTCCTATGTCATACCATTACTGTTAAAATCATGCTTTTTGAAAGTTGAACTTTAAATACAATCACCCTGATGGGATTATAATTCTATATTCACTTCGGGATAATTATAGTTAAAACTTAAATTTCAAAAAACTCTAAAAAAAAAGACTCATCATAATTACCTAAAATTATACTTGGATGTATGAAAAAAGAGGAAAATTAGTTTGCTTTGAGAAAAAAAAATTGCTCGAAATAATTTTTTTCTTATGCCATAAAGTTTCCCTCTTCTTTGACTCAATGAATGTCAAATTGCATGACATTCTCATCAGTCTTTTTTACAGTTTTTTGAAAGTTGAACTTTAATTGTGGGCACCCTGTATCTTTATAACGATTTAAATCTACTACTGAAAAATGTGAATTGTTAAGTTTGCTACTTGTGCTCCCAAAACTTTGTAAATATGAAATAAATACTATTAATTTTTTAATTGAGCTTTTTTTAACTCAACTAATTTCAAATTTAATTTAATCTATGGTCCCCTAGAGCAAGCGTTTCTGCATTTTTTGCTAAAATATTGAGAACATCAAAAATGGATTTTAAGAAATTCGAGGATGGGTATGGATGGGGGGGGGGGGGGGCTCTTGACAACTTTGTGTGCATATATACATATACCCACGTCGTTGATGCAAACTTTGCTGAAAGAACCAGAGAACTTATCTAGCAACCTGAACACGCAGAAGCATCGTGAAATTTCAGAATTAATTGTTAGATGTTGTTAACATTGAACCTGTATTATCGCTGCTAATAATATTAGGAAATATAATTTTAAAAAGAAATGTGTAAACTATTTAAAATTATAGACATAAAATTGCGTAATAATACTTATTATTTCGATGCTTTAATGGTAATATTTCGATTACAGTCATAAATATGTATATGTTTAACCGTCATTTATAACACGTATATTTTATTGATAGGGTATTTTAGAATTTTATTCTAATTATGAAATAATGCACCCAAATAGATAAGTCGCACAATTTATTTCTTATATATTGTTAAAAATAAAAATTGGATAGAGTGCTTACATTTGAAGAAAATTTAAACCAACTATCTGTAGTTTGTATCACTGAAAAATAATTTGAAGTACGACTAATAAGAAAAAATATATAAAACGTAATAATTTAATCTTATACATCGAACCCACTGAATATATTTAAAAGTGTAAAATAATAAAAGAAAAATAGACTGACTTTCAAATTGAAGGATCGTTAAGAAAAGAAAATTCAAAAATAAAGTTATGAAAAGATTTTTTTTTTTTTTTTTACTTTCCCTATAAATACTATTCAGAGATCTTCCACTTCTTTCAATAGTGAACATTTTGTTCGTTTAATTTGTGATTTTGTTTCACTTTGCATACTATAAAAATAACAGAACGAACGTTTTTATGCAAAACGTTTCGTTTTTGAGCAAACTATTCATAACACAAAACATAGTATTTTTATCCTATTTTAACTTCTGTGAAAAAATATTAATTAACATAAGTTTATATTACAATGAATTCAGTTGTCTGACTGAAAATAATTTTTTTATGTTCTCAGATTGCATAGGTTTTTTTTTCCATAGGAGAAAATACGTCATATTTTAATACATGGAAAAACTTGGTATAGCTTAAGTGAAATTGAATATAAAATAATATACCACACTTACAAGAATAATAATACACACATCAAAATTTTATTGGTACTGAAGGTAGTTTGAAGAAATTGGTAAACACAAACACTGAACCATCGTATGTAAAGAAAATAGGGAATAGAGTACATTTTAATAAATATAGTATTGCATTAATTTCTTTAAATTTAACAATTTTTGCTCAATTAATTGGAAGAGAAAATTTATCATTTTCAACTATTTTAAAAGCATTAGTAAATGAATTTCTAATTAGTATTTTGTTACGTACAAAATCACTAAGCAAATAGATGAAAAATTATGTCCTTAAAACATTAATAAATGTTTGATATAGGCTTTAAGTAAATGCTTGGTATTTTTTGTCAAGCACATCACTACATTATTAAATGCAGCGATAAAAAAAACTATTAAAATATTGGCTTTTACAATAAAACTTGCTGATTGGGCCATATTAAAAGGTATTAAGTGCTTGTTGTTATCATAAATCTGTTAGCAAATTTCGGTAAAATATTGATAATTATATTTAATATTTTAGATACAAAACCAAAATATGACTTTATTTGATAAAATGTCCAATTAAAATTATAGATTTTCAAAATATAAATTGAAATCACTAGCATAAAACAATTACGTTCAAATTATCAGAAGGCCTACATTTCGTCATGAATTAAACCAAGCATTAAATTTAAATTACTACGATAAAAAAGACTAAAATATAAATGATTATAAAAACATTATGACTCACCCTAATATCCATATTTTTTTATTATAAACATATTTTTATGTGAAAAAAATTGAGTCACTATAAGAAATTGATATTTTTTTTTTACAATTCGGAAATCACTCGTATACATAATGCAATGTTTTATGCATAAAGCATGGAGTTTTTAATTTCATGAATCAGTATTGGATAAGAAAAGAAAAAGCAATCCATATTTGTTCGCACAAAATGGAGAAGGCTCTGAAACACAGTGTTTTTTTGTTAATCTGATAAAGCATGACTCCATACCTTATTATGCAATTTCATTCAACTGCCTTGGGGAAGTGGTAGAAGTAATACTCATGTTAAAATAAAACGCCTTATATGTGATTCGACCATATAACTCACAAAAAATGCATTTTATATGTCCACTTTCAAATCACACTGATTGTCAAAGTTACTTATGAAGTTATAAATAGTAGGGGAGACCTGTGTACCTAGGGATGCCTTTTTTTCAATACACAAAAAAATTAGCCACTGAGCCGTTAAAATGTGAAACTGAATTGCATACAGAGTTGTAGTAATTACTTCCCATTGGGATTAATATAAATACTTAAAATAATAGATTCTGTCAAATAGAAGGTTTTTAAAGAAATTTCACAAATGGCCCTAGGCACAAGACCTCGCTGTACCTAGGACCAGTAACTGATGTACCTAGGGCCATTCTCTTTAAGTGAGGTTTCAGTCCATAACGAATAGAAAATAAACAGAATGAATAACGACAGATGAATTTTATAAAAGAAACAATATCAAGTAAGTATCAGTCATTGGTTTGTCATATACTAACTATACTAAATTGCAAGTTGTCAAATTATTAGTGCATTACAAGCATTTTCATAACATGAAACACTGATTCCACAAAAATGGGCTGCAGGGCATTATCGCTTTGAAGCATCAACAGACTTTGGTTTTGGCAATCTATGTGGTCTTAGGTACACGACTTGGTAATTTCATATAAAATGTCTTCTACTAAAAATGCACGTGAAGAAAGGACTTATTTAAACATTTCATTTAGTATTTAATGTTACAAACAAAATTATTTACTAGAATTCAAAGAAAAGTATTTGACTTAACTTTGTAAAACAATAAAATTCACGAGCTGCAAAATGCTACTGCAGACCATATAAAAACGTTTTTCACTTATAACTTGTCACAGCTTTCTCCTCTAAGATTTCAAAAGGGCTGCCAAAAGAGCAATTGGGTGTTTCCACTTACCCAAGTGAGTAAAAAAACTTAGAACTAAACATTATTCAATAAAAGTGGGGTGGCCCTAGGTACACAAGTATCCCCTAAATATATAACGACGTTTAATAAATTAATACTTTTCTGAAATCAATGACAGACACTTGCGTAATATATATTACCAAGATTAGGCATCTATATAAAGCACAACTTGTTTTACAATATAAACAATGAAATTATTTTAAATACATCTTATTTTGATACTTAAAGTTTCAAATTATGGAAAACATCGTAATTTTTCATTTAATGTAACTTAAAGGTATCTTATTTTAATATTTATAGTGCAAATAATATATCTATAAATTTTAAATCTAAATCATGTGTAATCTTTCATATGCAAATTTGTAATTTATTTTTCTAAATAATATATGGTAAAACTATTAAGGAGATACTTTACAATCGAAACTTTATTAATATTATTATAATTTTAAATAAAAAATAGATGTCCCTCATTTGAATTTATATGAAAGAACAATATTTCACTCAACAAAATTAAATTATTTTTCATATTTTAAAAGAATTAAAAGTTTTAAAATTTTACACATTTTTTAGAATGCTAAGACTTTTTTAAATGATAAAATCTTTTCCCACAATTTTTTCTAAATTTTTTAAACTATATTATATAAAAAAAATTCTTAAAATATGGAATACTCGTAGCAATTAGTTATAATGCAAATGTTTATTCTTTAAAACAAAAAAAAAAAACTCTATAAATCTGCAAAACTTTTATTTTTGTTTTAAAAAAAAATGAAAACTATAACATATTTTGTTAATTAGAATGCCAATTTTTAAAATATACATATTTTAAATATACATATTTGAAATACATATATTTTAAATATACATACTTTAAATATACATATTTTAAATATACACATTTGAAATACACATATTTTAAATATACGTATATATTACATATTTTAAATATACTTATTTTAAATATACATATATATTACATATTTTAAATATACATATATATTACATATTTTACAATATAATCTAAAATTTTAAGATATCTCCATTAATTAGAAAAAAGCCTTAGCGTTTTGAAAAACCTAATACCAACAAAACACAGTGAGGAAAATCAATTTAAAGTTTTCATTTCTTAAGAAGATCATCCTATCATGCAGTATAAAATGTCCCATAAATGGATAAAAAAAGTAGATACAGTTTTAAAATATTGCATGCGTATTTTGAAGATTCCAAACTATACTTATAGCAAATAATAATAAAAAAAAAAGTAGAAAATTTTGCAATTTGTAGGGTAGAGTTTCCCCTTAAATATACTATAAAGACATATACACTTTTTCACATTCATAACCATCCTAATCTAAAATTTGTTCAATTTACAATCAGTTTTTCTTCCCCAACAAACAAAACACTAATTTTCTCATCGTTAACTCTTAGAGTTTGTGTTGTCCATCAAAAATTTTCCATCCCGATAAGTTTCACTCAATGATTAATTAGCGGGACGCAAGTTCCAGGAAAACAATGGCACTTCCAGTTTTTTCATTCATACTGTAAGTGCCTTTACATATGAGTATATAAATAATACGAATACGTTTTCATTTATCGTCAGTTAACATCCAAATCTTCAATACGTGTTAATTATTTTAATGTGCATTATAAAAATAAAAAGCACCTTAAATTATATTAAATGTCTTCTTTGTCTCATACTCCAATTATACTAATTTTATTCGTGCAACATTTTAAACAACCCAATACTTATTAAAAAGTACTCACCTCTGGTCAGCTACCTAATCTAAGAAGTGTTCGTCTAGTAACTAGTTTACTCTTGTCCCCTCCCGAACAGCAAAGAGCACATTATTGTCCGTTTCTCATCTGACTCAAGGATTTTACGTTCTCTATCGCCTATGTCCCACACCGCTAAGTACCGATAAATCACCGTTAATTAGAGGACGAGGAGCCGGTTAAATGACGGCATACACTGCGTTCTATCGCTAGCGGATCCAATTGGAAAGAAATTGCGGGAGAAAACAAACGGCGTTTCGGGGAATGTCGGTGATATTTATGCTGTCATCCATTTGGTTTGAAACGATGAGAAGAGAGGTTATAAATATGGCCCCTTCCAATATTGACCAAAAAGCTGTTGTTTCCAGATTACACTCAGGAAATGAGAAGGGACTGCGAATGGATGGTATTTCACGGTGAGGTTTTTCATCGACCCGGTAATTCGCGACCTAGAAGAAGATATTGCGGAGGCTGGGCTGTCGTTACAGGCCACAATTGAAATGCCTTTTGTGGGGAGAGGGGAAACTGTTTCCGGTTTCCTCTTGTCCCCAACATTTGTCTTCAGTGTAGGAGATGCTTTAAGAAGGGAATAGTTTGCTCTTTCGTATTAAGGAGAAGTATTGAAAGATTTTGAAAATGAATGTTTGCATTTTTTTGTTTTGGTTCTGTTTTCATATTGTTTGGAAAAGTACGTATTCCATTATATTATTATTTTTGGTTTATTGAATTACTGTTAAGACATTTTTTTTTTATTGTTTAAGGATTACTTTGAAAATTGCATTATTTTACTATCCACATAACATACTTTTCATTGGAGGTCCCTGGAAGGTACTTACTCCTCCCAGGGAGTGTGGAGGAGAGATGAAAGGGGAATGCATTGGAAAGTAGTTCCCTGGAACATCACTGGGAGGGTCATCCCAAGGAGGAACATCATAATGAGTATCCTGGGAAGTGCATAATCGGGAGAATTATTTCAAAGAATGCTACGATTTTAATTTACCTTTTTTTTATATAAAAAAATAATACTTCATTTTTAACGAAATGTAACATTTTAAACTAATATTGTAATATCTCATGTGGGACTATATTTTGATCAATTATTTTAAATATCGAAGTCAAATTACCATGAGCTTTATAGCTTATTCCAAATTTCTAAATTGCGTTAATAAATTGCATGTTTAGCCATAGAAAAAACATTGGGGTCAACATTAAAAGTAAAAAACAAACTTTTTCTTATATCTTTTTCTCAAGAAAAAAATATTTAATCAATCCCCGTCCCTATTTAAAAATCAGACACCTATAATTGAAAACTTAAAATCCTTGAATATGATGTAAAATCCTGTTATTGATAGTAAAATTGTAGAGGCCATGTTTCTGTTTTCTAATTTTAAAATATACTTGTGAAATAAATAGTGTTCCAACCTATCAACAGATTCCCTCAACGTATATTTCAAAAGAAATACAGTTTTTTTATAAGTAAAAAGACAAATTTGTACACACAAATTTGAGGAATCAATGCGTGCATTTACTTATGACAAGACAACACATAATATTAATTTATCTAGCTACATTTGTTTTTAAATCATTAGTTTAAACTGATCTACTGCACAATTTTCCACATAACTTTTTCAATCTGATCTAGCACGAATTGTCAATGTACATTTTTTAAATTTTTTTTTTTAATAGTTGTTGAAATCATTTCAGAAAATTTAATTTCAATATCAAGGAACTGCGTGGAAGTAGAAGAAGTATTGTCCTTTTAAAGATGAAGTTCTTTTGAATATATCTGTTGTTAAAAGTTGGTAAGTTTGACGCTATTGAAAATAATTAGATTGTCAATATAACGGAAAGCAGAAAGATTCTGAAATGAAAAGTGTAGTTTTTTTCCCATTCCAATGTTGGAAGAAATTTTCTAAAATACTCGAGTAGGATACTCCCTTGTGGAATATTTGTAACCTGAAGAAACAGTTGTTAACTTTTGTAACTATAATTAGTGAAGAAGCAAAAATTTAATTGATTGCTCCAGAATTCAATTATCACCATTAATATTGAACTTATAAGCAACTAATTATTTTTTTCGAAATTTCGTCATTATAGTTTTGAGTTGACATATTGATTATTAAAATAAAAAATACAAATTATATTGCATAATTCCAATAAATGTTATAAGTTTTAATAAAATAATAAACATGCTTTTTCTTAATTTTGTGTTTAATTGTGGTGTTATTTTTTAAGCATATTTGAGGAATTTTGAATAGGTCGTTTTTAATTTTCCTTATCTCCAAACAAAAAAATGCCTATACTTAATCTTGATAAAACTTTTAAGAATTACAAACATTCGATTATCTTTCAATTTATTTCAATACATTCAATAATGTATAGTTATATAAAATGTGTCCGAAGTCAAAATAAGTTTCAAATAACATACAAAATATTCTACGTAAGATTGCAAGGTTCATAGGTTTATAGAAAAAGTTTTAATTAATTCTTACTTAATTTAATCCCTTCATATAATAGAGTAATAAAACCAGAATCTTCAAGTATTTAGGAGAAACACGATCCTTATGTTCTGTTCCCAATTATAATTTTCCAAGGACTGTAACTTCATATTTATTTTGATTGAACGACGGAATTAACATGGAAAAAAAAAAGGGGGGGGGGTATTGCAATGCTTTTGTCGTTAAAGAGAATATGCAAGAAATTGCTTAGGTAAATTTTAACATTTCACTTACTAAAAAAAAAACCTAAATAAATAGCAAAAAAGTTTAAAAAGTTGTTCTTCTATTTCTGTTTATTTTTACTTCCGTACTTCAAAGAATGTTTGGTTAAGAAAGTTTCCAAAGACAAACAAGTTTCAAATAACGTCATATAAAACATGTACGTGAACTTTCACCATGCTTAGGTCTATGTAAAAAAATAGTTTATAACAACATCATTTGTTTGTAACAGAGTTTGGATTTCCAAAAATTCATTGCACATATCTTACATAAGAAATTTTCTGTCCGGTACAGTTTCCACTTATTCTGTTTCGACAGTAATTTCATACCTATTCCAATTTACCAACTTGGAAGTCCGTATTGTATGGAGATAAAATAAATTTAAAATAACAAGTCATTAGGTTCTTCGTGACATTTTCTACAAGAATTTGTTTCGCACAATGTAATTTAACGTTCAGGATTTTTTTTTGTCTATTGATAAACGCTTCTTGTAGAAGCCCCAAAGCCAACTAAAAATTATTTGTGGTTGGATAATCTGATGCTTAAATACTTTATTTTCAAGGTATCATTATTATCAGAATAATAGAAAACATAGAGGTATATATAAGAACAGCAGCATTTTAGAGAAATCAATTTTACGATAAAAGTATTTTTTTATATTATAGGGGAGACCTGTATACCTAGGGCCATTATGTACCTAGGGCCATCCCACTTTTATTGAATAATGTTTAGTTTCAAGTTTTATTACTCACATGGGTGAGTGGCAACATCCCCTTTCTCTATTGGCAGCCATTTTGAAAGCAAGTGTGTGGCAAGTTTTAAGAAGAAAACGTTTTTGTATGGTCTGAAGTAAAATTTTGCAGCTTATTTCTTTTATTGTTTTACAAAGATAAGTCGAATGCTTTTCGTTGTATTCTTGTGCATAATTTTGTTTGTAACATTATGCACTGAATGAGAAATTTAAGTAAGTCCCTTCTTCATGTGCCTTTTCAGTAGAAGACGTTTTGCTTGAAAATACCAAGTCTTGTACCTAGGGCCACATAGTTGCCTTGTACCTAGATCCATGGCCCTCGGTACAACTAAAGTCATATTTTTGTGTTTTTATTTTATAGAAAAAGTTTTTCTTAATAAATGGAGGGAAAAGATTGTTATTTAAATTGAAGGGGTGTATATTTTGCTCTGTAACATTCAATGTGCTTGACTTATAAAAATTATGTTGACTATTATTATTCAGAATTATTAATTTGTTTATAAACATGAGAATGTATTAAAAAAAACAAAAAAAAAACTGCAGTATTTCTTAAAGGGTCAAACAAACAGAGATGTGTTTGAACGCTTTAAGAAATACTACGGTACAGCTTTCAGATATTGGATGCTAAAAAACATGGAAAAACCAATCACCATATACGACATTGAATTTTGACTGCCCTTTGGCCATTACTCTCATAAACATTCTAGCTGACTTTCATGTGTCTAGTGTATGGCAAGTGAATTAAAACATATTCCCTGATGAGGAATATTTGAGTTCAAGTGTGACCTACAGACCAGATCCAACCTTAAATTATCAAAATAAGGATTTTTCCGAGGAAGAAAGTGAGTCAACAATGAACTGGTCGTTTCTGTATTAAATTCAGTTTTACTGCAGCATTTTCAAAGCATTCGACATCCAACTTCATTTCATGTGTAATGCTTGAACAGGTACGGCCTTTTCCAAAAGCGAAATCTTCTACATCCAAAAGAGACGGCCGAAAACCAGGGAGATGTAGAATCTTAATAGAAACTCCAGAAAAGAACGAAATTGAAGAAACCATGCGATTAGAAAGACTGAAAGAAAAAGTAAATTTTGAAAAAATCTGTGTTTCAAATTGAGAAACTTTCATCCAAAGAATTATCAGACATTGTTTTTCTGATTCTTCTGATTCCATTGATGATGAAGCTTGTACAGTAGATTATATAAGTAATACTATTGAAAAGTTGGACTTAAGTTTATAAGGCAAAAAAAACTTAACTTTTTTTATGAGGCAGAAATAATAGATATTAAAGAGGAACAATACAGTGCTAAATACTTGAGAAAAATTACGCGTTCAAATAAGTTTCTCTATGATAAAAATGTTGTTAATGTAATTGAGAACAAAAATATTGTGTTCAAAATTTCCAAAATCAAAATCTGTTGATGCTTTAAAGAAACAATGCATGTAGCTCATCTTTGGAATCAGATTTTTAACTTATAATGTTGATTAACTTATGAAAATGCTTGTAATTCACTAATATTTTGACACATTGAAATTTAGTACAGTTATTTTATGATAAATCAATAACCAGTTAGTAAGAGAATTTCCATAGGTACATGAGGTTCTGGACCTAGGTACAACACAACGAGGTCTTGTACCTAGGGCCGTTTGTAAAGTTTCTTAAAAAAACTTATTTTTGGCAGAATTTATTATTTTAAGATCTTATGCTAATCCCAATGAAAAGTAATGACTATAACAATTAATTCATATCAGTTTCCCATTTCTAAACGATACACAGTCTCGACTATACATCGTATCATTGGTAATTCTTATAAGCAAATAAAATACATATTCCGATAAATAAATTTACCAGCTTAGAGCTTCTTATCTTTAAAATAAATATCTCCAATTTAACTAGATGTACTTTTTTCTTACATAGACACTAACACATTTATTTGTAAAAATAAAATTTTAAATAAAAATAATAAAATAGGATATTGGGATGGCAACGACCCCCGTAAATACTGACGTAATACATTTTGACTCAATCCATTAAGGGCTTACATTTTCATGAATTTAAATATTCTCTAGAGACTTTTGTACTTAATACAGTAATTTTTTGATGAATTTGGCGAATAACGAGATCATATTTTGATCGATGAAAAAGAGATAATTTAGATAAATATTAAAAAAAACTATCTTGGTTTTAATAGAAAGAACTACTTAAAGTGGTAGATATTGTAGCATTCTTTTATTTTTATTTACAAGTTCAAAAATTCATAACACTTCTTTATATAACATATAACTTTCATTTTCAATTATTATAAATGGAATTATCATCTAAATACTTTCAATTAAATTTTCGTTAAAGGATTTACGAATTCACAATATTATTTGCATATTTTAAAACTCGCCAACCAAATTTATATTCTTCAACTTCTATGTGTTTGACGTTTAGATCTGAATTAAATCTATAAAACTTGAACAGGCCAATTTTTTTTCAGTGTTTTCACGTATAAATCACAGCTACCATTTTAGTAATCCTGATTAGGAAACTAAATAAAGTAATAAAAGTCTTATTTTTATACAGTATGCCAGTTAGTTTTAATAGCATGCGTGGTACGCAAAAAAAAATCCGAACGATGGTTTTATCTTCGATAGATAGGTTTCACAATTTAAAATATTTTTACATTTTTTTTTTGTTAATTATGTGATTAAAAAAATATGTAAGGCAAAAGTGTCATACTATTTATGCTTTTGGTCTTTAACAAACTAACGATTAAATTAAAAATTACTAAACTATATTTGTTGTTTAACAATTTATGGTTACAAAACTCAATTTTTCATTATCTCATTCGTTTTTCACTTCCTTGCTACAATATAAATTTCTAACCACTCAAAGGAAAATTAAGAAATTTGGTAACTGGCCTTTTTTTTTTTTTTGGGATTCTAAATCTAAATATGGCATAATTTTGCCTTTGAACGGTTTAAAGTAGTGTTTAGTTTTAATAGGTAGATAACCTCTAATGATAGGAAAAAAAAAACTGTACACAATTATTAAAAAACGTCCACGAATTGCAACGGTATTTTTCTTTCTTATTTCATCAATTATTATACAAGGCATAGCAAGAAGATTTTTTTTTGCGTACTGTATATTAGAATTTTAAAATTACATAAAATTAACTTGTTGAAGATATACAAAGCACATTTTATTACAAAAAATTTAGAGGGATGCATTTCTCATTCTTTATATATGTTTTTTTAATAGACTGATCTATGAGGTTCCAAAATATACAATAGGGCGCATCGAAAAAAACTTTTTTTGGAAATTCAAAATTTCAAGTTAATAAAAAGTTGCCACTATGCTCACATATTTACCAAAAATTTTTTTAGTTCAATTGACAAATATTTAGGACTCCCGGAATGAGCCTGAAATATGATGTTTTTTGACAAAAACAAAGATTTTTAATTTTTTTTTAAACAAAAATAATAAAGCAAATTTTTATTTTCAAGAGTTAAAAATGCAAAAATTATAATATTAATTAACAGTAATAAAAAGTTATATCTGCCGTTTAATATTTAGGTCTTCTACATGAAAACCTTAAATTTTTTTTCACAAAATACGGATATTTTTCAATTTTCAACCCATTCTTTTGGTTAGTTTCAATTAATTTATTCATAGTCTAGGTATAGTAGTACAGCATTTTGAAACATCGGAAATATAATTTTATTAAATGGCGTTTACTAAACTCAAGTATTAATTCATATCATTTCTGCACGACTCCACGTTGGTTGGAGTCTCCAACTCTGTTGTTCGCTTTGGGTGTTGTTCCCAAGATTCTGAGTAAATGTCATCAATATATGAAGCCAATTGAAATACGACGACCCTAATGCCTGGCTGGAAAACCTTCCTTCTAGATCTGAGGTTGCAAAGATAAGCAATTTTCTCTTGTGTTACTTCTGACGTCACATCTACAATTTCGACTACTTCTTCGAGTTGTGACACTTCAATTTCTGTAGATAAGCAGATGAAAGACAGCTGACCAACATATTTCCAGATGCAATCCCTTATTATCACCTGTCCAGGTAGTCTTCAAAATTAATAGAGGATCATCTGACTTCCCGGTATTCGGTAGAACCAATTGGCTGCCTTTCTCGCCAAGTATTTTATCCTCATGGAAGAGCAGACGATCTTTGATATATGATCTAACTTTTCCTTCTTTGGGATGTCTTCTAGTCTCTTTCAGATTGCAACATTCCTGCCGTTACTTCCGAAAACCATCCACTTTCTGCACGTCCGCTCCTTCTTCAATGCCGACAAGACCGTCGTCAACCAGTTCGGTTAGCACATTCGGACACATCTGGGATGACTTCCTTCTCTTCCGTAGGCTGTTTCATCATGTTTTCTTTGGATGTTTGTTTCACAATATTGACCTCAACCAGCATCGCAACGGTCACTTCGTGTCTTTTCCTCAGCCTATCTCGAATGTCGGGTGGCATTATGACACCTTCCCTCAGTAAAGGCACGACAGAGTGACATGAGGGACATCACTCTCTACTCTTATGACAAGGCTCATAGGAAAGCTAACCAAAGGATACTTTATGGCTGGACTAAATATTCCTTGCAAGAAAACATAAGATCTTTCCTCGTCCAAATGGTAATTTGCCATATCTTAACAAATCACGGTGATTTCATTTCCTGTGTCTATCAGGGTCTTGGCTGGTCTTCCATTCATAATCATTGGAATTATCTACAACTTTCCTAAATTGTCCTTTCCTAAAAATCCTTCTTGCAATGAGGTAACTCTGACTACGAATGCGGTTCCACTCGTTCTCTGGTGAACTTCATCCTCTTCGGCTACCGCCATATTTACGTTTGCCCTTCGTAGGGTATTATGGTCTGGCTTGGGCTTTTCCAGTTTCGGGCAGTTCCTTTCGAAGCGCCCCTGAGATTTGCAAAAATAGCAAACGACCTTTGAATTAACCCTGGGAGACACGTTTTCTCTTGGATAGTTTCGACTGTTGCTCTGACCTTGATGTTGATATGCGTGGTTTGCCCCTGGTTAATCAGTACCATATGGACTCTTGTCTCCAAAACCCTCTTGAATGCGTTGTAGTCTTTCCCCACGTTCTTTTTCATGAAGCCTCTGACGCTTTCATACTTGTCTAACAGCTCAGCCATAACTGTAGGTGATGTAATGGTGCTCCACTCATCTATGGAGTGCTCGTTTACTTCTAATTATACTTTCCTCTTGAGCTGATCCACTACTATAAGATCCTCCAATCCCTCCAAGTTAGTAACCTTGAGTCCATTGATCCATTCATCGAAAAAAAATTTCAATTCAAATGAGAAATCATTCCAAGTCTTTTCCTCGATACGCTTATGCTGAATGAATTTCAAACGAAACGCTTCTGTGCTCAGTTTGAATCGTTTAAGCACTAACTCCTTAATATGACTGCAATCATATGCCACTGTCGCTTTCTCTCTAGCAATCAGCTGTGTGATATCATCGGCAGAAAACCTAGTAAGTGGGATACCCTGTCTTCCCTCATAATGTGGGAATGCTCAGCTTGGCGTTCGAAAAGAAACATCCATAAAGATATGTCACCTTCCTTAGGATCGAATTTTTTTGTTATCTTCTGAAGGTCTTGATAGCCTCTATGATTCCTCGTGTCCACTACATTGGGATTGACCGTCGGCACATGTACACCAGCAGTGGCGGATCCAGGATTTTCCTGAGGGAGGGGCGCAACAATTTGCCGTGCCTTAGTCAGGATGAAATTGAATATTTAAAAAAAGTTTTTTTTAAAGAAATCCAAGTAGTGTTCAAAAAATATATTTCAAAATCATCCATATCCATCGATTGACCCCCCCCCCCCCTTCACCTCATTCATCACATCTCCGACTTGATAGCTTAGCGTAGGTGGTTAACATTGTCCTTTTGTTTTTTCATCAACTTTTTTATTTAATAAAAAAATTGTATTCAAAATGTACCGTACATATTGAACATTTTAGCAAGCTACATTTCCGGAGGTATCGATTATACTGAAGAAATTACAATGAAAGCGGGAACTTACTACTTCTATTTGTGACTAACTAAGTATAAACCTTACATTATACTTGCATCAAACTGGGAAATCAGTAATTGTACATCAAAATTTAACCTATTCATAAAATATTAATGCAGTGAGCTTAATAAGTAAAAATACGTAGTTTTACTGGATAATCCATAGCTACTCGAGTATTCTAAAGTATATAAGGAAAAATTGTTTTCCAAAGAGAATGTTTTACTAATAATTATAAGTAATATTTTTAATAAGGGAGATAATACTTTTTGCAAAACTGTTTGCAAGTCTATTTCTTGTAAAAAAAATTGGCATACCTTTCCACTGTGGTGTTGCAAAGGAAGATTTTTAATCTGAACTCAAACATGGCACTTATTTACAAGCCGAAACACAAGCACGAGCTAGAGCTGGACGAGTTCTTATGCAGTTTATAAACAACCTTCTTCCTTTCTATCAAAACTTTAAAGTTTAGCCAATTACCATGTCCAGCTGAATGAAGGTAGCAATTTCAGAGGAGGGAGATTAACCCAAATGGTCAACCTCTCCTCCTCCCCCCCCCCCCTAGTTGGGGTTGAACATTACGCACGTGAGAGTCAAAATCTCTTCCTCTCAGCCGATAGAAAAAGGTATCTTTGGTCCTGAAGGACGGGAAGAATATTTATTGATAATTCGATCCCAGGAAACTTTTAACAGAAAGGGATGTGTTTTGAAGTGTCGTGAAGATGTCTTCAAGATCAAGGGGGTGGAGGTTTGAATGCTTGTACAGTCTTTCAACGTCCGTTTGAATGAGAAGGGGGAAGGCTATAAAAAGAACTTTGATTGAAAAATAAGTTTTTGTTTTTCTGTTTTTTTCGGAAATTAGATGAAGGTCGAAATATGTTTGTAACGTGAACTTATTTAAAAAAATATATAGACTCAAGCTGAGGGAAGGGCGCGCGCCCCCCGGCTGGATCCGCCATTGTTATGCGGTAAGCATTATAATTACTTATAAAGTGCAATATTTCTTGCATTACTTCTGCAATAACGAGAAAAAAAAAAAAAAAAAAAAAAAAATTGAAAGTAAGGTGAATATTTGTACAAAACTTTTCAAATTATCGTAAAAAACATACACATTTATTTTGTTAATTCATTCGTTTAATTTCGTACAGGGTTTGAAAGCGATATTTTTTTTTAATAATTATTTCTGCTACTGTAGTGCTACTTTACACAGATAATACTACTTACAAAATTGTTTATAAATCTATTTTATGTAAAAAAAACAACAATTGGCATACCTTTCCAGTGTGGTACAAGAGAGGATTGTTAATCGAAATTCAAATATGACGCTTATTTACAAGCCGAAGCAGAAATTAGAGCTGGACGAGTTCTTATGCAGTTAATAAATAACCTTCCTCTTCCTTTCTTTCAAAAGTTTTAAGTTTAGCCTATTACCATGTCCAGTTGAATGGGGGTGGCCATTTTCGATAATAGTCCAACCTCTCATTATTTTTTTTTCCCTGGTTGGCGCTGGACATTACGCATGTGAGTCAAAATCTCTTCCTCCCACTCGACAGAAAAGGAATCGGAGTATCAGGGGTCCAAGATATCTTCAAGGTCAAGAGGGTGGAGGTTTGAATACTTGTTCAGTCTTCCAACATCCGTTTGAATGGGAAGAGAGAAGGCTATAAATAGAACCTTGGTACAAAAATAAGCTTTTTTTTGTTGCTTTTTTCGGAAATTAGATGAAGGTTAAAATATAATTGTTGCGTGAACTTATTGAAAAAAAAAAAATTATTATTAATATTTATTTCTGTAAATTGTAAAAAAAGACTCCACCTGAGGAGGGGGCGCGCGCCCCCCGCGCCCCCTGGCTGGATCCGCCATTGTACACCAGACGCAATCAGCAGTTTGTCAAATTCAAATAACCTCTCTGCTTCCAAAGCCAGTTGCTTCCTCTTTTTTTCGGCTGCACGTTGAGCTGCCTCTGCTGCACGTTGAGGTGCCTCTCCTGCACGCTTCTTTGCCTCTTCTTGTTCTAGCCTTCTGGCAATGATATTGTTCAGAAACCCTTCTGTAAACTCGGGGTCATACCCCTCACTTTTTAAAACCAGGTTCCTAAAATCTACAACTTTCTGTGTCCTTGCAACACTTTTAATTTAAGTACTCGCAGAGAACCTGCAGATCTACTCTACTACTCTTATTGAGGAAAGCCATTTTGTGACGGACTAAATGCTATCAGTTCACCAACAAAAAATTATTTATTAAAATAAGATCTTTATTTTAACAACAACACAGTCATTCTTAAGCGTTAACTTTTTTACAACATTCTCCAGATTCCCCAGCCCCTCGTCTCCCATCTCCTTCTTTTTTCTTTTCTCCCCCTAGAGGGCCAGAGACAAAAGCATCACTACAGTATCTAAAATCAAAATTGTTTTATAGTGGTGAGATTATCACAAAACATCACATGAACGTACGTTTTTGAAATAATAATGAAAAACACTTCAAAATAAAACTTTTTTGAATTACTTAAAGAACAACTCCCACATTTCTATCGTTCTCTCGAGGCCTAATATATAACTTTAGGAAGTAAATAGTCAAATAGTATATTTTCCTCCCTGAAGTCTCAACATCATCATCCTCAACACGCAAGAGACTTGGTGGTTTTAATTTTCTGCAAAGAGACTTCTTTCATAAATATCTGTAAGGTGTGTTCGTCAAATATATGTAATTAGTCTCCTAAGAAACAGCGAGATGCAATTTTTTTGTATTTTGTATTTAACAAGCCAATACAGAAAGGATTTGTATCGACACTAAAAAATAATATTCTTTAACTTTTAATGTCCTCTTTGTTAAAATTTTACACTTTACAAAAGTCTAAAAACTCTTAAATGAAAATTAACTTTTTTTGTTATAGTTTTGCAAATGTTTTTAGTTTAATAAATTTGTGTACAAAAATAGTTTCAATGTCTCTATAATAGGTTATAAAAATAATTTACAAAAGTTGTTTCATAAAAGTCTTGTATTTAATAGCTCTCTGATGAAATAATAACACATTTTCCATTTGTGTTTAATAATTATTCAACATCATTAATCCACAATCAATGCAATTCATAGTTATTTTAATATTTATGTTTGATCAATAATAACCTTTTATAATGTTATACTATTTCACTTGCCAATTTCAACAATTAAGCTTCAAGTTCCATGCCTTCTTAAAACCCGATTTCTAAATAAAAACTGACATTAAAAATCAACAGCTTTTTAATATTCTAAATAAAATAATTATGCCGTGACGAACCAAACTATTTGTAAACTGAACTATTAAGATCTGATAAAAATATTAATGAATTAAAAGAGTCACTAGCTGTCTCATATCTCCATGGTGAAACTACCGAAACTCCAACTTCAACAATTTCCTATATTTATTTTGCCATTCTCAAAACACAACCGTCACTACACTGTAAAAAATGCGTGTGCAATTTGGGATAGAGGAAAGCCCTGAGTGTCATCCAGCTTTCCAACAAGTAGCATTATATTCCATGTTAAATTTAGGCTTAAACGTGAATAATCTTAAGTTAATTAAATATTATAACTAAACTATTTCCATATTTGTACCTCAAAGTTCATAAAAAAATACGCAGCACAATCAAACATTCAAATGCGGAATTCATGTTTAATTCTTATATACAAAGAGTCTTAAAATGTTCATTTGATGTAAATAATAATTTTTTCATAAATTGATGCACGTAGTTAAATTTTTAATACGTATCAAAATAAAAGTTAGAGAAGACTGTATATGGTTGTTGCAGGGTACTGTTATGTCAAAGTAAATAATTCGTGGCCATTTATGGTTTCTAGCATGACAGCTTTCTTTGCCATTGAGATTTTTTATATGGAATGGGAGGTCGGGTACCATTTTGTAATACTAATAATCTTTCCAGTTTAATAACCACGTGCAAAGTAAGTTTACTCTTTTTTTAAGATGTTTTAATAAGAAGTGAAATCAGTTTTGTTTCTATGTGAAGAAGAACAGAAGAATTCAAATGGTAATTTGTAAAGGGAGTTACCGATTAATAAGAGATTGTATTATGTGGTTTCTTTCTAAATAATGTCATGGTTTCTTGTTTTGTATGTCCTTTTCAAATTTTCTGTATGTATTTTAAACTAAAGAATTATAGACAAGAACAATAATTATGAAAAATTGTGTAATTTTGAAAATTTTATGTAGTGGAAATATTTGAATTATGTAGTTAAGTTATGTAGTTTAAGTATATTGTAACTTTAAATTTACATAACTAAACACACAAATTTAGACTACATCCTTATTCCAAGTTTGGAACACATTTTCAAATTAATACTAAATATATTACTAATAATTCATACTAATATATTAACATGTATTTTAAAATTAAAATTTTAGATCAACAAAAAAATTAGAAAAAAAAATTCTTATAATAAAGTATTTCATTACATTTTTCAACATAAATCTATAATAATAAAACAAAGAGTATCTTTGTTTCTCTATCCTTGTATTATTATAGAAAGACACCTCTAATATGGGTAGGACTTTGAATTTTTAAACACAAGTAGTGTTGGCCTAATAATTTGGCCTTTGATAAATAGCAAGTTACAAATTTTGAATATTTTTTAAGTTATATGTTTAATTGTTTTAAAGTTCTTTCTGTAAAAAAGATTTCCAATATACGTTGAGCTATGAAATTTTAAAAATAAGTAGTTCTAATTTTGAATTTCATAAACAGAATAATAAAATACAATTAATTTGTTTAATTCATTTTTAATTTTTTAAGTTAGTTCATAAACTGAATTCTAATTCACGTAGAATTCTGAAATTCTAAATATAAGAAATTTTTAATTTCTAATTTTACAAACATAATTCCTATAACTGGTATCACAGGGATTATGTTTAGAGTTTTCTCAAAAGGGGTTGTGGGGCAGGAGGGGTTAGTGCTATATTTTGTATTGTTTATCAGCCGGGCGGGGGGGGGGGTCCTAATATTAAGAGTTACTATAGAAATGTGTTTCTCAACAAGCCTATGCTTGTTTAGCAATACAACTTTTGGTGAGCGAAGAAATTTTGGGTTTGCGTCATAGACATAGAATAAACATTAGACTGAGCTCTCCCACTTCAATTATACAATGAGAGTGAAACCCTCATAAAACATATCAGATGAGTCTTTTTGCGAGCATGGTTGCATAGTTGGCATGTTTCTCCTCTCTTTGGCGTTGCCGTAGTTAGATAAAGGATTAATTTGATGCCGTAGTTCTCTTGTGTGTTTAATTGTTGGTTAATTGTATTCCACCGAAACAATCGTTATAACTTTTTCGATCACGTGTGTGCTAAAAAAGCTTGGGAAGTTGTGCTCGGTTTCCTTTATACTATTTCACCATTTCAAATGAACTGTAAATAAACTACTCTTTTCAGTTTTAACTATTGATAATTATAAAAACCTTTATATGATTTATAATTTAGAAAGGTTTATTTATAGTAATATTATTTTTAAATACTTATTCACTTTTATCGTTGTATTCACAAATAGAGAATGCAAATGTTGTAAAATTACGAAGAATAATATTATATAAGTAGGTAATACAAATTCATCCATATTTTTAATAAAAAAATTAATAGCATCTTCACAATAGTACAAGAAATAGTATTTGAGGAATTTGAGTTTGTATTTTGAGAAATGTAAAACACTTTTATATTGTAATGAAGCAACAAAATATGCTGATAGATGTGTAAAAAATATATAAATAACTTTTACTTCATGTGTACGCTTTAAAGAAAATTGACTTTTTAGGTAATTTAAAAAAAAAAAAAAAAATCGAATTTGTAACTCAAACAAAAAGATAAATTTATAAATTAATGTTTGATAACATGAAATATTCTGAACCGACTCATTATTCTTGTTATATTAAGGGGAAGGGGAGTTGGTACCCAGAAATTTATAATAAATCAATTTTGAGTTTATTGTTGTTTATTAAAATTAGAATTTTTGCCTTCAAAATGATACCTCATTTGTAATAATACCTAATTTAGAAGTATTTTTAATAATTTTGGAAGAAAAAATTTGGAACTATATATGTAAGTAATGTTCTCTTTAATTGCGTTTTTCTCAAAACTGCATTTTTCATTACTCATGTACCTTTTTCTCAGAAACTGTACAAGATATCTGCCTAACACTTTTATCACATATTTCTTTTATGTATCTGTATATACTGAAGTGAGATTTTGTTATTATTTTGAAAATATTTTTTGTTCTGGCTTATTTCGTCAAAACAAAATTGTGATTTTTAACAAATTTGAGCGATTTACACGATAATTCATTTTAAAAAAAAGTAAATGTATTACATTATGAAAATATAACTTCATTAGAATAACACGTTTCTGCTAAATGTGATGAAAAAAGAGTTAGGCTTCTATATCAAGTATTTTCTGAGTAAAAAGTACATGAGTAATGAAAAATGTCGTTTTGATGTAAATGCATTCTAAAGAAAAGCTTACTTACACTAACAGTTCATAATTTTATCCTCAAAAAATTATTAAAAATACTTCTAAATGAGGTATTATTACAAATGAGGTATTATTTTAAAGCGACGAATTTAAATTTTAATAAACTATAGTAAACTCAAAATATTTTTTTTTTATAAATGTTAGGGTACCAACTCCCCTTTAAAGTCAAATAATAAGTAAGATATATTGTTCAACACCGAAATTGTTAGAATACATATCGTAAATAAGTGAAAAAAGTAAACCTCATAGGTTTTATTTTTTAAAAAAATCGCAAGATAAACCGATATGGAAATATCAAAATATTATTAAAAATGCCCTTAATCTGCTTTGAAGATTCTGAATATTTATAAATAAGCAAAAAATAAATAAAGAAAACATAGCGATCTCTTAGATTTACAAGCATAAATGTTTTTCATTTTGATTCGCACCAAATTACGCTAATCGGGCCAACTGCACGGAATTTGCAATGAATACTTAAAACTGAAATTAAAATCCTTAAATAGCCACTAAATTCTTCAAAAAGCAGCTATAACCTTGGTCTGTTTTTCTATTAACTCTAAACATGCCGTCTAGTTACTATTATAAGTATATGGTTTGCGTAACAATAAAATGTAGAAAAAGCGCAGCGAGCCTTGTTCTCGAAGAGTAAAGAGGCTGAGATCGTACATATTTCTACGAAGGGTAGCCACAATACAGGGCCAAGCAGCTAGTTATATATTAAACTAAGGGAGAGGAACATCGCACAGCTTTCAATTACACTATAATATTTGTCACTGCATAAAAATTTGATATGGGGCTCATATTTTCACTTATTCAAATAAAAATTGACAGTTTGGGGATGTTTTTGGCAATAATTTTTAAATGAGCAAAAAGAAAAGGTGAAATTGGCGATGTTCTTTGATAGCCATTATCGTTCTTTCTTGTGCGTGAAACAGATAAAAACCAGTAGCTTATGACTGATGCTCAAGGGCAAAGACGCAAGGGCTTTTTACGATTTTATCGCATATCTTCGGGAGTTTCGGAGGTGGGGAAATTTAGAACACCATAAGAAGCATTAGTGAAGCAGAGTGATTTTAATAAAAATCGTTAGGCCTGTTTTTTTGCAATTGCTGAAAAACATGATTTTTTATGATTTCAACCTTATGCGCATGTGTCATTTTGATGAAAATCTTAATGGTAGGTCCAATGGCCACCACCAACCCGCACACCTAATTTGAACAATGTAAGTCAATTTGTTCGGGAGTTATGCTAACCACGAACACACAGACAAGAGGCATACCACAGACGTACATACACACAGACAGCCATTTTTTCGAGACCACTTGTTTGAAATCAGAATTTTTCAAAACCCCGAGGAATTATGCCGAATGCTATACTTCCATTACCATATGTAAATGTATGAGAAATAGAAACTAAAAATAAATAACAACTGACTTTCGATGGTGTTGGTATATTTTACATTTTTGTGTTTACTGAATTTTAAAACTGGTACAAAATCAAAACAATAATTTACCACACACAAAATGTATCGTATATCTCTATGCGTTATTTATCTATCCTTTGATACAATCCTTCTCCTTATGTGGGTCGGTTGTCATAGACTTTTTTCATTATGTTCCTATAAGATAAATATTGTACCTAGAACTAAAGTTTTGATGCTAATTTGAAGATTAAAATAATTGTTTTATTTTTTGCATTTAATTTAAAGATCATTTTCACGATGGCGATAATTTACTTGATGAAATAATTTTTAAAGACCCCGTCACACCTAACTAAAATTTTGATTTTAATAATAATTTAAATAGCAAAATTGATTTGATTGCAAAAAATAACATTTAAGTATTTTTTATATACATCTCATTGTAAAGGTTGTCGTAAAAAACTTATTATTTAACCTAAATCATTCTAATATTTTAAGTCGTTAATAATTAAAGCTTTTACCGATATAGAAGACGATACATGTTTTCAACATTATATTCATTTCAGAATAAAAAATACCGAACATCACTTATTATAAAATTTGATATTTGGGTCGAAAAATAACTGGAAATTTCCAGTAATTCTATTTTTCCAAAAGGTACAAAAACCTTGTTTAAAGCATTCATAAAAAAATAATTTTGTACTTAAAGTCAAGGAATTATTTTTTAATAGGAAATCTTTTTTTTATGAATGGACATTTGATGTTAAAGTTTAAAACAAAATTTCTGTAGCTTTTGGAACAATAGATAGTTTTTTTAATTAAAATTCATTTTTCCATCGTAAATATTACATAAAATTTCTAATTACAGTTAGTTTTATTAATGCATTTTCAAATATTTTAATCAATGAATTTTATGTAAACTTATACTTTTTATCCGAATTCCTGTTTCAAAGGAACGGAAATGTTTATATCTTAACAGTAACATATTTTTTTTTAAGATGAAATAATGACTATTAGTGAGAGTAAATATATTTTATTTATAAAATTGTTTTGTATTCAGAAATTTATTCGTGGTATGGTTGCTCCCAAAACTAGTATATGACTAATGGTTAAACTGCAATTGAAGAAAGTGGAGTATATTCACTTAAACCTTATATATTACTAACCTTACTTTTAGATTATATGCTGAATTTTTTCACTACTATAACTTGGTAGTGATTCCATTATTAATTTTGAAGTAACTCAAAAAACATTCTTTTCAGTTTGTCAAGTCCTTTTTGGAAATTGAGGAATCGTGAAAAGTAATACTGCAATCTTTAAATGAAGAGAAATGAAATAAATTGAATTTAATGAGTGCGTTTTCATTACGTTTATGATTAGAAAAATGTAATATAATGCTGTAAATTTATTATTAACTGTGTTAAAACTAAAATCTACAGTAGAGTAAAACAATTATTTTTATCCTAAGTAAAATTTTAGCTTTTATATGAATATATTAATAAAAATGCTGTAATTAAATAGTGATGACATAAAATGAGCCAAAAACATTAAAAGTAGAATTTATTGTATTTTATAAACTGAAGAGATTATTACGAATATTTCATACGTTCTAGGGTTGTTTTAGAGGTGACATAAGAATGTTTATTGTTCATTAATTTGACTTTTTTTTTAGAGATGGTATATTAAAACACAAGTATCATACCCGTTGTTTTCAATATTATTTAAATTTAAAACTGAAAATACACAAATAATAAATATTAAAAATGTATGAATGAAATATCGAAAATAAGTATTAAAAATGTATTCAAATTGATAAAAATTGCGTTCGCAAAATGATCATAAAATAATCCGTGAATTAACCCTTAGGTGAAGTAACTATCATCAAAGCAATGCGAATGAATTTTTAATACAGGTATTTCCATGAATGCACTACAAAGTGAGGTGCATTAAAAAAAAAAAATCCTATGCGTTGATGTTATCTGTTGCCCGAAAAACACCACAGGCAAAGCAAATGAAAATATAGAAACCACTGATGAGGAAATATAGAAAAAATTCTTTTACGGGATCATATTGTTAAAAAATAAATAAAACATAAATGCCATATATTGTAAGGGTCGAAAATGAAAATTTATGACTTATTTTTGTTAAAAGATGACAACGATTTATGACTCAAAAACTATTTATCAATTTAAAAATCTGTTGGATTTTTTTGCAATTAAAAAAAAAAAAAATCAGTTGTAATGTTTGTAGTTAAAGAAGTTACGTTTTTCTCACAAACTAATTAGCTAACTAATATTTAAATCCTTGCTTAGCATAAGTTTAAAAGGTCATTACATAATTAATTGATCTTGATAAAAAAAATTTAGTAGCAAATACTTTTTAATATCAAATATCATGTTTTGGTTCGCCATCGAAGTAGAGTATTTAGTTTTTATACGAAATTTTTAAACTAAATATGTAAGAAAAAATGAAAATTCTTTTACATTCATTTTTTTAAATCCAACAAAATCCATTTATTTACTAAACACTCTGTTTGAGGTTAAAATATAAATATTTTTCAAATACTAAAACAGACTAGAAATTTAACTTAATAGATTTAAACTAATCTTACGAAAAGTTAGCATTCCCAAATGTAAATATTCTCACATCAACGGTTAGCATTATCAATTGTAAAATTTTCAAATAAAATGCTAGCCAAAAGAGGACAAAAAGAAAAGAAAAATTCCTCTTTTCTCTTTATGTGACTTTCCTGCCACTCCCAGACAAATAATTTTTCCCATTCAGGGAAAGAATAAAATTTTGATAATCTTCAAAATAAAACAAATCAATGAAGTGAGTTTTCAGAAATAGATTACATGAATTTAATTGTTGAAATTGGAATAAATATTGATTTGCGTACCCGACATGAAATTTTAAATACTATTAATTTTTGATCAGAATTTTGGAAATCTGTCGGGCACTCTGTATTTAATGAAAATTATTTGCATTAGAGTTATCCATTTGACTCTAATATGTGGTAATATTTTCACAGCATTGATTACTCATGAATGCTTAAAAAAAAGGTGTAATTCTTCATTTGAATTATTTCGAAATTTTGACACTGTGATCGTAACCGTGATAGATTTTTTTTAATTTTGTTTGCTCCTGATTCAAGCGGATAGTTTTAAATACCTCTATCTCGAAATTCAATAATTTGTTTATTTTACAATCGTTAGGGATTCGTTTATGGGTCCAGTTATTTTATGACCAGTTGTATATATCCACCTATAAATTGTATTACAGAGACTCTTTTATTAGCAATAAGATTAAATTTTCCTCTCCCGTCACATAAACTCCTAACTAAAGGAATATCAATTATCCCTATTTAAATTAAGCCGTTAAACAAATAATGTGTTTATTCTTTTAACACAGAATGTAGAAAGACAAATGCTTCTTCATTTGAGACAAGAGAAAACGTATCTTTCACTAACATTCCAGACAATTGATTTTAGTTTTGGGAGGGTCTAGATGAAACTTAGAATTTCGGCTAATGGACTAATGTTTCGTGAAGATCGGTGGATAGTTTGGAACGTTTATAGTACGATAGCGTCTGCTTTTAAATCTATTCTTCCTGAAATATAATGGATGCGACACTCCATTTAATATAACTGTGAGAAGCTAGATTAACGTTATTGGGGCTAGTTTGGATACATACTGTCATTCCTTGGAGATAGAACTTGTATTTGAGTCGACTACGCTTTTAAATAACATGTATTTCCACTTTTTAACTCCAGGCAAGTTAACTGTTTACATAGTTAATAAAAGTTTTTTTTAAAGGATATAGAAAAACAATTACAGAGTTTGTACCACAATTTTGAATATCTATATATAAATTGGACTTATAATTACTTCTCTTCTTTACATCCATCTGGAGCTGGTAGTAATCAACAGATTTTTATGATAATGTGTACAAGTACTATTGATATAATGGTTAAGTGATTCCTAAGAATTGAAAAATAAATTGTATTATTAGTTTTATAAATCAGCATAAATTTTTACAAATTAAACTTAAAAAATGACTACTATAGAACAAATATTCAAATTGTTATTAGGTTGTTACCATGTATGTTTTTAAGTTTAATTTGGGAAAATTGAAACGGATTTAAAAACTATTAATATAATTTATTTTTCAGTTCTTAGGAATCACTTAACCATTCTCGCAATAGTACTTGTGCACATTTTCATAAAAATCTGTTGATTAATATGAAATATATATATATATATATATATATATATATATATATATATATATATATATATATATATATATATATATATATATATATAGGTGTCCAGATAAATTCTTTTTCTGCTTCAGACACCAAGAGGCATGAGACATCACCTAATTATTTACATTTACCCATAATATTACTCTCCTAAAATTTTTATCATGTGTTTTTCATAATATAAATGTTTTTGGAAACCAAAATGAAAAAAAAAAAAAAAAATCATATTTTTTCTACACTAAACAAATTTCTTTGTATAATTTACAACTAAAAACGATTAACTGAATAATGGTTAATGTTTAATAACTATTTTTATTTATGTTGAAAATGTTTTTCAGATTATATATGAGGTATATTATTTATTCAATAGTTCATTAGACGTGCGTTACTAATAAAAATGTTATAAAACTGAGGAAGAGAAATCGTACATTTTCCCATAAATTTCATGAAATTGTAAAGTATCTCGAATTTAGTGAAACCACTTTTCTCGTGAATTCTCTCAGTTTCTCTGAATTAAACCAGAAAAGTAGGGAAAGATTGAACTAGTATTTTTAACAGTATATTGAAAGTTTAATTATAACAACAGTACCCAAAATTTAGGCGATGTTTAAAAAACATATTTGTGTTTCGCATTTACTTCTTCCAATCCGTAATAAATCATAATTTCATTTATAAGCTTACATATAAACTAGTATAATATAGTAATGCCTTTTAGCTTTAATTTGGATATTACAGCACTGTGTATTAAATAAAAAAAATGAAACATTAAATTTAGAGTTTGATGAAAAATCAAATTTTGAAGTATATTTTGAGAATAATGTATATAGAACACATTTGAAGGTATTTTGCTTTTGTATTAGTATTATAACAAACATTCAAACTTTAAAACTCATAATTTCAACATATGCTATCCAAGTGCAACCAATAGATACAAAACTTTTTTAAAAGTCAAAAATTGAATTTGATCATAAATAATACAGTATATGTTTTAAGAACCTTTTTATTTATATTTTGTTTCCATAAGCAGCATAATCTGAGAAATAGTTTTTGTTTCAATACTATTTTACAAATCAAAACTAAAAAAAGTATTTTAGTAAAAGTGTCTAGCCTTCTTATTATGAACAAGAGTAACCTGTGTTTTTTAATGTACGAAAAAAGAGCCACTGATATGTTTAGAAATGTGAAACTGATGTGCATACAATCGTTATAGTAATTACTTTTCATTGGGATTAGTGTAAATACTTAAAATAATAAATTCTGCCAAATAGAATGTTTATTAATAAACTTCACAAATAGCCCTAAGGTACAAGACCTCGTTGTACCTAGGGCCAGAGCCTCATGTACCTATGGCATTTCTCTTAAAAACTGGTAATTGATTTATCATACAATAACTGCACTAAATTTCAATGTGTCAAAATATTAGTGAATTACAAGCTAGTTGTAGTTGTATTCAGATTATCTGGCGCCGTCAGCAACACGAGGGCTACAATGCGCCGAAACATTTCGTCATTCAACAAACCAACATACATTTACAAACACCCATGCCTACACGGGACTCGAACCCGCAACCTCGCGGTCTAGAAGCCAGCACGCTAACCACTATACCGTTTGGTCGGCAGTGAATTACAAGCATTTTCATAAGTTAATAAACGTTATAACTTAAAAAGCTGATACCAAAAAGCCTGCATTGTAACTTTAAAACATCAAAAGATTTTGATTTTGGCTATTTGGACACAATATTTTTGTTCTCAATTGCATAAACATAGAGAAACTTATTTGAACGTGCAATTTTTTCAAGTATTTAGCACTGTATTATTCCTGTTTAATATCTATTATTTCAGCCGCACAAAAAAGTTAAGTTTTTTTTCCCCCTTATAGTCTTGTTAAACTAAAGTCCAATATATATACATATATATATATATAACTGGCAATCTGAACTTGCAGGAACATCGTGAAATTTCAGAATTAATTTTTAGGTGTTGTCAACATTGACATTGTATTATCGCTGCAAATAATTTTATGAAATATAATTTTAAATAGAAGAGTGTCTATTATTTAAAATTATAGACATGGATATGCGTTATAATACTTATTATTTCAATGTTTTAATGGTAATATTTAGAGGACTATAAATATGTATATGTTTAACCATAATTTATAACACGTATATTATATTGATAGGTTTTTTAGAATTGTATTATATTTATGAAATAATACTCCCAAATAGATAAGTCACACAAATTATTTCTAATATATTGTTAAAAATCAAAATTGGAGAGAGTGCTTACATTTGAAGAACATTTAAACCAACGATGTATCAACGACCAATTTTGTATCACTGAAAAATAATTTGAAGTACGACTAATTATAAAAAAATGTAAAACGTAATATTTAAATGTTTTTTTTCCTGATATTCTTGTTAAACTTAATTCCAACTTTTCAATAGTATCACTTATATCATTTACTGTAGAACCTGCATCATCAGTGGAATCAGAAATTTTTTACTGGACACCCTCTCACATCGTTCCTCAAAATGTTAAATTTGATGAGAAAATAATTCACATTTTTTTTTTAATAAAATCGAATGACAATTGGAGGTTGTTACCAGCTCTGCAAAATCCGACATATTTAGCATTACGCAAGCATTACAATTAACGTGTTTCATGTATAAATATGAATATTTAATTTTTCAGCCTGTTGTTATTGAATCCTTATAAATAATATGCTAATATGCTTCAAGTATCTTATATATTGATTTTATTGAAAGAAACTCATATCAATTTAGTAGTAACATATCAATTTTAACTAAAGAACAAAAATTAGAAAAGTACTAAATTTGATACATTGAAAATATTTCTTTAATTGGTAGGCTTAATTTTTTTATCTGATTACTTTAATATTTTTCATCTTTATATATAGTTGTGGACCTTGTTTTTGTAAAAAAATAACTACTACTCTATAAAATAACTACTAACTATATATATATATATATATATATATATATATATATATATATATATATATATATATATATATATATATATATATATATATATATATATATATATATATATATATATCGGGCGAATGTTACTACTTGCGTAATGTGTAATCTGGCATTCTATGGAATGCCTAAAAATTAGTAGTGTGTGAAATGATTTATATTTCACACATTTCCTAGGCAATCCATGGAATGCCGAATGAGAAACCGGTAAAGTATGTCATACATCTTTGATTCATTTCGAATATCACTTGACACATGACTTTTAACGCGTACACCTTACTTTTTACAGAGTTTTACAATATCAAGTGATTAAGAAAAGTGATTTGGGGGGGGGGGGGGGATAAGATGTCCCAAGCGACTGTTCGAAATAGGTAACGGTATCTTTTTAGGTTTAATTGGACGTAAGGCTAACAAAATAGATTGTACTTATTCCTGTTAAGTGTGGTATCTCACCCTCAAGATCACTTTATTTAATTACTTTTGTACTAAATTTTTGTACTTAAAGTCTAAAAAATAAGGTGTGAGAGTTTTAAAACTCATATTTCAGAAACTATTTTGGAGGCCAAATAGCCACCAAAACATAGTTCTTATTTTTATTGGTATATAGTTTCAAGCTTAATATCACACACGGTATGAAAAAAGGTAATATTTTCATACTTTGCCTAATAGGCATTTATCATTCTATATAATGCCAAGGCATTCTGCACAATAATGTTATATCACTCTTTGCCTGTCACTCACTATATAAATATAAAGAGAGAGAGATGGATGGATAGATATATAGGTATATTTGTACAGTGAGAGATATGTTGTACTTTCCACGACTAAAATATTTATTAAAATAGGCCATGTGATCATATATTTCAGTTTAACAAAGAAATTGTAGAGTATTGCAATAAATTATAAAGATAAAAAAATATGGGATTTCATTGCTTCAAATAAAAAAAAATCATACATCGAAATCTGTAATCACTTCTTTTTCAAATAACTAACTAAGCGTGGAGAGGCGAAGTATCAAAGAAATAATTGTTCTGCTTTTCGCCCAAAATTTCAGAATACTTCAGAATATAGAAATCTTTATATAATAGTTAAAATACAACACAAAATGGTTCTCTATTCGATATTGTTGCGTTTCGTAAATATTGTTTTATGGAAAATATATAATCGTTTAAAAATAATTGTTAAAAACTCATGACGACAAAATTGCTTTTCAGTATATTAAAAGAAAAAGAGGCTTCCAAATATATCTGAAGCCGTTACTGAAAAATTACGTAGAAGACTAAGAGGTTGCATTTATCAAAGATTATATTGATTTTTTTTATTTTTTCTAAGCGAACGAAAAAAAACAACCTAACAAATAGTATAGAATAAACAAGAATATTTGAAATCCTATGTGCAGATTGGTGTGCTTCATAACAATTGACCAAACACAAATCTGTTAACTTCTAACAACCGAAGAAACACGTTATCTCAACGTTTTTTTTATAAGGACATAGATCTGTCAAGGATTTAGTAAGCCATCACAAGAGGTTAGGATCTCTAACAAAAACGAAGTTGCAAAATTTCAAATATTAAGGTATCCTGGAATTGAAAATTTTTATTTATGTAAATGTCGATTTTGAGATTATAATTGTTTCAAATAGCAGTTTTCATGATGTTTACAGTTATGTATAACACTTTGTAATTCCTAAACCGGAAATATCAGTAACAAATAGACTTATGGGGCAGGTATATAAGGAATTAAAGGAGATAGTTCTGAGTAAATCACGTTTAAAGTAAACTATATTTTTGATGTTTGATATCTTTTCTAAGAAGCTATATGAAATATTGAATTGAAATTTTTTGTAGTTATAAGTCAAACATTTTTTTTTTTTTTTTTCAAAAGTATTGCTTAGTTTCTTAAAAAAGTAACTTTTTACTAATATAAAGCATTACCAAAAAATACAAAAACATATTTCTTAATGCTTAAAGTTCAATATTTTTTTTATGTGTAAATATTACTAAATACAATGTTAAAGTAAAAAGTAAGTAGAAATAGTCAATGAATATTTCAGAGTTTAAATTTAGTTTCTAGCTATAGTCCACGAGAAAGTACATCAAACATCCAAAACATAGTTGTAAATAACGTCATGAAAGTCACTATTTGAAACAATTAAAATATCAAAATCGACATTTTTCATAATTTTCGATTATAGGTTACCTTAACTATTGACAAAGCAAGTAACTCTTGAGTTCTCTAGCAATATGAACATTCGAATATGTTAAAATAATAAAAGGTCACCAAATACATCCAAATTTGTATTTATTACAAAATGGCTAAAACACTATCGTACGAAGCGGTGCTAAATATTACTCAAATAATAATTCTGCTTTCCCCTTTCGGAAAACGAGGTAAAGAATGGAAACCAGCGAGCAATAGTAAATTTGCATGATAAATTTTATAACTAGCTAATTGGAAGGCTTCGATTATCGACTAATCAAAACTTCTCTCGCAAAAATCCCCCCCCCCTCCTCGCCCTCTCATCCGATTAAAAACAAATATTCGGATGTTTTAAGATTCATAAAAGTGTAGCTTCACCCTTTCGGGCGACAGATGTCAATTATTAAGCAAAGAGTCTTTGTACTTCAGTTTTTCCCAAAAAGAGTAAATACAGAAACAAAAGAAAAAGAGAATTAACAGCACAAATTAAAACTACTTATAAAGAGAGCACTTCTAAAAAGCTATTTTTACAGTAAAAAAAAACGACGTTATATTGTAAAATACAAGCACAAATAATCAACATGCCACCAAATGCATCGAAAAATATAGTCATCACGAAGTGGCCAAGTACTCTATCGGTCGGGGAGGTGTGAAATATCAATCAAAGAATCTTACTGCTTTCCCCTTTCTGTAAAAGAACTAAAAACAGAAAACAGCGAGCGATAGTGAATGGACAGCGAGAGTTGAAATACTCTTCTCTGATTGGTTCTCTCAGTGTGTAGGAGCACTCGGTGGCGCTGGCATCGCTTTGCTTTCCCCATGGCAGTTCTGAGATCCAAAAGTATAGGTCTCCTTACTCCGTATCCAGTTTTCGTCGTTGTTGTCACGAAATTTTTTAGATCCTGACTACAAAAGTGAAAAAAGTTATTTCAACTTGATGATTTACCAGATAAATAGATGCAATTTTTCCAAACATTTCCTTCTCGGAGTATTCTGGTAAATTAAGAGAGAGAAATCTTTGAGTTGTTTTTCCCGAAAGTTTTCTCCGCCTGTGAACTTCGCTTTTCAGAGGTTTCGGAGAACTTTGGCTACGAATTTATTAACTTACTTCTTTATCAGTCGAGAAGAGCGTTTTCAATTTTCATTTCTGTCTCCATCCTTCTTTGAACTTTGCTTGATTCAATTTAAGAAATGAGTTCTGAACTTTAGAAGAAAGATAAGTCAATTTTGAGGTTGGAACTATTGAATGATAAAGACGAAAAGTTTGTTCTTCGCCAAAATGAAACCGAAACTTGGATTTTTATCCTTGGTGTGCTGTGTTCTCTATTTTCAAGGTAAGGTTTTCTTTCCATTCGGCTAATACACATTGACAATTTTTAATTCAAAATATGTTATAAAATTTTATTTATTTTATAAAAGTTTTCTTATTTTATATAGAATATTGGTTTCAATTATTGAACATGAATTTCTTAATCAAAAAATGTCTACATAGTTGAAAAATCTTAAACTCCTAATGCAATAGTAAAATGATCATTTTCCATTTCTTAAGAGCTTTTACACTCTTGTATGTGTGTGTGCACATTCATATTCATTTATTCAAATAATATTTCAATATAAAGTTGCCTACTTTTAAATGTTAATATATTTATTTACTTTATTTGAATATTTATGTTAGTTGTACAGGGACATAAAATTAGTTCGTTTAAAAAAAATGCATTTATAAAAATTCCTGAAACGGAGGGAATGAAAGTTAATTCTAATATATTATCGGTTATCTTTCCATCTCTATAATTTTATGCTTTATTTTATAACTATTCAAACAAATTTGCAAATATAAGGATTACACTATTTCACTTTCTTCCAATTATTTACAAATTTAGTTCATGTTTCTTTTATAGTTCGGTTTTAAAATAGAATGCTATTGTTATTTGTTAACTGAGAAAAATATGATTGTCTATCATTACAGAAATTTATGTATGTTTGTCCAATATATTACGGTAAATAATTATATTTAAATCAAATTTATATAAAAAAAATATTTTAATAATTTGAAATAACTTTTTTTTAAATTTATTAATTGCTTAAAATATGCTTCTAAGGAGAAACACATTCTAGGTCTATTTTCTGAGAACGTAACTACAGTTATGTCAATTAGTTTCCAACAATTTAAAAAAAAATTCATATATTTTAACAATAATAAAGTTCCATGAATTTTAATTTGCTGATGTTGCACGGTCCAATTCAAGACTAGCAATGCAGTAGTAAGACTGATAATGGGAAGCTATACTTAACATTTCAGCCGCAACCTTCAGAAAGCGATATTTGGAACAGTTGTTGAGGATTTTGTCAGTAGTTTGTTGGCTATTTGGGATTAACTTCTACCGAATTATATGCAAGGTTAACACATTTAAGACAGTTGACAAGAAAACTTGTCAATCAAATTTGCTTCTATTAATAAATTACGATTGTGGTTCCAAATAGTGTTTTTTAAAAATCATAAAAAATAATTTCCAAAAAATCTGAAAAATTCCAAATATGTCTTAAATGGTATAAATAAACAAAGTAAAAGTTAATAACAATGACTGTTTATCCATTTAATGTCGTCTTTAATTGGTGATAGGAGAATTAATTTAAGACTACATCTACAGACTACTAAAAGGAGAAAATACGGAAAACTCACATATGACCACTTGGAGTTCTATAAATAAGTGAATTTACCGTAGGAATTCTTGAACCTGGTTAAATGTCAATTAGGTAACGCTATGACTGTTTGTATATCATTAAAATATTTAACACACGCAACACAAGAAAACTACTTATGGTCGAAAAATCTTAACAGAATCTGAAATTTGATCACATAACTTTATTTTATTGCTTTGTTTTATTGATAACACTATGAGCACCATCACTTGCTCAACTGTTGGGTCAACGGTTATACATAATTTTTTTTGATGTGAGTATAATAGATGGTACATCGATAATTCTGCATTCAAAAACCAGAAAATGTATTTATAATATAGCTTGTTAATTTGGATGTCTGGTTGAAATTTCTTAGGATTTCTCCCAGTGAATATTTAAATGTAGGGTCCTTGAAGCACATACCAATAATGTTCCTGTGCACTGAATTCGGATCTTTTCTGTAGTTCTGGTTACCTGGGGGTGATAGTAAATATTCGGAATAAATCCAACCAAAGAGATTATTATTAGTATGATCGCAAATAAAGGGAAGTATCATCTTTTATTCCTCTTTCGTTTCGTGGTGTGAATGTTATGACCCAATTGCAATGTCAACTCAAAGTTTTCAATTTAAAGGATTAGTTGATTTTCACTTAAAGTGTACATACACACTTGAACTTTTTTTGAATTATCATTTCAAAAATATGATTTTTTTATACCTTAAAGTACATAATTAGTAATGGTGTTTATATTAAAAAGAGTTAGGTTTTACTTAAATTTAATTAACATTTAACTCGTACATTAGCATATTTTTGAACAGTGATTACTCGATTTTTTATTAGGCCAATAAAAAGATTTATGGTTGGAAATTGTGCGTAATATCATTTTTAATGTTTTGACTCTCCATCCAATTTTCTGGAATAAAAAGGTTCCTTTTAAGGATTTTTTAAATTTTGAAAGTAGAAAAAAATTAAAATTTTTCTAAAAACTTTTTTTTTAAATTATGGAAAAATTTATTTTCTTTCCTAACCAATTTTAATTATGGATCAAAACAACTAACAGTTATTGCAGATTTTAATTCTAAAATATTATTTTTTTTTAAATTGCATCAAACTTTAGTTATCCCTTTTTAAAGGAATTTCCACGCGCTAAAAACACGATTTTTAAGATAATGAGGATACAATTTTCAAATTTATCTTCAGAATAAAATAATACTTTAAACTAATACAAAAACGCACTAGCATTAAAATGATCCGTTATCTTGCAAAAAATCCTTTTAGAAATTATTTTAAAGCAAAGAAACTAAAATCCCATTTTGAACTATTCTGCGATATTTGGAGTGTGTATGTAATTAATGACAAATCGTTTCAATGGATAGCAAATATGCTTGATATTCAAGCAAGTAAATATGCCTATGATGGCACTTAAATCGTTTAACAGTCATTCGTGGGGTATTTATTCTTGTCATGACCTTTTTAGTGAGTTTTCATTGATAGAATGTTGATTAGTGGTTTTTCTCACTTTGTTTGTCAGACCTGATGTATTTCAAAAATTTTACCCGTAAACTTATATAATGAAAATAATGATATAACATATTCGTATTTTTCTGTGGTTTAGTTGTTACTGATAAAAGTCCAAATTTCAGCAGAAGGTGAATTGGCCAACCATATGTATCTAAGAATCCACAACAATGCACAATATATATAAAATAATACATAATAGTTTAACATAATAGGTATTAAGACCTAATAGTTAACCGAAAAATGGACATCAAAATAAGTCACTTTTGTTTATACCAACGTCCGGAAGCCAGTTCACTGAATGGTCTGTCAAAACCAGAAATAATAAAAATTATCTTGCATTATTGGAAATAACCCATTTCAAATCGGTCTTTTCGTGTACTGGCTAACCTATTAACGAAATTGACAGTCAATTCACAAAGTAGGATACAGTGTCATATTATGTCTTTATTTTAATGTTTTGAAAATCATGACCCTATCTCGTCATGTATGTTATGGTATTTTGACACGGGTACATTCCCTTTTAACAAATATGAAAAAGGGAACACACGTGAATCATGAAATGAGCAAATCACCCAATATGGGAGTTACAAATCACTGAACCACTGCTCCGAATAAAGTAATAATGTTATATTTTTAAATTAAACTACAAATTTAAGTTATTTATATGAAGAGTTGGATTTAATAGTTTATTTTCATTATGTAAGTCTTAACTAATTAAGGTATATATATATATATACAGTTGAGATGGTTTTCTTTAATTCTTAGGTTATAATTTCAAACTTTATGGTAGTATATCAGAATTAAAAATGATGCATTTTTATATATAAACTTTTTTTTTTCCGTCAATTTTTTAATCAGCTAATTGCAATTAAAGTGATTAATTAGGACACTATTAAAGCATACATAAATAAACTTGTAATTAACTTAGAGGTATTATTTTTATTGCAAATAAGATATATTATATTGACGCATGTTCCTATGGAGAATTTTGAATTTGGCTTCAATATTTATTTAATTATAAGTTTTTAAATAAAAAGTTTTAAAAAATACACAGTTTTTAACAAAAAAATAAGATTAAAATGTGCATAAAAATGTGTTTATAATAATATGTATTAGATTCTCCATAGAAAACACTGTCACAACTATTGTCTACAAAACAAAATTAGAATTTTGTAAATCGGAGCATTTATTATGAAGTTATGACAGTTGGCATAAAGTCATACAACACCAACATGTCATTCTTCAGAAAACGCGTTTAAAGTTTACAACACAAAGAACGTGATACAAAACATCTTTACAAAACCTACTGTAATTTAAAAAGTAATTTGAGTGTCAGAAAGAAAATGGCATCATTTTAATGGTAATGAATTCGGGAATATTTTAAAACCAGATAATTAAAAACGCAGACTTGAGTCAAATTTTGCGATTACTAATGTATATGTATACCTTAAAACCAAATGATAAAACTAGATCATTTTGATAAGAAGCACTCAATGGAAAACACAATATATAACTCATTTATACTGCTTAACTAGGACTCATTTCATAATTCTATTATATTGTTGTATTATCCGAATACGCATGGTCGATTGTACGATTATATGGGGTGTCAATTTAAATTTCGCGTTTTCCTACATTGATGGTACACGCTTTTCAATATGAAATTTTATTTAGTATTTTAAATATTGACTTAATCGATAAAACAAAGTTTATTAGTTTCTTTTCAAATAAAAATAAAATTCACAACTTTGTTTTATGTATTGATTCTATTTATTATGGGATTTTTCCGTTACATCAATCAATCTGATGTAAGTGACTTTTCTTAAAATTTCCATATTATACTAAACTTTTTTGTTATACTCCTCAAAGTTTTTAGTTCATAAAAACGTAAAATTGCATTAAAGGTTCAGAGTGAAAACCAAAATCAATAATTAAAACAAAAATTAAGGCAACCTACCACAAGAAATTTGCGGTAAAAAAATTAAACATTCATTTCTTTTACTGTTACTTTGGAAAAAGAAACACATTGTTTTTATAATACAGATGGATATAAATATTCAATTATTCAAATTACTTTGGTGTAATATGAATTTCATATTCACAAACATACTTTCGTAGTAAAGAATAACAACTTCTTAAGATTACTTCATTTTAATAACCCATACATATGCTTGCATTTTCAAGCATAGATCACCTAGAGCTCTAAGGTAGAGTCCCACAAGGTATGCTAATCACGCGGCATAGAACCGTAGAACACCAATGGGAAAATGATTGCTGAGATCGTTACGGTGCGAAGGTTATTAAGGCGCGTTTACACTACGAAACTTTCTACTGCTACTGGTATTGAATTCGGAAAGCCAGCTTAAGCTAAAATTGTGTTTGGAGGGATCACGATTCTAAAATTTATATATTGTAGTTTTCACACTTATATTGGATTATCCTTTTCAGCAAATAATTATAATTGGAAGCATGCTCTGGGGCTATCAGAGATTAGAAAAGTTTGGCCGTAGCTGTTTGATTGCACTGTATTTGTGGTAGGGATAGATATTCTATTGAAAAGAAACATTTTCATAGTGGGGAAGAGTCGTTTTATGATGGATTTTACAGAAGTCTCAGTCTAAACACTTTGATTTCGGAATATTTAAATTTGAATATGAATTATTACTTTCAATTTATCCACGTTTTGAAACATCCTGATTTCAAAAACACGAACTAGTGTGTACGTGGTCAGCATAAATCTCTAACAAATTGACCTATGATGCTCAAATTTGGTGTGCGAGTTGGTGGCACAAGGACATGCCATTAAGGTTTTCGCCAAAATCACACGCATGATTATAAGGTAGCTGCCATTGAAAAAGTCATGTTTTTCAGTAATTGCTAAAAACGGGTTGAACGATTTTGATCAAAATTGCTGTGGTAATGCCTCTGAATATGTTCTAAACATTTCCACCTCCGAAATTCTCATAAAAATCCGATAAAATCGTAAAAAGTTGAAAAAACAGCGCCTCTAACACAGAGTTCTCTGCCCTTGTGCATCGTGTATTAACGATAGATTTTTTTTCCGTTTCATGCACAAGCAAGGACAATGTAATGACTATCGAATAAATTCCATAATTTTGCCATTTTGGCGTGTTTTTTTTTTTTTTTTTTTTGCTCATGTAAAAATTATTGCCAAAAATATCGTCCATTTTTATTGAAATGAGTGTAAATTCAAAATGTTAACACCATGTCAATTTTTAGTGCAATGACCAATATTATATAGTGTATTGAAAGTTGTGCGATGTTTCTCACCCTTAATTTTTTAAGGCAATTGGTTGCTGAAAATTTACATTTCAATGCTTATTCTTGTAAATGTTGATGTAATCAACAGATGATTTTACGGAAAGCATTTAATTGGGTACTTTTCTGGTCTTAGGACCAAGCAGCGCGTTCTGGAGAGGTTGCATTTGGGTGGGGATTTTAGAAATTGACGCTTTTATGTAATGCAAATCAAAGTAAAGAAGAGGGTACCAGGGAAAAGGGCACAACCAATGAATCACCTTTTCAGGCAATGGAGTTAATATCTGATGTTTAGAGGCGAGATTTAACCAATCAATAATAATTGTAAAAAAATTATGATTTCGAACTTATCGGGACTGAAATTTTGCTTGAGAGTGTTCATTTTTGAGGTAAGATGTGTATTTTTAACACCACTCAATAGAATAAAGCCATCAACCACTAGCATTTTTTAAAATGCTAATGATAATTGTTTGGTTAATCTGTAATCCAAGTATCGTGTTTATCATTCAGAAATCGAAAATAAACGTGTTATTTTTTTTTTTTTTTTTCATTTTAACCGTTGCTTGTGATAAAGAATTTTGCGCAAATTATTCATTTCCTGTGCTTTAATGGTTTTAGAGTTGAAAGTTAGCAAGGAGGGTATCTTTATGTTTCGAGTTCACCTGCAAAAATATTATATGATTCTCTTGATTTTATTTAGAGTAACTGTGGTAATACGTGTTTTCCGCCACGACTTGAGCCCATATTTAATAATTTTATTTATAACTCGTTTCTATCCATGAAGTATATGTGCGCATCAGTGTTGCAGTCTTTAATCAATTGTTGGGAAAAATTCGAATGAGTGAAATACGGTCCTTATCTTTACAACAAACGAACTCAAAAAGATATACGAAGGAAGGACTTTTGTTGTCTTAGGGTGTTATACATAGAAATACTTTCCGGCTTTTCAGGCTTGATACCTTTCAATTCTAAAAGGTCATTAAAACTAATAAAAAATGGCCTAATTAGATTTGTTTTCATCTTGGTTAAAATCTCACTTTAATTACCCATGATAAGACAATAATCCTTAAATAGACAACACAAATTGTTGTTAATACTACAAAAATAGGATAATTTACATAATCTTGTTAAAGAGACGTGTGGGTTATTTATGACTGAAAGCTAATGAGGGTTATCAAAAAATAAATACATAACTCAACTCTTCAATAAACGCCTTGAACAATTCATACCAAAATGAACATCGCCAGAAATGCATGTTACTCTTCAAATCTAACACTCATATTAAATTAAAAATCATCACGGAAAATAGCAAGTTGCTTGAATTCGACAACTCCAATTAAATTACAATGGCTGTATCTGTCGGACTCTCCCGTGACTGCAGATTGGATACCAAGAAGGGATTACCATGATTACAAAACCTGTCAACTTTTAGAAATACTTCTTTACTTTATCACAGAAAAGAAAAGCAATATCATTTTAGAAAAAAAAAATCATGAAAGAAAATAAAGAAATACAGATTTAAGTTGAAAGTTGACTTTCTAAAGTAGTATTTTTTATGAAATAATTGTAGGTAGTCTTGATTTTTTGAAACCGTCGATTGGATTTGTAATGTTTTTCCACATATATGGTTCAATTTTAGATTTATTTTCAAAGAAAATGATAGAATTTCATAAATATTAAATCACAAACATAGATTTGAATAAATTTTCACAAATAAAAAATAAATAAAATAATTACAATTACAATTAGAATTGCACTGTTATAGCACTTGAGTCATATACAAGCGATTTTGAGATTGTTAGCTTAATTAGAAGTTTGAAAGATAGTTGAGAGCAATAACATTTCGAAAAAATAATCGGCTTAGGGCGATGTACAGTTTACCCTGGGCCTTAAGTCCAAGTCCATTACAAAGTTGTTGTTTTTTAATTTCAGTTTTATTAAACATCGACACATCAATACAAACGGATCAACAACAGCATACATCTGTTTTTATACAAGCAGGCGGATCTGGCGCATACCCACAAAATGCCTCTCCTGCGCATGCCCAAACATTAAGTGGGAAAGGAAACCGAACCATACTTTTGAACAGTTGAAAACAATACCCTTAGGCTTATGGTACAAGGTATAATATAGTGGGACTAAAATATACTTAGTTTGTGAACGTTAGGTGTGTCATTTAGACTAACAAAGTTTGAGTGCAACACTCGTAGTGATCGTATTGATATTATGTAGTGAGTCGATAAAGAGTGTATGTAGTGAGTTAATACCACAATTTATTCTATATTTAGAAAGAAAAACGAAAGATTTGATCCAATATTTGAGAATCATTCATTTTGAATTTTTTTCGGGATTGTCATTTAGATTTACATCTTTGAGTATAAAATATGTGATAGCGAAAATAATAATTTTTATGCACAAGTTTTTCTCAATTATCTTTATATAGTCTGAAATTTAATGAATGAATTTCGTCAAATGGTTTTATCTAGTGATTTTGTGTTACACACTTTATAAACGACACATAAGCTACATTTCAGTTTTAGTACCAACTATACAATTTATAAATTATAATATAAACACTATCTAGTTGTCAGCTCTGACAATCTGCCAGGGTTAAACATATAAAAAATATTAATTTTAATAGCCAAACACATTTCTTCTGTTACTTATAAACAAAATGTGTCACATGCAACGTCAAGAGATATAAAAAACAGCAGGAATTTTATGGGTTTCAGAAAAAAGAAATAGGTGTGACACTGCATTGAATCCCCCCCCCCCCTCTCCCGCACTTTTTCCAAATAACTTTCTTTTTTAAGGGGTTCCAAGATTAAAAATCTAAAATCTTTATATTTAGAATGACCTTCTGAAATTTGTTATGTAGTACTGTGCTATGCTTGATTTTCATATTTAAAACAAAATTTAAAAGCTTAAAAATTTTGACATTTCCTAAACTTGGTATATTTAAATATTTAAAAAAACTTTTTTTTTTAAATCTCTTCATTTTTGCATTGAATTAATTCGTATGACTCATATATATATATATATATATATATATATATATATATATATATATATATATATATATATATATATATATATATATATATATATATATATATATATATATATATATATATATATATATATATATATATATATATATATATATATATATATATATATATATATATATATAATAAAACATCTTCAAAGTTTGCAGATAGCACGCCTGAGATTCAGTTGTCATGTAAAAGAAACTTAAATATTTCAAGTTATTCTAATGATAGAAAAAAAAATGTATGTCATTTTATTTATTATTATTTTTTACAATAATAAAAAAATTAGAATTATTTTAAATTTTGAGTCCCAGACCTCCTTTGGCAGAAACCTGAATTGTAATCTACTTATTATAAAATTAAGGTCTAAAACATAAAAATCTTAAAAAGTATAAACAAATTACTCTTTTTATGGCATGTTTGAAATGGATAAAAAAAAAAAATCTGAGAATACATTTACAAAAATTAAGTTTTCTGGATTCCACTTGCTCTTCAATCACCCACAATTGTTCATTTAAGCTTGGAATCTAAATATTTGATTGTGTATTTTAAAAGCAATATAAGAATGGATTAAGAAATAAAGAATGAATGAACACACATTGCGCATTCGGAATTCTATTTGCGATGGACACATACATTTGACAATCACTCTAAATTGCCCTTAATTAAAATGTAACCAAATTATTTTACGTTTAAATAAATTGTATGAGTTTCAAGTTTCAATTATTGAAATTGAAATAAAAACTGAACCTTTAGAAATGATGAAGGGTCAAAGGCGCTAACAATGTAGAGTCGCGATTTTATCCCCTAAAACCCTTAATAACTTACGCATAGCTAATTTTTCTTTCCTAAAGAATGTATATATAGAGCAAAGTAACATGTTTTTCAGTTGATTTATGTGAAATAACTTTATAATTAGACTTCATACAAGAGCTCTTGAACATACAAATATTTTAACTAATTAGGTTATTAGTAAGTATGCACAATGAAGTTCTTTTATTCAAGAGCAAAGTTACTTAATAAGAGAATATTAGACCACGGATAGGTTAAGTTTTTAAAATCTTTATAATAGCATTTTAATTAAGAACTGGCGTCAATATAATGAACATAATTTTGGCAATTAATTAAATATGATATTAAATAGGTTATTTATTTATTTTAAACTGTAAGTATCTGTTGTTCACTGCATATTGGATAAGATCAATATCTTATAAACAATTATACATATTTATAAAATATAAAATGCATTCAGAAAAATAATTATTAGATTGTACGTTAGATAATTTTCATGTTTCAACATCAGATACATATAGTATTTAAGTTGATTGAAAGCAACATAATTCTCTAAGTTCCAAGAGGAGTTGGTACCCTAAAATTTATTTAAAAAAAAACAATTTTGAATTTATTAATGTTTATTAAATTTTAATCTCTTCCATTTAAAATGATACCTCATTTGTAAAATTACATAATTTAGAAGTATTTTTAATAGTTTTTTCGAATAAAAATTGGGAACTATTAGTGTAAGAAGTTTCACTTTAAAATGCGGTTTTCACAAAACTACATTTTTCATTACTCATGTACCATTTTTTCAGAAAGTACTTGATAAAGAAGCCTAATTTTTTTAATGTTATTCTACGTTACCTAATTACATTACTACAGAAGCCTAATTCAGGCATTTGTTATTCTACTAAAGTTGGGTTTTAATTGTAGTTCATTTACTTTTTTTTAATGAATTATCGTGAAAGCAGCTCAAATTTGTTAAAAAATCATTTTTTTTTTTTTACGAAATAAGCCAGTACCAAATATATTTTTTAACAACACAATTGCACTCAGTATATACAGATACATAAAAGAGTATGTGTTAAAAATTGTAGGTCGATAGTTTGTGCAGTTTCTGAGAAAAAGGTACATGAGAAATGAAAAAATGTAGTTTTGAGAAAAACGCATTTTAATGAAAACCTTACTTACAATAATATTTGAGAATTTTATTTTCAAAATTTATTAATGTTACTTCGAAATGATGTTTTATTACAAATTAGGTATCATTTTATAGGGACGAATTTAAATTTTGATAAACAATAATAAACTCAAAGTCGATTACTTATAAATTTTTGGTACCTACTCCCCTTAACATTTCAGGGACACTGTTTGTACCATACACTATATTTACTTTATATTATTATCGAAAGATTTACGTTTATGATGCATTAATGTCCTTCAATACTAATTATCAACTTTCCCATGAATTTAGAGAGCTTGCGTTTTGCACACATATTTACTAATAAGTCGAATTTGAAAATGTAGTTTTTTTTTTTTTTTTTTTTTTGTTGCGATGAAGTATTATTAAAGGCGAGATATATTCATAACCGGGGAAATTGGAACCGTGTTTTTATATCGATATCTTAATTCAAATCATCGTACACTTAACTTAATTCCTATAGTTTTTGGTTGAAATTATAGTAACATGTTTAGTTTGAACAAATATGTGCCAATATTAATAATCCATCGGGGAAAACATGTTAATTCTCTTAAACTTTTAACACTTTCAGCTTCGGGACACTTTACATAAATGCCTGATGGTTAATAATAAACTTTTAAATTCAATTAAAACTTGATTTTATTCAAATTAACATTTTAAAAATACCTTTGGAGTGGCAACCGCATTCTTGTAATGTATCAAACGAAAGACAAAAGTTGTTTGAGCGTCCCTCCTTATTTTTCGAACTATTTTCATGTGTATAGTATTCTGCCCGAAAGCAGTTTGAATCTTATTGTAATATCTCCATATACTAACTGTCAAATGACACCTTCAGACAGCCTTTCCCATGCGCAATGCGTAATACATGAATAACAGCCAAATAATAGGCGATTAGGTTTTTTGAAATGAATAATTGCATTTCGTCGAAAAGTTTCTAATAATTTTTGTGTGTTTTCAAAAAGGCCATTATTATTTCAAGAAAAGGGCATTGATATGGATAGTCCCAGAGTCGATTGAAAGCTTAGGTACCACATTGAACTTCATTCTGAATTTTTCTTATACAATGTGAAGAAAATTGAGTAGATTACGATTCCACTGGTCTGCTGGGCGAAAATGGCCGAAACTGGTCAAACATTTACTTGTTATGAGTTGAACTAAATCCGATTACCAAATATATCATAAACTTGTCAAAAAATGAACACACTCTTTCGTCTGGTAACCCACTGCACTTTGATTTTCAATGAGAAAAAGCGAAAATGATTTCTGATATCTGGATAAAAAAATTGCAACTTTTAAAAGTAAGACAAAGTGGCGACATCAGTTAAATCATCAGTGACGTATTATTTATTGTCAACTTGGCTCATTTGTGAAAGTTGCAAGTAAGACGTCGCTAGACAACTGAATCCACTGCAACCTTCTTAATTGAAAATTAAATAGCGATGGGTTATCAAGTAAGAAATAATGCTCATTATTTGGTAACTTATGGCATATTTAGTTCAACTTATTCAATGTCGATTTTTTATCAGTTTCGACCATTTTTGCCACGGCAGACCAATGGATTCGTAATCTACTGACTTTTCTCCACTTTCTATATTCTGAATGATGTTCAAAGGGGTACCTAAACCTCCTGTCGACTCTCAGTACAGTACAACTTACAGCTCACTTGCTGTTAAGGGAAAACATCATAACTAATGCAACATAAATGAGGAAATGATGACACCACAATTGAACTACAACCATTGTAGAAACCAAATCAATCACGACTAGAATGTTTTTTTATTTGTTTTACTATATTCATTTTATTATTTACTCCTAAACTGGTGTGCCCCCATTTGATAAATTCTGTGATCCATGTTTTTCGTAATCATTGTGGAGTTGATATGGAGTTATTAGGTTTCTTTACCTAGCTCCGTTTCTTACCTACGTTTTCCGCTCAACAATTGACTTTTAAGGAGTGCAAACCCTTTTTATTTTTAAATGATTACTTTAAGTCCTTCAACTGGTTTTTAGCAAATCTAGTATTTCTACTAGAACAATCACATATATAAACGGCATTCTATTGGCACAAATTATAACCCACAGAATAGCCATCGTTAGGACTTTGTTTTTGGATAAAGAATATAAATTTAACAGAGGATTGTAATAATCAAGTATTGTATATTCATATTTAAATAATGAATTACGTCAACTTCCTAAATAGTGTAATATTTATTCAACTTTACAAAGGAATTTTCGAGAAACCAATCCTAATTATATTTATGTTAATTCATCAGAATCAAAGACATTTTGAAGTATAACTTTAATTGGATAATAGGCTCATTTCTTTTGAAATGATATCAGTTTTGTTAACACATTGTTGCTTTACGTTTGATTTTATTTGAGAGTTTTTGAGCTCTAGAATATAACTATAGGTACTGTTCTTTCTACGCTTTCTAAAAATTAAGATATTAGTTTACTAATGCGTTAAATTATATATTAAATAAACCTGAAATGTATTTCTATTTTAACTATAGTACAAACAGGTATAAAATAAAGTGCAAATATACGGTATGTGTATGTTTTTTCTTTATTTTCAAGTTTGAAAATGTGTTATATATATTTCATATATTTGCCCTTAAAGTGTTTTGTATATAATTAATATTTTTGCTCTTTCTTAATACAAGACATAAAATTCTTTAGAATTTCAATTAATTGATAGACAAATAAAAAATAATTATCGTCAATACTCTCTAGCAAATGACACGCATAATGTCTAACTCATATAACTAATTAGATAAATTTAGAAAAAGTTGGGGACCTGCTAACTAATACTGCGAGTCATAAAAGTTTATCATGTAACGATAAGTTTTTAAAAGACAAAAGTACTTATTATTCCAAAGAAATCTTTAAATTGGAATATTTCACAGCTATCTTTTTGATTTATTCCTTCATCCGATCACACGAGTATTTCTTTCGGATTACCTTAAGCAGTTTTGTTTCTTGAATTCTTTAGTGGGTGATTACTTCCATCTTGGGACTATTCTTACAGGTAGCGAATATTAACTTGAGTATTTTCAACTTAAGCATCGATTTGCGGAAAATATTTCAGTCGAATATATAGCCATCATTAAAATTGCAAAACACGAGAGAAACTTTTTCCAGTAGTTGAGTTTAACTGAGCGAGAAGACTCCATTTTCGAAATTCCCGTAGCGTTTAATGCATTTTAGTAAAAGGTGATAGGGAATAGAAGTACCGGGTATACATAAAAGCCCTGAAAGTGGTTGTTTCTGAAATAGAAAACTTAGTAATATCGCGATGTATATCTGAATATTTTAAGATGGTTTGATATCGAATACAAGTTATTGCATTGATCCAGTGCAAATAAATTGAAATGTTTACTTTTTTTAACCCTGACACCACTAGCTTTTAAACGATTTACTTACAGCAAATATATAAATTTTAGCTTTTTAATGCATTAATGTTTTTTATTTAAACCGTATTTTAATTTTAAAATTTAGTCTTTATTTATTCTCAATCCGTTTAACTATCAAAAATTATAAATAATAATACAGCAAAGAGTCGATTAAATCGAATTGAACTACTGAAATCGTTCACTAGGTAAAGGGTGTCTTAAAGATATGACAAAAATGATCACCTCTGCTTAACGAAAATAAGAGTAGACATACTAAATGTAATTGCTAAATCATGCATAGATAAAAAAAAAAATTAAAAAAAAAAAGTGTGGTACGTAAATGTACGGTACGTTTTCATGTACGTAAAGCTTAAGTACTTCACGAAAATACATTATCCCTTAGAAATTTCAATTGATTTATTAATTAAATTTTAAAAAAAGTGAAATTAGTGGCCATAACATACCAGCTCTTTGCCAAAATCACGATATAAAATTGAGTTTTATTTGAGGAGATGTACAGTTCACAAAAAAACCCAGAATGATGGAAATAATTTCAGTACTTAATAAATTAGAATGAAATTGTTTGCACATAAAGTCATTTATGACTATTGTTCTGTAAAAATATAACACTTTTTTAATATTTTAAATCAAAATATATCTTTAAATTTTAATTTACACTCATATTTTTCAACATTTCATTGAATTAATTCATATTTCCTTAGCCCAAAATACGTCATAAATGAATGAAAAAATATTTGTTGTCAATATCCACAGTGCACTTTTTATGCAAACACTAATCTCATTTAAACACTTCTGCTTATAAGAAAGTTCACCAAATGATAATTTCATACAGTCGCTAACATTTTTGACAGTCACAAATCAGAATAGAAAGAAAAAATTATGTGTATTTTTTTTATTTTTTTTCCTAATTATAATTGGATACTTTTTTTTTTTTTTTTTTTTTTTTTGTCTTAGATAGGTAATTTTACAATACTTAATTTTATAGATAAGTAATAGATATGTAATTTTACAAATTCAATCATTACATTTATTTTATGACTAAAAAAATTAAAAAAATGTGTAAATTATTTATGATTGGTCTTTAGATCTGTATCTTTTCTAATAAAATTTAATGAAATATGTTTATAGTTTACCATTTTTGCCAAGAAAAGCATATTTTTCTTAATATAAATTTATTATTTTCTTCTTATCACATAAATTACTAGGTACGTATTGAAAATTTACAAAACTAGTGAATTTTAAATTTTATTAGATATTATATACGTTAGTACAACAATACAAATCAAGAATATTAAGAGATTATATACGAACTTTTTAAACTTTATTATATTTAAGAGAAAAATATCATAAACTATTTGGAATTATTATAATGTTTGAAGTTATACTGCAAAACAAAGTAAGTTTCCAGCATATATTTACAAATGCCACTGTAAAATTGATTTTAACTAGAGAAATTATTATCCTTCCGTTTTTCCATATCAGCAGAAAATGTAAAGATGAATAACTACTCAAGAGATTCAATTTGTCAAAGCCCGTTTCGAACAAATGTATGTGAACAATAACATTCGAAGACATTTTATTCGTTTTGTCTAATATTTTAATAGAAAGAACAGGCTATGATATAAAAAATAAATCCAATCGTCTCATGTTTTATTTTATTTGCACGCCAAAAAGAAATGAAAATGGGCATTTTATTTTGAAAAAGTATTATATCATTCAATGTATCAATCGCGGTGTTTGATATTATTTCCCTTACGTGATAATAATAATAGTGCCATTGACTTATAATTTTGAAATAAAAGATATATTATATTTATCAACATTTTTTATATGGCTTATTATAAACTTTTGAAGTTTAAAATATGTGGAGTTAATTTAAGTGCAAAATTATTGAAACTCATTTTAACTAAAAATAACATGTTTACCTGCAAGTATTATTAGCATTATATAATATTGTTTTTTGAGTTGCTAGAAACAAATGAGTTGGGAAAACTATTTAAAATTAAAAGAAATATGTTACATCGAATTATTAAAACCTCAAACATTTCAAATTACTACTGGAAATACAGATATTAAATGAAACGTAATGAGATACATAAATTAAATACTTCTAGCATTAAATGAGCGAAATTACCAAAAGTTTAATTAAATTTATGGATATTCGAATACAATTTTATGAATGAAAAATTTAAAGGGTTTTTATATGCATTAGTTTTTATGTTACTAATAGTAGAACATATTTCACTCAATCCACCTCTAAATGTTGAACTAATTTCAAAAATGTAAAGATTGTTAATATAATGTTTTTCTGAAATTGTAGATGTTCACAAAATTAGAATATATAATACAAATCATTTACAAAAAATAATAAAATTCCTTTAAATTAATGAACAACCTTCTTCAAAATATGATGCTTATTATTGTTACAAATAATTCTTTGACAAAGGGCCCACTATTTTGACAAAAATATTTCTTTTTGGTACAAGTTTTATTGAGTTTTCGTAGAAAGTCTAAAAAAAAAAAAAAATAGTCCCTCAATATTACGCTATCTTTATATACTATAAAATATTTAATGTATACAGTTGGTAAGTATTCGATTTGTTATCTGAATTTGTATAACATTTTTTTAATAATTGGGTCTTTTGTGTCTGTAATTAGTCATAATTTTTGTATTTATCTTTAAAGGTATTTAGTAGTTTTGTTCAGTTAACTATCGCTTTTGATTTTAATGTTATGTGGTTTCTGTTACACCTTTTTTTAGGAAGATGTTTCAAGCAGTTACATGACGCATTCATTACACATAAATATTATGTAAGGGATGATGTAAAACCACTGCCTAAATTTATTTTACTGAGTCACAACTGAAATACAATCGAGATACAGCCTTTAAATTAATCAAGTGCATTTAGAAGACGCGTACCAAATAAACGATTTCCGAAAAGGACGTTTCAGCGAGTTCCATATTGTAAACGGGGTCATTCCATGTCAAATCAATAAAAAAAAGTAGCATTTTTGAACAACCCATTCAGAATTAGTAGGTTTGAATATATATTTTGGTTTCTGGATACGGAACTTCAAATATGGAGCTTCAAAAATGGACCAAAAGGTCAAAATTTCGCATTTCTAGCTTTACAAATTTGTACATTATTTTGTCCCAAATTATCATATACAGTGATTTTATTGTAAAAAGAAGGTGAATATTTATGTTTTCTTAAGATGCATAATTTGCACCTATTTCTAAAACATTTTCATTTTAAAGTCAAACAATTTTACCTTTGACCTTGGATGTATAAGAAGTATTTTATTTATTTTTTCAAATACATTAATTCTCTACAAAAATCTTTCAGTTTCATTCTGAGACCGCAATGGGAGGACAAGTTATTAAATTAAATACAAACCCCTTAATTCCGCATGATAGTCGTCTTTGGGTGGGAAGTGAAGATTCCCATATTTGCGATACCTAACTTAAAAAGATATACATGGAACTGAATATGAATTATCTAGATTATTAAAAGAGTTTTAATTATTGGATCTTTTGTTAAATTTGTGGAAGAGTTATTATATTTTATAATTTGGCTTTCCAAGTTTGCTGTCATGCAACCAAACCAGAAAGTGGAACACTTACCGTTTGTGTTTGTCATATTCATAAAAATGTGAAATAAATCCTGATAGGATATCATTCGAAAGAATTAAGTAAGGAAATGGAAAATCCTATAGATTCCTGTTAAACCTTAATATCTACAAATATGTATGATTCTACTCAAACATTACCTGAGGGACTGACACAAATATCCAAAATTCAAGGGATTTAGTAAGTGTATGGCAAGTACATTAATTCTCTACAAAAAATATTTTGGTTTCATTTGGCCAAAGGTATGCCAAGTAATAAATTTTAATACAAAAACTTATCCTTAACTTCGCTAAGTTAAGGATAGCAACTTTAGCAGCAAAATAAAGATTCTCATTTTCGTGAATCTTAATAGAAATGAATGAACAGGGAATTAAGTGCGAATTGTCTATTTTTTTAATGAATTAAATGGCCAAGCTATGCCAAGTTATAAATTTAATTTGAAACTGCAGTTCACTCTCATCACATATCTTTTCCTTTTACAATCTTAGAAATGTACAGAAGAACATAAATTTTAACTTTAATTATTGACTAAAAATTATTATGATTAATCTCTGCTTATCGTACATTAATTACATAAACAGTTTTTCCTATAACGCTAAAAACATGAGCATGAAAAGAATTTTGAGAATTCTTTTTAAAAGAATGTCACAAAAGATCAGAATAATCTTCTGTACATATTGTTTAGCAAAAAGCTTTTCCCAAAAATAGAAACACGTTTCTTTACTGATCGTATTACCATTGAATTATCGTCGAAATTAGTTTATCAGATGCATCATATTCACCTTCTTTCTCCATGTTGCTTCTTTTTTTTTCATTTCTTGAAATTGATTATGTTTTGCACATATGTTGGTGGTTATAGTCGGTTTGAACGCATGCAATTCTTGAGTACCCATAATAGTTCAATAAGAAAAGCAGAATTTCAGTAGAAATATTTTTCTCTTTACTGAAAGGAAGTTATAAATACAAACTGGCAGTTGTTCATTCAAATAACTTCCGAGCACTCATTACCTGATCTTTGTTTGATCGTTGTAAGCTGGGACAAGTGGTAATCCTATTAACAGTACCTACAACGCCATTTGAAACTCCTTTTCATGCGAAGTGGCAAAATATTTCAATTCTTTTTGAATACCCCATTTTTTTATTTTTTTTTCTAGTAAGAAAGCTGCAAATCAGAAAAATGAAAAATATTTTTAGATTGATTTTTTTTAATATCGTTTCTATCAAATGCTTTTAAAATAAGTGAACTGTTGTTATACCATGATGCAGACAGCCAGAAACAACAACGAAACTGAAATTGCCTATGACTACAGCATTGTCTTTTCTTCAACCTCAACATATATTCAAATTAAAAGAGGGCCATATATTATTTAGGAATTGGTAAAACAATTTTCAATAACTTTACAGATGTTATTTAAACAATTTAAGGGTCTTTAACACATTTCAAAATTATGTGGATTTTTTATATGGATAAAAAAAATAGAATAATCAATTCATTCAATATAAATTTGAAGAGTGAACAAAATATTTGCACACCTGTAACCGATAGATTGCGACAAGTATAAAGCTTGGCACTCGGAAAATCTTACAATAATCTTTGATAAAAATTGGTCGACAATGTGATATTTCTGATTCAATGAAATCGTGTATTTTATCCTTGTTTAAAGCTGGAAATAAACAACAGTTTATCTCGGATCAAATGAAGGTTTCGCAATCTACGGTTGCAAAGAATTTAAAGGAATACAGAAGAACCACCCAACCGAACCGAAGTAAATGTGGTAGAAAGCTTATACCAACTGCCAGAGGAGATGAACGCAAATCAAAACGAATCGTCCAAAATAATCGCTTTAAAACTGTTTTTTACAACAATAAGTGTTGGAAAGAATCCGCAGATGTGCTAAAGTCAACTACACTTAGGTGATGTATAAATTTGAGTTTCAATCGCGGGTCTCCAAGGTAAAACCAAAGATAGAACTTAAAGCAGAGACGTGACGACTATTTTTGTGCAAATAGTAGCTCATTTGGAGTTTTAAACAAAATTTGTCAATTATATCACGTTTTAAACACCAAAATCGAACACTTCCTTCGTCCGCAGATATTTGAAACAAAAGACTTATCTCTGAATAAAACACTTGCCCAGTTTGGTTGCCCTCGAAAAAGTTTCTCTTTGCACCAGGAGAGTCGTGCACGTCTCTGCTTCATGTTTATCTTTGATTTTACTGTGGGGACCCGCGATTGAAACTCAAATTTATGATATCACCTAAGCGTAGTTGACTTTAGCACGTCTACACATTCTTTACAATACTTATTGATGTAAAAAACAGATTCGTTTTAATTTGTATTGTTGTTGTTGTTATAAGCTTTCTACCACATTTACTTCGATTACTTTTTAGTTGGCCGGTTCTTCTATATTCTTTCAAATATTTGAAACCGTAGATTGGGAAATATTCATTTGATCCGAGATAAACTGTTGTTTCTTTCCAGTTTTAAACAATGATAAAATACACGATTTCGTTGTTTCAGAAATATCTCATTGAAGACCAATTTTTAGCAAAAGATAAGCGTCAGATTTTCCGAGTGCCAAGCTTTATACTTGTCACAACCTATCAGTTAACAGGAGGCAAATATTTTGTCTGCTTTTCAAATTCATATTAAATTAATTGATTATTCTAATTTGTTGACCCTTATAAAAAATCAACGTAATTTTGAAATGTGTTAACGAACCTTAAATTGTTTAATTAATATATGTGAAGTTGTTGAAATTTGTTTTACCAATTCCTGAAAAGCATGTGGCCCACTTTTAATTTGAATATGCTTATTTTACACGACGCATTGCCAAATTTTCTTTAGAAAGTCCTGTTATTCTATTATTTTGAATTTGGGTATGCAAAAAAAGGTTTTATAATTGCTTGTGAATTATTCGAATGAAATCCGCATTTTGAATAATAAAGAAGTAATTAAAAAAAAAATGCATCTGATTTTTAATTTTTTACTAGCACTAAAAAAAGATGAATACTCTTTAACAATAAATGATTTCCGTTAAAATGTTGCAAGTTTCTCCAGAAATATCTATATAAGTAAGTAATTACAAAGGGTCTTCAAAGCTTCAAGGTTAGAATTGTAAAAATTATTTCACTGCTTGTAGGTTACTCTTATAATCTCATTTTTATTAAAAAGCTTTTACATACACTTCCTAAATTTCTCTTACTTTTGAGATGGTTAAGGAGAATAAAAAACAATTGTATATATGCAGGTTTAACAGAAATCGAATAACAGAGTTTCAATTTCCTTATTTAATTTGTTCGAATGGCATCCTATCTGCATTTTGATCACATTTTTATGAATATGACAAACACAAACGGTAAGTGTTCCACCCCCCCCTGTCAAGGCACCTATTTGGGTCGCAAACATCAAACTTGGAAAGCCCAATTATAAAATATGGTAACTATTCCACTCATTTAACAAAAGATCCAAGAACTAAATTTTCACCATTTAATTTTTTTAAAAAAACTAGATGATTTACTTTCAGCTCCCTGCTCATACTTTTGCATTAGGTATCCCGAATGGATGAATCTTCAATTCACGCCCAAAGCTGATTACCTTGCGGAGTTAAGGATAAGGGTTTGCGTTTAAATGTATTGCTTATCATCCTATTGGGATCTCAAAATGAAATCAACAGATTTTTGTAGAGAAATAATGCATGAACAATACATTTTTTTTTGTTAAAATAAAAACACTCCTTTGTGAGATATCGAGGGTCAAATTTTTGAATTGTTTGATATTAAAATGATTTAAAAAAGAAAAAAAATGCAAATAATACATGATAAGAAAGCCCAATTATTTACGTTTTTTTTTTACACCAAAAACAATTGTATGTATCAGTATGTCATCACGTGATTAATGTGCAAATATGATACGTTTAGAAAGTAAACTATAATGTATTATTATAGTCGTACCTTGATAGAACTTTGCTCGAAATTTGAATTTTGTTGATTTTGCTCTAATTTTATGTTCTTACAAGTGTCACAATAGTTTATAATTAGTTTGAATGTCTTGATAATATTATTAAAAAGTATTTAATTGAAAGTGATTTACATTTCGACTAGAAAATATATTCTATAGTTTCTATATGGGAAGTTCGCACCTTATCTCCAAATATAGTCATCGGATTGGAAAGTGGATATCCAAGCCAAGTTTTTTTTAATCGTACTCGCAAAATTTGTAAAACAACCTTCCAAAATATAGTAAGGTTTTTATTAGAATATATGGTTAAATTTAATTGAGGAATAGTTCAGTTATAAAATATACATGTTTGGTATCAGGATTTGATGGATAGACATTTGTGGAAGTGGCATTTTAGTGACAGTACGTTTCACACTACAAGTTTTTTTAAGTCTAACTTTGATAGTTAATATCTTTTTTTTTTCTTTCTTTGAGTCTTTCAAGTTTGATAGTAAACTTTGACAGTTAATAGAATTAATGGAAAAATATAAAATTATACGTATATTTCTTTCACATTTGTGTAAAATGGTTGAATATTAAAAATATTATCTTTAAAGCCATGAATCCTTGACATTCATTGACAGGGATATCAAGTAAGGTGTAACATTTATCAACTTAATGCCTTATTTCTCTTTGACTTGAATGTTTCTCTACACAAACAAGGCAATGAATATTAATAACCTGAATTACCTGGAGTCTTTTCTGAACATTAAACATTTCGAGTTAATAAGGACTTGGAGGATTGCTGCTTCATAAGGGAAATGGGCTCGGCATCTTGCCACCGAATAGGATAATTGAGGTCACACACAACGCTCTCTTCTTTCATATTATTGATTTATCCTTATAAGTCGTGAAAGGGAATTTTTGACTCCTTCTGTATGAGGGTTTCTTTAGATCTATATCAACATTAGGTTCGATTTCAATTGAATTTTTCAAACTTGCATTACATTTTCATTGCTTATACTTAATATTTAATAAGAGCCAAGTTCGAAAAAATAATTTCTTAAACTAAATTAGCTTATTATAGAATACTTTAACAAATAATTTGTTATGGAAATGTAATTATTTGTGCAACCGTTTATCACATTTTATCTAACGAAAACATCTAAAATTTGCTTTTATAAAACATATTTTATTAAAACTTAAGTCTCATTAAATCTTATGTATATTAATTTTTTTTTTTTTAAATTATACAATTGGAATTTAGATAATAACAAATATAAATAATGATGCATTCGGAAGTTATGAGATATTTACTATTTAAGAATAAAATATGAAGAGCTATGAGTATTAAATTCTGGGAAAGCATGTGATGATGTAAACATGAAAGTACTCGAATAGGCAGATAGAGTAAATGATGGAAAAATATAGTAAATCATTAACATATGATGACACAGTAGCAAGAAGACAGTCAACATTTTGAGATAATGTAATCTACGTGAAAGTAAAAATTAAGGAGACATATGAGGCGTTGACCGCCAGAACGGACCACCACACAATTTCATTAAAAAAAAAATTGAAATTATTCAAGCCAGAACGGAAAAAATAATATCGAAACCAAATATTATCGAATGAAACAGACCAAATATTGTCAAATGATCAGCCTATTTAGCCATTAGATAAACCATATTTGGTCAGTCCCAGCACGAATGGTTTTGAAAAAACTGAGTAGAAACAGCAAATATCAATTTGTGGGATGGTCCGTTCTGGCGTTCAATATATGCAAAGAGGGGAGAGAAGAGGGGCGGGGGGCGCCTTATGCAGAGTGTCCTGTCAAAGTAGTAACGGTGCTTAGTTCTTTTACTAATACCGTAATTTATACCTTTTAATAAATTCTGTAAGAAATCATATAAAGATATTGTGACTTCCATGTGAAATATATTTCAATTGTTATAGAAGTTAAGTTTTTATTCTGTGATCACAATTTTGTAATTCGCATTTTTTCCTTTACAAGTGAAAAGTAAAAATTTACAATTCCATATTTTTTTTAAAAATAAATTACCTATAAAATCACATTTTCATTTTACATTGTATAATCTGTAAGAGCTAAGCCCCATGTTGCTTGGTAATCATGGCGTAAATATCTGGGAATCATGGCAGTGAGTTTCCTAATATTGAAGTGTAGTAATAGCGTTGGATGATACACGTTAATCCGAAGAGGTTTCAATATGCTCCCCTGACTGAATGTGGTGATACAAGTGTTTACTCAGGTGTCGGAGCCGCGCCATCTGACCAAGTTCAAAATTGATTATTGCAAATATTATTATTTCGTTTACACTATAGCTCTTGTTTAGCCTTTGCGCCACAAAACTCTAAAATAATCGACTCTAAGAGCAATAATAATAATAATAATACATTTTTCCACCTCATTGGGATATCCTGTATATTATTTGTGAAACATATAAATGATTTTTATTCTCTATAATGTACAAAGCAATGTCGAGTCACAAGGTGAATATATATTTACATTTCAATTATAATATCCGTTAATACAAACGAAAAATAATAGTAATGAGATACACGAAAATATCCCTCTTGCTGAATTCATAAACTCGGGGGCTATACTGTGCAAAATTATTATTACAACAGAGTATCAAAAGGCCTTTTTGAAATTTTTTACAGGGGTACGAGATATCTTTTTTTTTCGATTTTGAGAAAACCAATGAAACTCGTGCGACAATATATAAGAGAGAAGGAAGATATAACTGTCAACATATATTGAAATGCAAATGATCCCAAAATAACCGAAAATGTGTAAAATGAACAATATACAAACACTATGCAGTAGAAGGAATATACAAAACAGTTTTATAGTAATAGATAAACATATTTTTTATAAGAAGGAAACATCAACATTGCATTCACATTTAAATCAACCAGAGAAACTTCACCGAAGGCCTTTTTATGAAAACCGAAAATTATTGTAGGAAGTTGTCTTGTATATAACAATGAGGCCACTAACTTTAGTCAAATTTAATTGTTTCGTTTAAGTTATTTGGTATATATTTTGACAATTTACAATTTTTTTATTTGTTTGTATCCTATTTTGTAGAGAAACTATAAATTCGAGTATCGGTACTTTGTTGAAAAACACAGGATAAATACTATAATTTATTTCAAAAAGATCTATAGTACATATATGAATACAGAGTGGTAATAAAGAAACTTTGCCGATATATGGACATCCAGCTTCCTTTCCGTTCAACAAATCGAGATTGGATTTCAGGTATACTTATTCAGAAGTATGAGCTCAGAATTCTATGAATGGCAACAAAATGACGCTCACGGTTACGGTTATAGTTACAGAAACTCAAAATTTTCGTATAGCAACACCTACTTTTTCCTGTCGCGAAAAGTTCAGCGCATGCGAAAACCCTAAAGAGCGTTGGAATGGTGCGTGTATCACCAAAAAGGACGCGTTATGTACGTATAAAAAAACAGCTTTGCGAACTGCCAACAAAAGAATGATCGGGAAGCACGATGGAAATTTACATATGACAGATGCCAAAGTTTACATGGGTAAAGTCATAAACAATTTTATCGGTTTTCTACGTTGAATATCTGGAAAGTGGCTTCCGTGTGCCCCACTCGTGTTTTTGTTGGCCGTTCGCAAAGCTGTTTTTTGTGCTTGCATAACGCATAGGTTTTTGTGATACACGTACCTTTCCAAAGTTCTTTAAAGTTTTCGCATGCGCTGAGCATTTTGCGATAGGAAAAAAAAGTATGTGTTGCTATTCGAAAATTTTGACTTTCTGCAACTATAACCGAGAAGGCCATTTATTTGCTATTCACAGAATCTCGAGCTCATACTTCTGAATAACTATACCTGAAATATCTTCTCAATCTGTTGAACGGAAAGGCCAGTAGAAGTCCATATATCGGCAAAGTTTCTTTATGACCATCCTGTATATATATAAAACCTCGAATGAATGTAAAAGCAATGAATTCCTACGAAAGTTAGGTTTCCAAATCATCATACAAGGGTAATAAAAATAAATTGTAACACAATTTAATTTAGCTTTTTGACATAGAAAATTCACTCATTTCAATGACTCTACATTATGTAAAACATATTATAAAAAATTGGCGAAAAACTTGAAAGTGGAAGATGTTACGAAAATGTGTTTTGCGTTTAAACACCTAAACTTGTGCAATACCATTCAAACTAGAAATTAATTTTTAAAAATATTCTTCATTTCAAACTGATTTTTATAAATTAATAAACAATTATTATAAAAATAATTCTTAAATTTTAAGTTATTTCTTTTTTAACGAGTAATGAGGTTATTTGACTCCATTCATTAATGAGATAACACATTAATATATACGACATTTTAAAGTGTCTTGGTAGATGCGTATACTAAAAAAATCCATTAGCAATTTAATTTTTTAAAGCATAATTTACTAAGCATCAGAAAGGGTACACCTCCTCTGAATGAAAATAGCAAGTATATCCACAAAAATAGTTCAAAATTGTGTCCACTTTGAGTAACAAATAGTATAAAGTATGTGTAATTTGTCTACAAAAATCCAACAATTTTAACTGTAAAAATATCACCGCTTTCCACTCAAAAAATATTATGTCCCGTGAGTCGGTCTAAGAAAATAAATATATATATATATATATAAAAATTTGCAAAAAGATTTTTTTATAATATATATATAAAATATATATATATGATTTAAATATTAATGCATTTAAACCACATAGAAAGTTTTTATAATTAACTCAGCTAGTTTACAGATTTAGTTTCATGCGTTAAAAATAATCGTTCTGAAAGAATGTCGTTTAATTTATTGTAGTAAACATATCTCCAGTGGACAATAATGCTCCAATAGGGCACAGTGGGTTTATCTGCAGACCACAAAAGAGATGCGAAACAATCATCTAAAAAGGTTTCCTTCCTTTAGAAAGAGAGAAGTTACAAGAAATAAAAGAAGTCATAAAAAGAGCGTAAGAAGTCTCAAATGTATGATTGGGGTGTTAAAACTACGCAGGTGTTTCTCTTATCTGCAGTTTAGTGTCAAAAACTTCTTTTCGCGATTTCTGTTCCCAAGTGAAAACAGTTCTTAAAATTGGGAGTTGTATTCTGTGAATTGTAACGCCGTAGGAAATAGCTTACTTATTTTTGCGTTCCACAGTTATAAATTAGTGATTGAAACGTAATTCAAGCGATTAAGTTCAAATACTTGAATGAATTTAATATTTAAGAAGTCGATCACGAGTAAAAGGTATTTTAGAAATTTGGATTAAATATAAAGTATACAAAAATAATAATAAAAATATCAATCAAAAATATTCAGTTCCGCAACGGAATTGTTCTTGTTGATGCAGTTTTTGCAAACTAGTTCCTTTTTGAAAGTTTTCTCAATGGAAGTATACAAACTCAATGTTAATAAACTCATGAAAATAACACTTCATCCAAACCCCACGAACGTTTTTCACCAGCTTTGTAATATTTTCCTCCATCTAAAATTAAGGTGTACATACACATTTGAACTTTTTTTTAATTATCATTTTAGAAATCTAATTTTTTGCACCTTAAAGTACATAATTAGTAACGATGTTTACATTAAAAAAAAGTTCAGTTTTACTCAAAATTTTTTTACCAATTTCAAATTTCCCCCGTTAATTAGAGTATTTTTGAACAGTTATTACTCAAATTTCATTTAGCCAATGCATGGAATTATGGTTGAAAATTGTTCGTAATATCATTTTTAATGATTTGACCCTCTATCTAAGTTTCTGGAATTGATAGCTTTTTTTTTAATAATTTTTTTTAACTTTGAAAGTGAAGAAAAAATCAAATGTTATCTAAAAACTTTTGTCTTTAAAAATCTGATTTTTTAATTTTACTACCCAATCAATTTATTTGAGGGTTAAAACATCTAATAGTTAATGCAGATTTTAATTCGGAACTAATTTTTTATTTTTTTTCAAATTCTATTAAATTTTATTTACCACCGTTTAAATGACTTTCCACATGCTAAAAACACAATTCTTAAGATAATGAGTTTAAAATCTTCACATTTATTTTCAGAATAAAATACTACTTTAAACTAATAAAATAAAACACTATATTTAAAATGATACCATTATCTTTCAAAAATTCCATTTCGAATTTATTTGAAAGCAAAGAAACTAAAATCAGTTTTTGGACTATTTTTCGATACTTGGAGTGTGTATGTATACCTTAAAAGCAAAATTCCGTATATATATTGATGCAAATAAACGATCTTTTTATGTCCACTGGGATTGAGATTTTATACCTTTTCAAATAAATTCACAAGTATAAAATATTTTAAAACACATTTTTAAGTAATTTCTTGACATTTTCCAAAAATGTTTCGCAAAAAAAAAAAAGCGTGCTTGATTTTTACCTACTTTTTCTATTGAACAGAAATGATATAATTAATTTCCTCGGTTTATCATGCACACTACAAATAACTAAAAAGTCCACTATTTTCGAGGTTTTAAATTTGTAATTCTTATTTTGATCAGTTTGTTTTATTATATTTGCCCTATATTATTTATTTTGGAAATTATTGTTGTTAGGATATATGATTGTGATATCCTTTAAATTTAAAAATAATAATACGTATGAAGAAAATAAATTTAGTTTCATCATACTATGATTTCAAAAATTAATTAATACATAATAATTACAATTTAACCTATCTTGAGATAAACAACAAAAATATGTCTTCTATGATACACATACAAGAGATTAAACATTTGAAACTGGTAATTATTATCCTTATACTAACTATGTTTGATGAGGATTTCACAAAGATTACATAATTTGAAAGTATTGATTACAATCTTCTCACAATCCACTTTTTTCCCTTTGACCATAACAAGGTTACGATTTCATAATGTAGTATGACATTTCTTTGAGATAAGTGTTATGGGGAATTGCAGCAAGCAACCCATAAACGTCTCTCATTCAAAATATTCCCTTAAATTTGCTTTAATGGGAGACAGTATTTTCTCATAGACTTGTTGAGCTAATGTAGGCTGGAATTCAGCGCAACAAATAAATGTAGCAAATGTTTTAGGACATTCTACAAATGAGTGTTGGAGAGGTTTGTTGGGAGCACGAGACGCAATTGTATAACATCAGGAAAGGTAGTATCCAAGGGGAGATCATTTCAATAATCAGAGGATCACTTTCAGAGAGGAGCATTCAACACACGTTATAGACATAATTCTAACGAAAGAACGAAATTTAAGCCACTTTACAGGGAAAATACAGGATGGTCATTAAAAAACTTTACCGATTTATGTACCTCTAGCGGCTGTTCCGTTTAACAGATCGAAATGAGATTTCAACTGTAGTTATTCATAAGTATGGGCACTGGATTTTGAGAATCGCAACAAGATGGCGCTCGCGGTTATGGTCCAAAATTTAAAAAACTCGCAATTTTGGAAGGGCAACGCCCACTTTTTTCCGTCGCAAAATACTCAGCACATGTGAAAACCCTAAAGAGTGTTGGAACGGTACGTGTATCACTAAAAACGGACGCGTTATACACGCACAATAAATAGCTTTGCGAAAGGCCAACAAAAACACAATCGGGTCGCACGGAGCCTCGAGCTCAGTACAAAATAGTAAAACTCAAGGCTACTGGAAACCTTTATGTAACGAGAAAAGTGAACCCAAGTGCTTCAATTGCAATGTCTTTGGACATTATTCAAATGATTGTACTGAGAAGCAGAATTCTGGAAATAACATTGTCAATTTAACTTCAAAGATACAGATTGTTCAAATTAATTTCTCTACCTCAAAACGGCCAAAATTAAAAATAAAAACTAGGTGAATGCATGAATTGGCACAGGAAGCTCAAGATGTCGGATGAAAGAATCAGTCGCAAAGAAGTTAAACCTTGAAGCTATTCCTGAAATAAATTTAGTTTATGGATTTGTCAACTAAATCGCACCAGTTTCTAAAACTCTTAGTAAAGCAGTAGTTGACAATGTAATTGATACTTTCTTAGGAAAAGACATAACAGTTCTCATTGTAGGCGTTGAAAGACAACCAGTGGACTTTTTAGTTGGTAGGACATGGTTAGATATGCCTCATATAGCTTATAACCGAATGGGTAACGAATTACATATCGATGAAGCGCCATTCAATAAACAGCAGGTAAGTTTGTATAATACACGTGTAACTATAAAATCAGTTCTAACTACTGTATTCGAGAAAAATCTAGTTAATCTTGTTCAATGTAGGATTAAAAGTCAGTATGGCATGTTAACAATGCTCAAGAGAAATACAGAGATATGTTGTTTTGAAAGATCCAGAAAAGGTTCAAGCTGAAGCAAGAAAAACTATCTAAAATAAAAAGGAAAAAGCAAAGAAATATTACAACAGAAAGATATGTAAAACTGTGAAGTTTGATCAAGTAGAAATAGTCATGGTAAGAAGATTACCGAGACTAACGGGAGAACCAACTAAAACTCAACCAAGATATCGTGGTCCATTTGTAGTGATGGAGGTTTTCCCAAGCGACCCTCCACTTACAGAATTTCCCAACTTGAACCTAAAGAGAAGGGAAGTTTCTACTATACGACCGCCCACGTTGTAAGTTGAAGTCGTAGGGATGTAAGAGCGAAGAAGACGAGGATTCGGATTACCAAAACATAGAATAGCCACCCAGGAGGAATCCTAGACGCACCTGAAGAGTTCGTGCTTGATATTTGAACTAAAAGTGAGAGACTTAATACCCACAAGAACTTTAAACTCTATGTTTTTGCTTGCTTTTTTTAGTGTTTATGTATTTTGGCTAGCTTTCGAACTTGACGTTTTCAGTTGTATATTATATTAATAGTGTTAGTTACTTCTCTAAACTTAGGACGATTATACCAACAAAAACGTCTCTGTAAAATGCACCAAGTTCTCCAAAACTATGGCCGTGAAAAGAATTGAGATCTAAAGTGAAGCCGAGTTTAACGTTGTTTAACGTTGTAAATTACGGACAATGAAAATAAGCAAGATTTTCTTCTCAGTATAAAAATTTCCTTCATAGGCCAAAATATCGAGCTACAAAAATGCTTGTGGCACTTGGTTATTACGTACTTTGGATCACTTGTTGTCTGTGTTGGTACTGTGACACGTAATGGCCAAGTCGCACAAGTATTTATGTAGCTGGATATTTAGGCCTATGAATATTTTGACTTTGAGAAGAAAATCTTACTTATTTTCATTGCACGAAATTTAAAACAAAGTTAAACTTGGCTCTACTTTAGATCTCAATTCTTTTCACGGCCATAGTTTTAAAGAACTCGGCGCCTTTTTACAAAGATATCTTTGTTGGTATTTCATTCCTCTTTTTAGGGCACTCATTGAAGATTTATTACTTATTTGTACACAAATAGCTAGTATAATTCTTTTTAGCATGAATGATTTTGAAAATAATCGGTGTGTGGTGAGTTTGCCCTCTATTTATCTATGCTAATAGCGACTAGTATTCTAAGTTTTAAAATTCTAGCCCCAAAAGAAATGTATTAGAATTGAGACTCAAATTTTTCGAACGTTGCCCCTTTTAGGGATTCGAAGGGTAAAATTTAGATTTCTTCTTTTGTTTACATAAAAAATCTTACAAGCATGCCAAATTTCATAGTTCTAGGTGTACTAAAAGTACCTTAGTAATTTGATGATCAGTATAATTGGAGACACCAATATAATTGGAGGTTACTAAAGTGGCTAATAGCTACGCGTAAAACAAGGGACGTGGAACATAGCTCGTCTTTCAACTTCACTATATTACTGATGTGGGTTTGTGTCATTTAGAGCTTTCATATTTTCATCATTCGTATACAAAAAATGGCCAGTTTGACAATATTTTTTGCGATAATTCTTATACGTGTCTATATTATACATTGTTACATTGTTGCCAAAAGAAGCAGGGTAGAATTTTGAGTTGGAAAAGAAGATAATAAAAAACAAATGCGTGATACCAAGGATGATTGAAGGTATCTTTTTTTCCAACTCAAAATTCTTCCCGGCTTCTTTTGGCAACAATGTTTATTATAAATTTTTCAAATAAAAATACGAAAGCGTAATTTTAATCTGAAGATTTTTCCAGTTTCCTGCATTTTAGTTCGTAAATTTTAGCATTTTCCTTTCTTTCTTCTCTTGAGCTTTTGGGGTTGGGACATTCGAAAGAATGTCTACAGAAAAAACTCTTGGTTTTAAATGGTTATGGAAATTTGGGTTAACCCCCCGATGAAATTCCAAATTTCTTCCGTTTCTTTTCTTTTCATTTTGTTTGAATTGTATGTATATATATATATATATATATATATATATATATATATATATATATATATATATATATATATATATATATATATATATATATATATATATATATATATATATATATATATATATATATATATATATATATATATATATATATATATATACATTTTTTAAAAAATACAGAAAGCATTGTTTGCTCTCAATAAAAATCAAATTTATTTTCCTTTAACACTGAAAATGAGCCTTCATTTTTTTTCGACCCCTGATGAATTTTCTTTGCACCTTCGAGACCTTGCGCTTTCTTCTTGATTCTTAACTCACACACTGAAGAAACAGTTAGATCTTCAAAAGCTAATTCAGTTTCTATCCTTAATGGGTCTTAAGCTCAAGAAAGGTTTCGACGCTATCTCTCATGTCTTGGATCGAGTAGTTAGAGGTATGTTAGATAAATCCCTTGAATATAAACGGCTTTTAGGATTTTTCTTATCCAGGGAAGTAAAACATGAAAAGAATTTCCGGCGAGTCAGAGGTAGATTCGACCTGAATTTTTTTTTTCTCTATTTTTCTTCGAGATTTAGAGGTGGTTTTTTTTGTTGGGAACTCATTTATTATCTGGTTACTTGTAGTCAGCTTGCAGTTGAAGACACAATGTTTTTTATTCCGGTGTTGTATTTCTTGAAAGGCATGAAACAAAGAAAAGTCAATTTCTTATATTCGAAACGACTGTGACATTTGTTACAGTAAGATAAACTCATTCGTATATTAGATATGTAAATGAAGGGGATAACAAAGGTGCCTATCAAAAGTTACTTTTATTGCAGCATTTCTTTTGTAAAGATTTGTATGCAACATATCTTCTGTCAAAATATTTTTCAATAAGTATTTTATAGAGTCAGTGTGAGTGCAGAGTATAGCCTGACGCCTTCATTCATTATAAAAGCTCAGTGTACCATTTAGGTTGGGAATTTTCATTTCGTCAGTCTCAACAGAATATATATATATATATATTTTTTTTAAATATTATTAATAACGCTGTATCCTTTTTTAATAAATTGAATTACACCAAAATATCAATGTTTTTTAAAAGAAAGTATATGTTTTATCACAAAAAGTGAAACAAGACGTCCTTTTCATCTTTAATCATGAAATACTAATAGGAAAAGTAATGTATTTATCTAATCTATTGTGATGTAGTGTATAGTAGATTGAAAACACTGATCTAAGAAATATCACAGTAGATGCTCCTAACTTATATTATATGAATAACTTACAATTTTAAGAGAGTTTTTCCAGTTATTTCCATTGTAGACTAGATTTATTTTTCCCTATTTCCTTATATTAAAATTTTGTTTACTGATTTAGCGTTAATGCAACATAGTTTTTCTAGTATTACTTATTTATTTGCTTTTACATACTTTATAATGTAGTGTTGGTTGAAAATAAATAATTTTATATAAAGGTTTGATAGGGATATAACAATTGAAAAAAAGGACTTCTATACAATCGAAAATCATATTCAAACATACAATGAAAACAAATTATTCCCTAGTAGCTGCAAAATGACAACTTGTACAATATAATTAAAATAATATTTTTATATCTCACATGTTTCAAAAACTTTTAAATAAAATTGTCGATACTTACAAAATTGCAGATGTAAAACTAGATCTACAACCTTAAAATTAAATAATTCAACGCATTTTAGTTCCTTTATGACACATATTTTTTAGAATATTAGGAACATTTCTTCTATTCCCTGAATAAAATATGACCAGATCCTCCCTGAACTGATTGTAGCTGATTCAACACATAGTGGAACGTTTTCAATGATGGTGTCTAATCGTAACCTACTTGCTTCAAATTGGGTTTTTTAAGCTGTTCTGCTTTCTGATGGTTTTGTTATCTTCACATTGTTTTCTTTGAAGTTCTTTCTCACAGGACTTGAAATCAGTAATTAATTTAACTTTATTAATGTCATAGCACTACATGTCATTTGCTTTCAAATATTTCACTTCTCTGACATTTCCTTTAATTTATCAAAATCTCTTTTTTCTTCCATTGATTTTTTTTCCGAACAATTGTTAAATTACTAGGTTTGAGATCTTCATTTTGTTTTTGATTTTCAGATTATCTCTGAAAGTGTGGTATAATTTTATTTACAATCTTTTAATTCTTTGTATTTTTTCAATTTTAGCTTTTTTTCCCCTTTTCCTATCTTTTCATTTAGGATTCTTTCATTTTTCTCAATGTTAATACAAATGTTGTTGTTTTTTCAGTCAGTCTATAATTAATCATATCTAAAAGAGATATAAAGTGATTAAAATAATTTGTTTTGTCTGTGATTTGCATGAAAAGGAAATGAAAATACCTCATTAACTGCTGTTACTTAGATTTAACTCTAAATAACTAAACTTAAATCATTGTTATTATGTTACTAACCCTTCAAATAATAAATTACAAATTTAAATAATCAAATACTTTTATTTATGCAAACAATTAAAGAAACTTAAGGACATGGTATAAATAAGCAAGGGAATTCACATATAACATTGTAGCAGTTAGTTGCATAAATAGTGTCATTCTGCATGCCTTAGATATTCAGAAACTACAAATCCAGTTTTGGCAGACTTTTAGTCTCGTCTGTAGAATTATTGATGTTCAAAATATGTTCAACAATGCTTTTAATTAGTATAGCTGTAAAATACAATAAAAATGAAAAAATACTCACAGGGTTGGACTAAAGTGTTTGTACAGCAGCGTTTATCCAATTTTTGTGACTCATTTGATTAGATATGAAGTTACTGTGCGTGAGATCAGAAATTATCTAGAACTTGCTAAACTGGCAAAAATCTTATAGACGAATGTTTAGTTATCTACGGCTAACTAAGAGTATTTATGTGATCATTATATATCTTCAGTAAAATTAGCAATACAAAAGCTGAACAAAATGAACATAAGATTAGAACTAAGTATTTTCTTATGCTATTAATCTATGCTAAATTATCTTAGAATAAATTAACGTTTGTAATTAAAACTAAACTAAAATAGTTTTTTTTTTTTTTCGATACTTTATATTATAGCATTTTTTATTGTTTTTATTAATTACTTTTTTTTGGTAAAGCATAGCCTACATTAATATAAATTGTATGTGAATTAGCATAATGTTAAAAAAAGGACTTTGAACAAATGGAATCAATCATTGAGCTTAATTTTCTTTTCTTTGAATAGAAAGTTAATTAATTTCAAAATATGGAAAAGTTCCGTGTTGATGCGTCTTGATTATCTTGATTAAAATCTTATAGGTCTTTGTAAGATTTGATTTTAATACCTTAAACTACTATTTTTGTTCAATTCCTTCGCCTTTCATACCCTGTGGGCAGCGTAAAAAAGGGTTATGGAATGGATGAGACTAGTTTGTTTTCTTTCTGCATTATAATACAAACATGATTTCACACTAAAAATAAAATTTTCATCACGTTACATCTTAGTACAAATTAATAACATTTGTGTTTTCTAAATTATTATATTATATAACACTGAAATACTAGGAAAGGTAGAGAGAGATTAAAAGATACTTACATTCATCTTTCTACTTATAAATTGCTAAAATTCCAAAACTTCAGTTGACATAACTGTATTTATTAAATACCGTGGTTTCCTCTTAGTATTGGTTTCAGTGATATTATCCACTGAGTGGAAAAGGAATGGCATTACCAAGAATTGGAATTGCCGGTAAGGAGAGAATTATTTCAAAATGTATGTAAGAAAACTATGAATATGATAGTGAATAACTGAAGAAGTAATTGATTGACTGACTATTAAATAAACTTTATAAAATGCCATTACCTAAGTGGAAAATTTACTTTTTTGTGACCTGTTGTATAATCGTGTTTGGGTAAAGGGAATAAATTGAAATATTTGTAATATTTAGAACTGGTAAAATTGTATTTACTACCGAGAGTTTGAAGAGTCAGTAAACGCAAATGAGAATTCCTTCAAAATGCATCTAAGAAAACTATGAATATGTTAGTGAATAACTGAAGAAGTGATTGATTGACTGACTAATAAACTTTATAAAATGCTATAATCTAAGTGGAATATTTACATTTTTGTAACCTGTTGTATAACCGTGTTTTGGGAGAGGGAAGGAATCGAAATATAGGTGATATTTAGTACTAATAAAATTTTATTGATTTAATACGATAGGGTTTAAGCGCAATTTGTAATAGTGATCTTCAAAAATATACTTCCATGGCAAATGAGACATACATTTTTCACTTACTGGAGAACGCCCCATAAATGCACTTCAAACAGTAATTTTTATTAGTGCTCTAAAATTTTGTTAAATTATGCATCACAATTTCCAATTTAAATAATAGAATTTTTCCCTTTGGTTTAAACTATATTTATCGAAATTTATCGCTTGAGTAAATCCTACGCATGTGGTTAAAAATAACATATTTTTCTTTTATTTAAATAAATCAAATTTTGAATAAAATAACTTCATGTGATGCATGTTGTTCCCCAATATGTTTTTAAATATTATGAAAATTGATAAAAGTCACTTATGATTCAATATGGATGATTAATTATCTAAGTTTAGTTTTCTTGTATGTAGTATGAGGTTTTCGAAAATGTTGTGTAAGCAGTTATTTGGTTAAATAAAATTCAAGTAATCTTTCTAAAAGCAACACCGCATATTAGTTATACATATAATAAAAAATATTTACATTTAATTTTTTTTTTCGAGCAGTCGTTTTCATTTATGATTTTATTTATTTATTTATTTATTTATTTATTTATTTATTTATTTATTTATTTATTTATTTATTTATTTATTTATTTATTTATTTATTTATTTATTTATTTATTTATTTATTTATTTATTTATTTATTTATTTATTTATTTATTTATTTATTTATTTATTTATTTATTTATTTATTTATTTATTTATTTATTTATTTATTTATTTAAATAAAGGATGCACAATTTTCTTGGTTTAAAATACATTTTTAAAGCCATGAGAGCAATGTTAATATCTAAATCATTGGCATATTTGAATTTCAATAAAAAATACACAACAACAATTTCTAAACGATCATGGTTTAAGTAACTAAAAAACATGAGCACGTTTTTTTTTAACCATACTATCGTTTTCGTTAATAATTACAATTCAACTATTAAATTCCAATAAAATACAGTATCAATTGTTACGATCTCTTACTTAACCTCTATAAATTCTTTAGGGATACAATAGAAACAAACATACAAGAAAGAAAATAGAGAAATGATATATGATTTACTTTCCGATTCGCACAGGGAATAGAAACTTCTGTAAGAATTTCTTCACGAGACGACAAGTTCCAGTAAGGATTTCGTTCACGTTTCCGATTCCGGTGGACTATCGATTTGGACTTCTGTTTTTGGAATGGTAACAAGAGAAATATGAATTCTTAAAGCATGTGTGTGTTTGGAAAACTCTTATAAAAGTCAATTGTTTAGATGTGATTTTGAAACTTAGTAGCAGAAGGTTATTTTTTACAAATCGAAATATCGTGTTAGCTTTGTATGCATGAATTGACATGTAAATAAATCTATATTGAACTTCCTATTGACAAACCTAGATTATACTGATATTAGAAAAAGAGAAGAAAGAATGAAATAGGAGAAGAAAATAGGTTGCACTAGTATTAGGCTAACCTATATTGTAAGACTTCTTACTTAGGTTTTGCTTTTAATAATTTTCCCAAATTGTAATTAGCGTAGGGCATGCAATTTTATTAAAGCATGCATGTGTGTTCAGTTTTTACTTATAAAGAATTGATTTTGAATTAGAGAAAAGAAAGAATTAAAAAAAAAAAAGGTAATGGGATGGTACACTTAAATAATGCTATATATGATAGTGGTTTACTTAATTGATATGTGTACCCATTCAGTTATTAGACTGAAAATAGAATATACAGGAAGATTTAACAGAGATGATACATGGTTTTTACCTACAATTTAAAAACTGCTTTATTATGTTAATATTGTTATAAGGCCGGTATTGAGATTAAGTGAACTGAGAAACATTCGAAAAAATAACATTCCACATTTACCTTCAAGCAGGCGTATACTAAATTTAATTTCAAAGTATCAGATTTAATCGCTTCAAATTGGCTCTAATTACAGTAATGTGAGCAAAAATATACATAGAGTGTATTTTTAGCTACACTCAATTTAAACTGGGTAATAAAACTGTATTACGAGTCTACGGCTAAATTAACTTAACTCTATCGAATTTGTAATGAACTACTTTTGAAAAATTTTGACCCATTGCTGTGGGAGTTAATGTGATTTTTAATGAATTGGTTCTTGCAACATGCTTTTGAAGAATAGTCCGAAAATTTCGAGTAAATTGTATCAAACTGAGTACTGAGAGTCTGTATAATTATTTGTTAAGTATCTCTTTGTTTTCTCCTATTGGTTTCAAAGAGGGTTTATTTGAAGCCCAATTAATAATGTGTAAGAGTCAAAGACAGAAACTCTCCGTCCATGTAAAATGGTAAGATAAGAATATATCAGACAGGCAATTTTCAGTATCCATGCATTTCAGTCTTATTCTTTACCACGTTGCTATGCAAATCCTGTAAAACTTTGGAATGTCAATTTATTGCTCCTTAGAGTTTATATATATTAGGGATATAGACAATGCATTGAGTTTTAATTTGAGATGTCGAGACAGGGGCTATCAATAAATTACTTTAAATTTCTCAACCCTTAAGCTTTGTGTTAGACATCGCTATACTACAAGTATTGCTCGTTTGATCTTACTGTAGTGAATGAATTTGAATACTAACCGTAAATTGCTAGTTACTCGAGATAATAAGCACTGTATCTCTATTAACACGTTAAGCGCCATGTGGATTTTTAAGGAAATCCCTTTCAGGCCACGCGCGCTGCTTAGAAGCGCTCGTATTGTGGTATAGAAATGCGAAGTGCACTACTAACAGATTGAAATTTACTCGATACAGGTGGGTAAATATATTAGGGTCATTGTTTCTTATCACAGTAGAAATTGTAGTAGTTTTAAATCATGCTTTGAAGAAAATGCGACATAATCTGGTAGAGCAATGGCCAGAAAAATGACTAAACAAGTTGCCACATTTTGTGATACATACGAAAGACATTCGTTTTTATGTTTACCGTATTTCAATAAAATTCATTAAAATTTGTTTATTAGAAATATATAAATGCATTATGATACAATCCTGAAATAAAAAAAAATTAAATACATTTTAAATAAATTTTCAGTAATTACTTAAAAAAATTTAAGTTTTTCAGTTTAAAATCCTATTTTACTCTGTCACACTCCGGTGACTGACGTGGCCAAAACGGAAAGTTCAGTGTCAATCACTGATGACTGACATGGTGATCTACGTGTTAAGCAGAGGTTAACTTAAGGGAGATAAACCCAAAGGTTCGACTTAGTCGTTTGTAGACTGATGAGAAACAGCGTCGATTGAAAATCCGGATACGTCAGTTACCAGCGAAAAGTTTTCGTTGCAAAGTGGGTGAGCGAAATGTGTTGCGTTAGCAAACATTTATTTACATTCCTCCTTCTGCAGGTTCTGACCAAGCCATTGCACGTTTTATCCTTTTTAGTTTTTCCTTTGGTCAAATCATACAAACATCCTTGAGTACCAGTTCCGTGTTTAAATAACATGTGGTAAAAGTAAAACATTAATAAGAATCAGTGAAATTCATTTAAAATTTTGGAAAATTTGTCGTGCCAGGACTTTATTTTCTCCGCCAATGGTAATATTCCATCACCAGGTACGTGAAAACTCAGAAATTGATTTTCAGATTTCCTGAACTCACATTTTTCCAAATTTACTACAACTCCGCATGCACTCTAAAACTTGCTCATGGGGTTGATGATTGAATAACGCAACCAATACATAATCGAGATAGCAACAGTTAAACTCTAGGTCAAGTAGAATTTAATTCAAATGAAATGTTTAACCCGGTTTCAGAAACACATTTTTGCATTATCAAATAAGCTAAAAGAAAAAAAAATCCTGCTTACCAAAATAAAAATTGTAAATGTGAGGGAGCATGATCATATCTGGGACAGACTGGACATTTAGGGTGGATGATTCTCAATTTTAAAGAGCAGAGCGATAATAAGGTACTAAATGGTCACAAAGTAACCCGTGTATGATTCAATTATGCTAAGTCTAACTTCCTCTTGATAAATATCGATTTTTCGATTATTTTTTTGCAATTTTTCAAAGAAAGTTCTAGATACGGTTCCATCTAAGAAACTTTACTTTCTTCATACATATACGGACAATGTATCATTATTACAAGTGTGAAGGGTGGGAGGACAAGTGCAGAGAGTCGAGGAAGCTAGTGCTTTCGCATGAACGCCGAAATTTCCAATGTAGTTCCGACTAAAACTAGATGAGGTTATGTTACCATCGTTATAACAAAATTCGAAAAAATATGGTCAAGAGCTTCCATTTCTACTGTCCAACAGAATTCCTACTGTCAAATGTGTGAAAGCGATGTTAAAGGCGTATCATCTGAAAAGCAATTTAAAAAAAAATCTCACCCTAAAATACTGAAGAAGACATTAAAAAAAATCACGTTACTAGTAAGGTATTGCCTGATATTTTATCCAGCAAGTGTAGAAAATGTGAGTACATTTGTCACAGATGAAAATACGTACCTGTCAGAGAAGAAAGATTCTTAATCGACCAACGAAACACTAGAAGAAAGCTAAAAGAGGACGTAGATTAGACAGCGTCGGAAATATCGAAGTATCTTAAATCTTTCTGCGGTAGTGCGGAAAAGTTGTAAATTCTCATTGTTAAAATATGTGCAAAATCTTATAAATCTGAATTGATATCTTCTGTCGCCTCAATGGGTCGAAAGATGTGGAAATTGGGCTAAAAATGTTTAACATTAAGAAATCAATAAATAATCAGAGGATTATTTGATCATGTTACGGTAGTGCTTAAAAGTTACTTATTTTCAACAACATCTGTAAAAAAAATTATAATTACCCGTTAATATCTTATGCTGCTGCACCAAATTTTGGAAATTGAAAGCAATTAAAAAACACAAAAAAAAAAAAAAAAAAAAAAATGGACTTACTTCCTCATAATGTGAAAAAAATTATTCCATCTTTCAGTCTTGCAAATTACAAAAGCATTATTGCTTGTAAACTTTTTTTCTATTTAAATTCTGGCATGGTGGCATATGGTTCCTGGATTCTAATGTTGCTCTAATAAATCTATGCTTATCCTGCCCTACAAATGTTTTTCAGGAGGCTTCAGAAATTAGTCTTGCGTGTGAAAAATATTTAAAATGGTGGCTCGAAAAAGTCGAAGTATCTTAAATCTTTTTGAGGCAGAGCGGAAAAGTTATAATTTATCATCATTCAAAAATGTACAAAATCTTATAATTCTGAATTAGAATTTTAAGTCGAGGAATACCAGGAGGGAAACAAAGACACGTCTTACACAACATTTGCAAGCGAATTTCTACAATAGGTCACTTAGAGTATGCAAATGTGTTGAAAACTGGATGAAATAACTCTGGTCAGTCACAGTTAAAGTGTGTCCAACTCAGTCTCGGAGGCTATTGCTTCGAGTATTAATCAAGATTTTGATTTAATTTTGGAATCAAACGCCTGTCTTGTCACAGAAATAAAATATTGAATAAAAAATCGAGAATTAAAAAAGAATGGGTTTCAAAATGAAATGAAATTGCTTTACTCTATCGAGCCTTTATTTTGATGGACAGTATGGCAAAACTTAAACAATCGGAATTTTCAAGAACAAGCAGATCCAAAGAACAATTGTTGAAGATAATTACTGTAATGTATCTGAGCCTGGTTCCACGTAAATGGAGCATGTTGCACCTGATAGTGGATTTAGTCTTGATTTATTCAACAGCCTTTACGAATACGTAACCAATGCATTATTGGGTGATTGCGGCATGGTCGTGAACACTGGAACGTTAAATGGTATAATTCGTAGAGTTGAATTGAAACATCCGAAACCAATCTAATGGATTATATTCTTACTTCATTTCAACAAGTTACCATTACGACACCTAATTGAGTACATAGAAGGCGAGTCTTCTGGTTCTACGTCTTACACCTTAGACATTGGATGGAGCCTGAAAGGATGCAAAAAGCTTTCACTTGTAACTTTTAATAGCATTGCATTCGACTTGTCAGGGCATTGGATCCCACTTCGCTAACTTCTGTAATTTGTATGTCTGAAAGAGGAACGAATGTACTTTTCGCATTTTAATGAGAAAAGTGCAATGCGTTATTATTTAAAAAATTGCCTTCAATGTCCAAAATTTTTTGCCGTTGAAGCGGCAGAAGATATTGACGTAAAATTCTAAAAAAATTTGCATGTGTTGTTGTTAAAAATAGTAACTTTTAAGCACTACCATAAAATGATCAACGACATCTTAAAGTATTTATTAACTTTTGAACTTTAATAATTTTTAGTTCAATTTTAACAACTTTCGACCCATTGAGACCTCAAAAAGAAAGCACAGAAAGCTTATAATATGTCGACTTTATCTGAATCTAGTCATTGGGAAAGCGAAGATATACTCTAGCCATAGTCGCAACTCTTAATATTGGCGGATCCTCTCGATAAGCCTAACTCAACAAACAGTGCAATAGACTACGCTTTACTATCAAAGTAAGTGTGATAGATATGAAGTATAAAATAGGATTGTGGCAGTAATTTCTTCAGCATTTCTTCACACATTCACTTCAAAAATTATCGATAAAAATGAGCGTCGCCAAAAAAGCAAGATAGCACGAAAATTGTCTGTGGAGGAAGATGAATCACTTCTAATACATGCTTTATACATCGACAGACGAAACGATAACATTTTAATTATATCAGAAAATAATGGGAAAATGTATTGACAGAGCATTCTTAAAGAGCATATTTCATTATAATTGAACCATAGACTATGATATATTGCATTATCTTCTGGATAATCTGAATGTATACAACAAGCAATCACCGATTTCTTTTTGAAATCAGAATTATTTTCGGACTAATTAGTGGCAGTTGGGAATGATGCAACTAATGTGAACATTTTTAAGTATGGAGATGTCATATGTCTGCTTTAAAAAAGGATGAATAAACCATATTGATTTCTACATATTGATTTCAGAGACAATCAACAAAGATCTAGAAATGTGTGTATAAAGGTCCACTGTTTATATTCAACAGAGTTACCCAAGATTTCTGTAAAAGGTATTATTACTGAACAACCACATTTATGTATCATAGCCTCAGTGATTTTAACAGCCATATTTCTAAGGATTTAGCAAATAAATATCTAGTCAAAATGTCTCATAACCGATTGCTAATTCATGCTAATTGAATTCTAAGTGTCTACGTTTCAATGAGGATTTACGATTCAACCAAAACTCAACTTTCTTGATAAAGTTGAGCACGGCACCTTTTCAAACTCATCGATGTAACTAGGTCTTTGTCTACGAAACAGAAAGCTAATATAGATGCAGATTCAAAGAAACTGTACTTCTCACACCCTGAAATTTTATTGATCACATTGTTCATATTCAAGGCTGGTTCTAAGAATGTATATATATATATCTACATAAACTCGACATTTTCAAATGGCAACGCCCACTTTTTCCCATCACGAAGTGCTCAGAGCATGTAAACCCTAAAGAACGTTGGAACAGTACGTGTATTTAAAAAAACAGACGCGTTATGCACGGACAAAAAACAACTCTGCGAAAGGCCAACAAAAACTCGATCGGTACAGACGGAGGAAATTTGCACATGGCAGAGGCAAGACATCAATCACATTTCGTCAGTCGCCAGATATTCAGCGTATAAAACCGATAAAATTTCCAGTGATAGCATCCATGTGGAAAATGTGTAATCCAAATTAAATATTTCATTTGTCCGATCTGTGTTGCCAAGAATGATTGGCGTCTTACCTCAGTCATGTTCAAGTTTTCTCTATCTGTACGATTGGGTTTTTAATGGCCTTTCGCAAAGATGTATTTTGTGCGTGCATAGCTCTTCCGTTTTTTGTAATACTCGTACTGTTCCAACGCTCTTTAAGGTTTTCGCATGCGCTGAGAATTTTGCAATGGGAAAAAGTGGAAGTTCTCACTTGAAAATTTTGATTATCTGTGTCCATAACCGTAAACGTGAGCGCCATTTTGTTGGCCATTCACAGAATCTCGAGCTCATACCTCTGAATAATTATACCTGAAATCTCATCTAGACCTCTTGAACGGAAAGGCCGCTAGAGGTTCATATATCGGTAAAGTTTCTTTTTATGACCACTCTGTTTATTGAAAGAGATCATTATTTATATAATTTTCTAAAATTTACCAGGAATTTCACTTTTAAAATTCTATAAATTATTTTCTAAAATTAACTAGTTCAACGCAACAAGAAATTCCCAATTAGACACCAAGTATAAATGTAGCTATTATTTTATTCTGTATTTAAATGATTTTCTTTGTAAAAAATTTATAAAACAATAAAAAAGAATTGAAAAATAAAGAATTTACTGATATATATATATATATATATATATATATATATATATATATATATATATATATATATATATTTAAATGGTCGTACCTTCAACACATATTTTTTTCATATTCGGAAACTACTATATTGAATCAACATTTCCAAGCAAAAAATATTACTGTAGGATATTGTAACCAGCTCTAAAAATGCTTTAAAATAACATAAAATGTCATCCGTGACAAAAGTAGGTACATATCAAATTGAATTTTATTTAAAATTCGTATGCCTTCAAATAATGTTCTTTGATATTGAGAAACAATTCCATGTAAGGAATATATACGTGTAAGGTTGGAAAAACAATGCTCTGAAGTTACACAAAAACGCATTCTGGGTCATGTTTGAGTCCCCGTATCCTTAGATTCGCTTGATATGAAGGTGATTTGAGGCTCTGCAGAAAAAAAAATCTTTTGAGATCATATATGAGTCAAGATTTATTGCATTTTTAAAATTGGATGTCTCACGCAAAAGTATCTTTTTTTGGTAAGAACCTCATCTACACAGGTCTGCAAAATTAAAGGAATATCAGTTTTTCCCCGATAACTTCAGTGTGGAGCAGCATAGATACATGAACTTCACATAAAGAGACATCTTATGTAACATAACGATAAATAAAACAACACAGTCACACATTGAAAGGTGTACAGTGGAAGCATATGCAAAAGAATGGAGTACCATTAAGTGCAGATTCATCCACATTAAAAATCATGCAACTCAAGGAAGTCTCCCTTGTCATCAGTGCTCACTTGGCACTGTATTCTCATACTTAACATGAGTTTCTTGAAGAATTATAGTGGCTAAATTGCTCGTTCCTCCTTTTGAACTGTTTATAAGTGATGGAAAGTTCCCAATCCATTAAATCCTTTCACAATGCTTATCGTAGAAGCGTCCCACACATGTTGATGAAATTTGGATTGGATAAGTGATCTGGCTAATAGGAGTGATATTCATATTTTTATTTAGTTATGTAGTGGAATAAAATAGGTCTTATTATGAATCGACACCGATTTAGAATCCGATTTTCCCAATTAATGACATGTCTAGATTAATTTAACGTAATTACAGTAAAAAGGTCGAGTTTAATTGTATTTTTCTCTCCTGAAGAGATTAATAAGGCAATCCAACAAATTGAATCTCAAGACCAAAACTATTTTCCCGCCAAATTGTTATCTTGAATAGGCATTTATCACGTAATATTATGTTCCAACCTTTCTACAGATCCTCTTACGTAAAATTTTTACTCATGAGACTGAACAAATTATTTTCAGTAAAAAGTATCTGATGCTAAAATTTGTTGTTCTGCGGTCCGGCTGTTTGATAAAATCGTAAATTTGAAACCGTCGTAAAATTTCAACCAGCAGAAATATTGGAAAAAAAAAATTGAGAATTTTCTTAATAACGTAAAGAAAATCGTTTACTCCAAATTTAATAAATATGGGAAAATGCGCGTGTCATGGCCTGGTTGAACTGATGTGCCCTTAAAAAAATAATGTTAGAAACCTCAAAAACCATTGCTAATTATAGAATACTGATCATTAATATGCAACATTTTTACAAAACGACTTATAAATATTGTGTGGCTTTCAATTTGCGGGTAAATAGAAAAGCTTGCGAAAATCTGGCCCTTTTTCAGAGTGTCAATCTCAGTAGGAAGTATCATATAAAACTCCAACGGACTTGGCAAAACCTCAGGTTATAATATACTCAAATTAATAACTCATTACATAATAACTCAATATTCTGCGTTTGGATGTTAGTGATTTTTTTTTTTTTTTCATTGTCCAACAAAAATGCAGTGTAATCTATTTTCTTAAGCACTCGAGATTGATGAATAATTGTTATAAATATTTTATAAATTTAATTTATTAGTAAAATAAAGTTTTAAAAAGTTCGTTAGCTTTGTTTGAGTAAATGTTGGATCTTTTACCTTATTGCAAATCATTTTCTTCAACGAAATAAGCAGAATCATCAAGAAATAAAATGGAACACTAACGCGACTACTATCGCTTTTTCGCTATCCTTAAATCTTGCTGACTAGCGGAAAAACGTAGAAAAAAACCCACAACATTGCCACGTCTACAATTGATTGGTCGATTCGAACTTTCACATTTTAAAACGTTACATGGTATTCTTTTTCTTACCGCAAAAGAATTTCATCAACATTATTTTATGCAATTTTTAACGTATAATTATAAGTGTATTTATTATAATTTTATATTTTTTATATACTAAACTGAAATTTTAGTATATGACTAAATTAAAAAATATTATTTAAAATTTAAATTAAAATAGCTATAAAATGCCATTATATCCCCATTAACGACGGTTTGCAAGAAAACTTGTCAATCGACAATTTAGTTTTTATTTTAGTTGCAAAACAATTTCATCAACATTATTTTATGCAATTTTTAACTTATAATTATAAGTGTATTTATTATAATTTTATATTTTTATATACTAAACTGAAATTTTAGTATATGATTAAATTAAAAAATATTATTTAAAATTTAAATTAAAATAGCTATAAAATGCCATTATATCCCCATTAACGACGGTTTGCAAGAAAACTTGTCAATCGACAATTTAGTTTTTTCTTCGCTAATAAAATACGATTGTGGTTCCACTAAATGTTTTTTAAATATCATAAAAATAATTTTCCAAAAAATTTGAAACTTTCGAAATATATCTTAAATGATCTAAATAAACAAGATAATAGTTAAAAACAATGACTTTTTATCCATTTCAATGTCGTCTTTAATGGGTTAAAAAGTTTAATCCTACGTATAATAACATGTGATACTAATAAAAAAAATGTGTTTCATTTATTATTATTAGGTTCTGCATGGATCTTTTCGAAAAATATTTATTATTTGATGTAAATTTCATGAAAAAAAATCTAATGATATTTCAATAATCTCTAAAATAAAATATTTTTTATACACGCACTAAATGAAAAAAAAAAACTTTGTTTTTTTCTGGAATACCCTACGCAATTGAACAGACCAAGTGAAATATGTAATATGAAAACTATTTGAGTTATTTAAAAACTTTTTAAATAAGAATTACTTTAAATGTTTGAGAATATATTTAAACTAACTTAAAATTGATAGTTTAATCTTTAAATTAAATAATTAAAATTTTCAAAATGGGCAAAAACATAATGATTTTAAATAATTTTGTATGAATAAATATAAAGAGTTAAGTTTAATTATTAGCACTATTAATCGTCAAAAATAATTAACTACTGGTATAAAATAATTTCATACAATTTCAACCAAAAAAGATACCGAAAGATTTGTAAAGTATTTATTAGGGCATACGAACACCCTTAAAAAACGATTTTTGGAAAAATGATGCAAATTTTTTTTTTTATTTATTTTTTTCAAGTTGAAACCTTTTTCTTTCAATGTAGCTTGATTTTGTTTTGTTGCACAATTAGAACCAAAGTTATTGATATTTAGAAAGAACTTAAATCATGATTTAAATCCGGATAAGTCTGTTTTATAAACTGGAAATTCTTTTTGAAACCCTTATATTTGTAAAACTATTTTTTCAAATGTTTTAATTAATATAAATTCTTTGAATAATTTTGTTTATCAGTAAAAATTTAAAAGTATCTGCCTGAATTGCAAAAAATGTTGCTTGCATATACTTAAAATATTTAAGAATAGAATGAACTAAAATCACATTGACGCACTAAGCATACAATTATTTATGAAGTTTAAAAATTATGTTTTTGATATATATTTAGAATTTTCAATTTCCACAGTTGATAAAATTCTTAAATATTAAAAGATATGTCCATGTCTAGTTTATTGCCGACATTTTTTTATGTTATGTTTACAGAGGTATAAATGTGCATTAAAAACAATTAAAAATTATTAGTAAACATAGTTTTTATGTTATCAACTTTTTATTTGTTGATGATATTAATATACACTTAAATAGTAGTTTGAAATATATTTAAAAAAAAATCTTCTAAATTTGTTCGTATACCTTAGATTTACATACGCACCTATTTCATATATTCTGTCATTCAAATTAATTGAATCAATATCATTTTTTTAACTTTATTTTCAATTTAAGTGTATCATCTAAAATTAGTACATATTTAACCACAAATAAATGCATCAAATTATATTTCCTTTACAAGAAAAACATTTCTAATTATTTATTTACAAATCTTTGCTCTTTTCCTATCAAATAAAACTTATTCCCCGGTAGAAGTATACAATTTCTTTTCTTTTCTTGGAGAAGTTAATTAATGTATTTAATTTTAATTCTCTGGCTGATAAAGCATATTATATTTTTTAAACAAAAAGAATAAAAAAAAAAGGAAACATATTAAGTTTCCTTTCACATTAAACGTTGAAACCGACATTCCTAATAACTTAAGCATCAAAAGTCGGAGAAAGTTCCCTGAATTGTGGAGTGGTTTCTCTGACATTAGATATCGCGAGGAAAAAGTTTCTTTTGCGAAATAAGGGATTAGTAATTCTACATCGTTTTTTTTTGTTTTCAGAGTTTAAAGAGTGCTGCTAACATTTGAGTTAATACTTTGATGAATAGCTGCATCTACAGCTGTCGAATTGAGTTAACTAAACAATTTATTTTGAAATGGAATTTTTCAATTCTTTTATTCAAAACACAATAACTCATATCATGTACTACTTTGTGTTACTGATGAAATATTTTATAAACTAATATTACAAAAGGTGTTTTTTTTTTATTTATCAGTGGAAGGTTTCATACTTTCAAGGTTGAGGGCTTGTGCTCAAGACTCAAGGTTGGCTTTCCAATTCAATGCTGCTTCTGGATTTATTACATTGTGTTCTTCATTCCTAAAAAAAGATTTCAAATATTTCTTTATCATAAAAAAATCATGATTTAGCACTTACTTCATAGCTTAAATTATTAAGCTGGACAGTAATCAATGTAGTTCAAAGAATCTGAACCAAATTTTAAGTTAATTCTATCCGTGCAGATCAATAGCAGTTGACCACAAAAGACATTACATATAGTTTATAATATTATAAGATGCGTCAAGCGTACAATTTTGTTAAATATTAATCTACGATTATCGAGTGCTTAAATAGTTTAATATAGTTAATATGATAAGCTATTATGGTGATGCAATGGATGTCAATAAAGGTAAAATGGTGATCTTTTGTGCGTCGCTTCTTGGAATGATGTACCCTTAATTAAGTGAATCCATTTAATACCATTATTTGTGTACGTCAAGAAATTTTATATACATACATATTAACCGTTATGGTTTAATTTTGTACAATTCATAAATTCTAAACATGTATTGTTTTAAAAGTTTTTCTTAGTATTTCCTTTCTACAAATTTAACAAATCACCCAGTCTAATTTCAGAGGAATAAGAGTGGGGTAAGATTGCGTGCATATATTAACAACATGGTAAATTAAAAAAATTAAAAAAAAAAAAAAAAAAACCTCTCGAAATGGAGTAAAAATGTGTGTTCTATATATTTAGACCTAGTTTAGGGCTTTAAGTGCGGAACACCGCACAGCTTTCAATTACTCTATAATATTGGTCATTTACCGTTTTCATATTTTCACTCTTTTAAACGAAAATGGTCAGTTTGGCAATATTTTTGGCAATAACATGGGCAAAAAAAAAAATCTCAAAAATTGAGAAATTGGCGATGTTATTCGAAAGACATTACATTGTCCTTTCTTGTGCGTGAAACACTAAAACAAATTTGCTCATTGATGGGAGATGCTCAAGGGCAGACAGCTCTGTGTTAAAGGCTCTCATATTTCAACTTTTTAACGTTTTTATCGCATTTCTACGGGAATTTTGGAAGTGGGAACGATTAGAACACTTAAAGAGTCATTAGGAAGGAGATTCTATTCAAAATCCGTTTTTTAACAATTGCTGAAAAAAATGATTTGTTCATGGGTTTTTTATGATTTCACATGCGCGATTTTGAAGAAAAGCCACCACTAACACACATATAAAATTTGAACATGGTAGGTCAATTTGTTCGGGAGTTATACTGACCACGTACACAAAGATAGATATTGTTTCTAGACCACTTTTTTGAAATCAGATTCTTCCAAAATGTAGAGAACATATTTATTGACCGAATTACCCTACCTAAACATATGGACTATTGAAATAAAAAAAAAAAAAAAAAAGAAGGAAAAAAAAAAGAATAACACGAATGCAAGTTTTAGAAAACTGTGAAAACATCCATATTTTTGTTTCCTTTGTTGGGAAAAATGTGCTTTTTCATAATGATAAGTTTTTAGTGGTTATTCTCCTAGACCTTAAGTACTAAAGGCTTCAAAACATTTAACAACTGATTTGGTATTTTTGAACATTTTTATCCATTTTTTTTTTTATAATTTTGCTTTTATTATAAGGGTAATAAAATATTTAACCACACACACAAATAATTATAATTTGTAGGCAAACCAATTTTTAAAGCTTTTTTCAATGTCAACAAAGGTTAAATTTGATTACTTTAATTTGGATACAAATAAATTATATGTGTTAAAATTCTTTACTTTATTTTGAATATTTTTCTTTGGCCATGTACTTAAAAATACACATTTGAAGAGCGTGACTAAAGCAAGTTCAAAAATACCCCCAAAAAACTTATGTTTTTAAAAATATGGCAACATTTATTTTCTTTCCTAATCAATTTTAATACAGCGTCAATACATCTAATATTTATTACACAGGTTTTAATTCTAAAATATTTTTTTTTAAATACTGTATCAAACTTTAGTTATAACTGTTTAAATGAATTTCCGCGTGATAAAAACACGATTCTTAAGATAATGAGTTTAAACTTTCCACATTTATTTTCAGAATAAAATAGTACTTTAAACTAATAAAATAACTCACTAGCTTTAAAATGATAATATTATATTGCAAAAATTCCATCTAAAAATTATTTTAAAGCAAATTAACTAACATCACATTTTGGACTATTTTGCGATATTTAAAATGTAAATGTATATCTTAATCATTGGTGTTTAAAATGAAAGCATAGAGTGTGACTATGTCATTGTGTTCCGTTTAATGAAATCTTTTTTAGAATTCATCCCACAACACATGGCATATTGCGATTGGTTCCACTTCCAATGCTTCATTATGAGAAGAATGAAATATACAGGAAATCAATAAGAGGGTCTCCCTTCCAATTTTAAGAAGCGAACAGTTACTCTTAAACCACTCTGAAGGAGAAAATGCCCTCATTTGAGCCCTAACTCCCTCTTTTAGAGCGTCTATTCAGTACGACCCTCCCTCAAAATCTATTTCTTCCGTCAATAAAAAGCGACGACAGCGGAGAGATGCAAACAAACAATCTCCAATCGGCCCTGCCTTTCATTTCTCGGCGAATTTTAAGTCTTTCTAAATGGTCCGCAGTTGTTATGAAGAAAGGAGGCGGGGTTTAAAAAGCATATGAATTCGTATCGCCAGCTCTTTTTAGGGAAAAGGGTTTTCTAGAATGTTCGAGAAGAAAGGAAATGAATAAAAGACTCAGTGCCAATTTTTCGTCTGAAAAGCAAAATTTGTTTCTACAAGTCAAAGAGGCGGCAATATATTGCGTTTAAAAATGGGCCTTCCATCAAGCCGAGTTTTATATGTGAGAACAGGCTTGTATATATTGGAAGCGCGTGTTGATAGATGGTAACTGAGCGTGTAACTAGGCCGAATGCTTTTTTTTTTTCTTTTTTTTTCATTTTGAAAGTGAATGATTTTCATTCACTCGTCCCATCAAATGTTCGCTGGAGTTTCAGCTAGTTTTTTTTTTTTTTTTTTTTTTTTGCTTTTTGGATTCCATTTCGGGTTTTTATTGTACTTCCATAGTGATTTTTTATTACATTGTGTTATTTCCTTCTGAAGTTCCCACCTTCAAGCGTCATAAAATCATTCAACCTGTCAAAATGATAGGTGTTTGGCATATGCGTAACTCGGGTTTGTTGAAAATATGGAGTTACTTCAAGTATTGTCAAATGTATACTTGTTTTATTTTCAAAACACTGGGCTAAGGGGAGCTAATCGAAAATAGCTTAAGGGGAAAAGTTATTTAAAGAAGAGCATTAGATAAACATATGGAATATGTATGATTTATTAAATAGGCTTGGTATTTGATACTAACCTGAACAGTCTACAAGAAAAGGGTTGATGGGGGAGGCTAAACAGAAGTTTATCTGATATCGTTTCTTCAGAGCTTCATTCAGATTTGTGTTCTTTTTTTCTTTTTTTTCTCGATATAATTACAGATTGATTTTGATTATCAGTGTTTCAATGACTATATTTTTGGCGAAATTTTAGTATTTTCTTTATGCATGCTTTTTTAAATTAATGGCACATATTTTTTCCACTACTAATTCATTTGGTCAAACTTTTAATGATGGAAGTGCCATTTACCATGAAATATATAATTTCTAATTATATTGCTGTATTGTGATTCATTCAATAAACATTTAGAACATACAGGATTATTAATTCGACAAAAGAAGAAAAATTATTGTTAAAATCAAATAATATACAAGTTATTAAACAAACAACTCGAAGACCTACAGTTTTGAAATTTAAGTTTCAAAGGATAATTTAAACTGTAATTCCAGCATATATAAAATATTAAAAATACTAATGAAAAATAGTTTCATCCATTTTATTTAATACATTCTTCAAGAGTCTGCACGACTGATTATTAAACTATTTTGTTTTAATTAAATGTTTTGTATTACTAAACTTAAATGCATTAAATATCATTCGAATTTCTACCTTTCTTTTACTTTCATCGATTTAAATTTTTTATACTTCAAATATTTTCCTTCACTCCTAGAACTAGAAACATTATTCCGTTGGTTAGTTGGTTTGTACGTTCAACGACCTATATTTTTGCACAATGACAGCTAATATGGCCCAGACCTACAGCTTAACGTGGATTCCGAGCCACAACGAACATCCATGCCTAACCCAGGATTCGAACACGGCACCTCTGGCATGCGAGGCCAGAGCACTAACAACCCACCCACCAGGTTGGCGAAACAATTTTTGAGGCAAAATAATCACTATTAAATTAATCTGCGTCCAACTAGATTAGATTCTGAAAGGGCTATGAAATGTTTTAAAAAAGTAATTTAAGTAAAATTATTTTCTTATTTAAAAATGTTTCCTTCAAACAAAATGAGCAGTAAATATTCTTCCATGAAAGCAAGCACTACAGGTCGATTTAAGCCCAAAACTTTACTATTTGTCATAAGAGAGCTAGAATTATACAACTTGAGATCTTTATAACAGCTATTTACCCAAATCCTTAAGAAAGAATTTGCGACCGCTAAAGGTGACTATTGAAAGTATAAAGAGCAAAAAAAAAAAAAAAAGTCAGTGGATTTTTATGGATTTGGTATAATATACAAGTTTTGACTGAGGGAGTGAAGGGCTATTTCACTCAAATGTGTTATTCCATTTTCAGTTCTCTACACATCTATTAGGAAATAAACGTTTGACCTTGTCAGTTGCTTGATTTTTTTACAGCTGTGTCCAGTCCCTGCAAAATAAGAATAGTATGTAATAAATATGGAAATATTAACTTATATATGTCTTATTTGTATTACACAAATTACAGAGATTTCAAACGTTACCTCACAAGGTAAGACACAATTTCCCATTTTCTAAAATATCCCATTTACTACTCTATTATAATTTAATTAATTTTATTTAATAAACTAATCAACAGATCTAATAAGAAATTTACAATTTTACGAAATTAACATTTTATAGTCTCTTCGAGATTAAAACACAAATCTAGCTAGCTACAAAGTAAGTGCAATAATTTAAAGCTTTTAAAGAAATTATGATCTGTCCATTGTAACTCGTTCAATGCACATATTTCTAGGATTAGAAAATAAATAAAGATCACATAATTTCAGGTACGCAACAGCAAGTTTGGATACGTAACATATTTAAGACTTATTTACTAGAAATCTCAGAATTGGGAGATAATTATTCTTCCGTCGCTCCTAATATTCAAGTTCCTCATTATGTTTGCTCTGTCCGAAGTTCCATTCCACAGCTTTGTAGCTCTATTAGGAACTTCTTCCAACATAAAATGACTTAAGGTAACCAGCATTCTTCTGCATGCTCGATATGGGTCACAACTAATTCTCATTAGGTGGATTGCCAGTTAATAAATCATAAAAAATGGAGTACTTATAGTATTGGAGTGATTTATTTATATTATGAAAAATTTACAAATGATTTTGATGATGATAATTGCTTGTTTTCCTTATTATTAATTATATGTTGTTTAATTAGTTTATATTATGTTTTATTTAACAATGGAATTGTGTCTGTGTAATTTAATCATTCCTTAAAAAAACAAAACAAAAAAAAAATTGATTCATTTATTAAATACCCCTACGATCAATACAATTTTTTTTTCTGATTTTTAATTTCATAAATTAAAATAAACGATATCATTCAGATCTTTTTGTGCGTATAATATACATGTAAAGTATTGCAGTAGAAACGAGCACAGTTTATTTTTTAATTTTAATTTCATTTCCTTATAACGTACATCAAAATTATACGTATAAATACAATTTTATTTTAAATACTTGTTATTATTTCTATATTTCATCTTATTGCAAAATTAAAAACAATAAAGATGACTAGAAGTTTACTTCAAAATTAATTTTTGTGTAACATCTTTTGCTAGTTTTGGATTACGAATAATACAATTCCTTAAATATAAAATTTAAATGTACGATTTTATTATTAAATAAATGCGTTTTTACATTATTTTACAAGTTTTATAAATTTAATAATTGTAATGTATGGTTAGCAATTTATTAACTGTGCTCGGAAAATTATTCAAATACTTTCGACACTAATATACGAAGGTAGTACAGGGAAAAAAACACAGTTAATAGTATTTAATTTATACATAACCAAAACAAAAAAAAAACGCAACTGAAGTTAGTTAAAATAAATGAATACGATATTTTAACGATAAATATAGGAAATGATACGAAAAGGATTTCAACTCCAGGAAATGAATTTATTAATATGCATGGCTTAGCATGAAAATGATCGATTAATTAAAAAATGCCGACATGGTCATTACATCGCAATGAACAGATGTTATTAAATTTTTCTAATTTGCTACATATACCGAAATTGATGTTTTATTCATTAGGTTAAGACAGCAATGAATATTAAGTGCCGAGATTTTGATGTAACATATTTCATTTCTACTGACCATAAGTGATGGAATCTTGTGTTGTGTTTTAATGGTTGGATTAACAAAATGTTTTGTGATTATTGCACATTGTTGCATCTGACGTAAATATATTGAATAAATCATGCGACATAGAATTAATCTCCTTCGATGATTGATTCACTTATTATTCAATAACGTTACTATTGTAGTATTTCACTATAAGGATAGCTTAAATATATATATCTGATATAACAGGCTATATCCTAATATTTATTTGGAGAAATAAACTTTGATCTGTAAGCTTAGGACGAATGCTATAAATTAGTAATTTAAACATTTCATTTTTGAAATAAATTAATAGTTTAGTACGTTTAAAGTATTTTAGAATAATGTTATGGACATTGTTCTTTCATATCAAATTATATATTTTTTAATGTACAATTTAAATATTGTTTATAAAAACATACTTCTAATGCTTTCTTAGAATCAATTTACTATGTTTAAATATAGTTATTTATACCCAACAAAAAATTAATTTGAACAAAATAAAGTTTTCATTAGCAATAATTTTTCGCAGTTAAACTTTTTCTTGAAATATTTCTTATAATTATTTTTTTGCAGTATCGAATTCTCTTTGTGTACAGTTTTTCAAATGCAATAATTCACCTATGGGTGTATTTAAAACATTAGTGAACATATATATCCAAATCATTTACTCTCTTAACGTTGGTTAACATACCTATTTTAATGTATCTCCTCTGAACGCATAATACGACAAACATCTTCAAAACAATCTTGTTACTCCAAAGTTCTATGGCGAAGAATACTTACTTTCAATTACCATACATTTGTTGTTGTTTCTTATCTCACTTAACTCACAGCAGCATCATATCAAGTCCATGAACTCGTAAGCTTTCAGAAGAGCAAGAACTACGCCAGGATTAGAGTGCAGCTGGTCTTTCTGGTATCCAATACATGCCAAAGCATGAGCAAGAGTTGTCTGAACCTAGTTACACTTAAGGCAAAGAGGGTAGACTTTAAAACCCGATACAAGCAGTAGAACATGAAGATAACCGCTGCAAAGTCTGGTCAGAGCAGTCTGAGTTCTCCTACTGATTATCCCAATCACAGCAGCACCAGGACGGCTGATAACGTAACCATGTAAGGGGGCCGTTCTCCAAGATGAGTTAATTTCCAGTTTGATTCGAGAAGCAAATTCCAAGTAAGAAAGACAGGCGCTGTCTGTTGAACTCTTAAGGCTGTCCTCCTTGGCCAGTCCATCCACAAACTCATTACCGTAAAGATCCACGTGTGACGGTAACCATTAAACAATATCTTATCATGGGCAACTAAGCCATCCAAATGCTAAATAATATTTACAGTTATATTGTCACCATGTTTCCACCATTCAGCCAGGTGCTGAATAAAGCTACGGCTATCACTAAGAATCCAGATATATGAATTGATTTCCTTATTGAAACAATACATCATAGCAATGAGTTACACCCGAAAAACTGAGCAGTAGTTCAGGTTTCACCTACATATCCTAATGCCATTTCCCTGCTTGATGTACACCTCGCTACCTGAGATGGCACCCTCACTTCGTCTGCCATCAGTATAAATCTGCAGCGCGTCACTGGGAATTTCATGTATAGTTTCCAAAGCGAGCTACTTAAGATAATCTGGATGCTGTGTACCTTTATAAGTGTATGAGCAGAGTTCAGTCCTGTAAAAGACCCGGTCTCGCAACGAAGCATTAACTTCCATACACCAGGTCAGATAGACAGGCTCCACCACGACTAGCAGCCAACCCTCACCCTCTGCGCGGGAATGCGGGCTCTATCTCTTAAGACATAGATTATTGCTCCAGTTACGCACATAACTAGAGGTTCTGTGCTGATCTCCATAACTGATGAGTTTTGCAAAATATCTGTCCAGTAGAAATCTACTTCGAAGCATGAGAGGTTGGAAGTCAGCCTCATATAGAACTATATCTCTCGGACATCTATGACGTAAACCGGTAATAATTCTAGCAGTAGAAAGCTGATCCATTTCCAACTTATCAAGATAACTGACAGAAGCAGCCTGATATACCTGTACACAGTAATCCAGGACTGGTTGAATAAGAGCTGTATATGTGTTTCTTAGGGTCCATGCATCTGCTCCCCAATATCTACTTGAAATATATTTGAAAATGTTGAGTCAGTTTACTTTTTAAAACCAAATTGTTAATGAAGGCCCTGCTTAAATTCTCCTGGTCCAAGATGAACCTCAAATACTTGGGGTGTTTTTCACAATTTAGTCTCCTACCCAGAAGAAAGATGCCAGGCTCCAGGTTATATAGATGTATGTTAGTGGAAAAAATACTAGAAACCGACTTAGAGGAATTAAAAACAATCTTATGCTCTACCACAAATTTCTTTAAATCAAGGAGGAAGAAATTAATATCTTCATGAGCAGAGGTAAGGATTGAATTGCTGCTCCAAATAATTATATCACCAGCGTACAATCCCATACAGTGAATGGTTTTAGTTCAGGTCTTAATACCAACAATAAAAAGAGAGAATAAAGTAGGGCAAGCACAAAACCTTGGGGAATTCCCTGACTCAGCCAGAATCTCCCCGAAAGGCTGCCTCAAAATTTCACTCAAATAAACCTGGACCTTAAGAAGTCAGAATTCCATGGCAGCATTCCATGGCCCTTGATATTAAAATTCGATATAGTTTGCAAAATAGTTTGTTTTTTCCAAATACTATCAAAACCCTTAGACAGGTCAAGAAATTCTGTCACCGTGTGATGTGTAGGCGTAAGATTTTGTTCATCCCTGACTCTTTGTCCAAAATATAAAACCTGATCCATCGAGCAGTGGCCCTTCCTAAAGCGCCCATATGTTTACATAGGGTGATGATTGGTTGGTTGTATTCAGATTATCTGGCGCCGTCAGCAACACGAGGGCTATAATGCGCCGAAACATTCGTCATTAGACAAGCCAACATACATTTACAAACACCAATGCCAAACACGGGACTCGAACGCGCAACCTCGAGGTCCAGAAGCTAGCACGCTAACCACTATACCCTTTGGTCGGCACATAGGGTAATGAAAGGACAGCATTCGGAAAAAAAAAAAGTTTATTTTTTTATTTTTTTTATTTTGCATTTCTTCCTATTTTGGAACACCCTGATTTCCAAAAAGTGGTGTAGAAAAAATGTATATATGCATGTCTATGTGTCCGTGTGTCTGTGTGTACGTGATCAGCATAACTCCTGAACAAACTGACCTGCGATGTTCAAATTGAGTTTGCGGGGAATTGGTGGCCATGACACCTACCATTAAGGTTTTCGTCAAAAACACGTCATGCGCATAAGGCTTAAATCTTTAAAAATCATGTTTTTCAGCAATTACTAAAAAAAGGCTCTAACAATTTTGATTAAAATCTCTTTGCTAATACTTCTAAGGATGTTCTAAAATTTGCCACCTCCAAAATTTCAGAAGTGCTATAAAACAGAAAAAGTTCAAAAATGAGTGCCTTTAACACAGAGCTCTCTTTACTTGAGCATCGCTCGTCAACGAAGGATTTTTGTTTATGTTTCATGAATAAGAAAGGACAAAATTTAATGCCTTTCGAATGGCATCGCCAATTTCGTTACTTTGGCATTTTTTTTCCCTCCAATTTAAAAATTATTGCCAAAAATATCACCAAACTAGCCATTTTTATTTAAATGAATGATAATATGAAAACGGTAAATAAAATAATAAATTTTAATGGTATGGTCAATATTATAGTGTAATTGAAAGTTATTCCACATCCTTAATTTTCTATGAGAAATATCCTGTTCATTCATGATCAACAATTATTCAAGCTTACTATAATATTATACTTATCAGTCTAATCAATTGAAAGCACTTGAATGAATCATATTCAAAATTTTAAAATACACCCTAATCACTCGAAATACTCCTCTTCTTAGTAAAAAAAATGGTTGTCTTCAAACTGGTAATACGATGTTATCTTGGAAGTTTGAATTAAAAAAAAAAGATTATTCTAAGAGAAAATATTAAAAATGCAATTTATCTAAATCACTCGAAATATCCAAACTAAGCCCTCTCGTAAAAACACTGATAATGTATCGTTTCAAAACTTCCATTAGCACTTTTGAATTTATTTGAAGGAGCTACAAATTTATCATATGGAAGTGATGTAGTATTTAATATATCGAAGCTCCTTCTTAATTCTTCTTTCCTTGCGTAATCCTCTCTCCATTCATAACCGATCCCCTTCAGATAAACTGTTATTCAAGTGTAAAGAGGGGGCATTAGGATGTTCCTATCTAATGCGTGCTTAATGGAAGAATACCCAAAAAAATCAAAAATAATTTTATTCGTTAATTTTCATTTCTTATAATTTTCTGTTATTTCCTAGAGGCTATGAGCTGGCCATGCTAAATGGAACAGTTATTAATCCGAGCATGCTGAAATGCGAGACTAGTAATTAAGTGTTGCTACGCTGGGTATGTTAATGAGATTTCAAGTAAACTAAGCAATAAATGTCGGCTTTTTTCACCGGAGAAGTGGCTTTGGGAAAAATGAAATTGATATTCGCAGTAGCTTTAAGGTGAAATTAATTTTTATTTTAACTTGAGGTTAAAAGGTGCAAGTAATTTAATTGGTTATGCTATGATTGTTTAAAAAGAAGCATTCTATTATTCAAAGTTTAAAATTTGGAAGTAGTTTTTCAATTGGTTGTAATTAGTTTAACGTTTTGTTATTAAATATTTTATATTAACTTCGATGTTGCATGTTTGTCGATGGCGAGAAAATCTGCGGAAGCCTAATTATAACCCCTTACCGTCATCCAATCCCTCTGAAACTTAGCAGATATATTCCATGTCGATGGAAATGCATTCTATCACATTTTAGTGGCTGTCACTGTCACTAAACGGTGACTTTTACGGAATACTAATAAACAAACTTGCCGTCATCCAATCGCGCAGAAATAGCATTTAACCGATCATTGAAGAAACTCGTTATATTTTCTGAAATTATTTTAATAAATCAATAATAAAATAAATTGTTTTAATCAGAATAAATAAAAGATATTTTGATGTGAGTACATAAATTCACATTCATTTGCAATGGATAAATTTTGAAAAGTAGTTTACCGGATATTTCGCTGTTAGAGATGATTTTATATTAAAAATTGAATGCCAACCCTAAGAACGCAATGAAAACAGAAACAGTGCTTTGCTAATGAATATAAAAAGAGACGAAGCATGTTAAAAACTTTGTTTTTTTTTTGGTTATATTATTATTATACCATGGTTGTTTCACCATTATGGGAAATTCTTTTTTGTTACCAAGTTTTGACTTCGCATCCTCTTTCAAAATACTCAATTTATGTTAAAGGGATTTTTACGTTTAAAGGTTCGAAATAATTAATTACTATAATGTTACCCCAGAGCTTATTTAAATTTTTTCTAACATACATTTTTTAATTGTATAGAAACAATGTTTGTAACTAGTTTGTAAATAGTTTTAATACACACAAGTCCAAAATAATAATTATTTTTATTGCTGTTTTAATAAAACTTTTCCAATTAATAAACTAACAAATTTATAACACTCTCAATAAATATCACTCATAAAATTGTAATTAAGTTTTCATTTGTTCATTTTTAATTCTCTTCTCTTGTGTCCCTACATTTTTGATCGAAGCAATTTCACTGTCTCAAGACCCGCAATGAATTTAACCCATCCACTTGAATGTCTTCTGGTCAACTCAAATACGCCCTTTCATTAAGTTATATAATATCCTCAGTAACGGGCATCCTAATTGGATGCAGACTATAACTGGAAATAGCTTCCACAACATTGGATCCTATTACCGCCTATATAATGCTAAGAATGTGGATACATGGTGTGAAATATCTTGCTTATTAAATAAGCTGTTTCTAAAGTTCTAAATGAGTTTCGCAACTAAAAGAAAGTTCTTGGTTCTCGTTTCGCAAGATTCATAAGAAAAGTTTCTATGCCATCGCAACTTTGTTGCTCGTATGGTAAACGCATCATCTTTCCGAGAAAAGTTTTGTTTCTGCTATATTGAAAAACTTTTCGTGTCAAAGAGTAGGAAATGGATATAAAAAGGAGTTATAAAAGCAGGGTCTTGTAGACTTTAGATACGATTTTTTACTCATAGAAACTTGCAATCTGTTTGAATAGGGTCAACTGGTTTAGATTGCAATTTATTTTTTAGAATATGATCATCACTTTTAGGATTTATGTTTATTATACTTTTTTGACATAACTTCATATTGTTCTATATGAAATTCTTTGCAAACAACCACACACTTGTAAATGCTGAATTAAAATAGATAAATTATTTATGAAACAAGAAAATTATAGCATTGGTTAGTAAAATTTACATTTTTAGTATGATTTAAAATTGTATTAAACTAGAAATCTCAACACACATTTTCTTATTTATGAAGTGTGTATCTTAAGAATTTATATTTAAGATAAATATTTTACTTTTTAAATAATGAAAATTCACAATATAACTTACTTAATGTTAATTAGTCATGGTTTATCCGTAAATAGACTTCAGATGATTTTATTTGCCTGTTTTTTATTAAGTTACTTTTCCTTTGCAATAATTCATAAACGCATTCAAACTCATAAAGATTTACAATTTTAAACACAAGTATTAAGTTAAATGTATAGTAATTGCAATATTAAAAACTCAGGTTTATCATTAAAGTTACTGATTACATTTTAACTTAACTATGTACCAACAATACTAACGATTGGAGATAATTGTAATTAACTGTGTGGAACCCAATTGTTCTATTAAGTCTAACACACCGAAATGAATTATGAAATAAAATATTTCTATTTATAATATCAAATAAAGTTCACCCACTTAAAAATATGTAAAAGTCAAATATAAAGTAAGTTGATATATTTAATACGAATATCTCCACCGAACATCTATGAAATTATAGTCATTATAACTAAGCCAGTACGTATTAATCGATTAGTTTAACACACAATTCGTACAGATCTCACTATTGTAAAGTCTTTCGACCGAATCTCTGATGAATTGTTCGCCGCATGCTGAATAGTCCCGTCTTTAATTTCAGCCCTCATGTGTGATAATTTAATAGACTAGGTCCATTATCTCTCCTTTCATCAATAAATCAAGTCTAATGCTAGTTTAAATTTCCCCGAACACACAGCATATAGGTGTGTTTATTAAATACTAGGGAATAGTTAATGAATAAATGGTGGGTGCCATTAGCTAAAAGCGATTAGAAATTTGCATTAGGTTTGGTTTCGTAGTTCAGGCATATATATGATAAAACGAGTTAAACCGCAGTAGACAAGTACATTAATTCTACTACGAAATCTCCACTAAAATAGATTGAATATTTTTTTTAAAACTTTTTGGTGAAATTGAAATGATCTTAGTATGTTCCACTAGTAATGATGCACTAATTTTCGGTAGTTTTATTTTTGTTTTAACAGTGCAGAAAAGTAACTAATACTTTGTTTTGATGTAGTTTGAGGTAGATGACAGCATGTAGATGTACTTATTAAATACTTGGGATAAATTAATGAATAAATGGTGGGTGCTGGTTTGCATTAGGTTTAGTTTCATAGTTCAGGTATGATAACGCGTGTTAAGTGCAATTGACAAGTAAATGAATTCGAATACAAAATCAAACCTAAAAGAGATTGAATATGTTTTTTAACTTTTTGGAGAAATTAAGATGATTTTAGTATTTTCAACTAGCAATGATATTTGCACTAATATTCCGAAGTTTTATTTTTGTTTTAGTAGTGCAAAAAGTAAGTTTATTTATATTTTGTTGTTATGTAGTTTAATGTAGATGATTGCATATAAGCGTACTTATTAAATACTTGGGATAAATTAATGAATAAACGATGGTTGTCATTAGATAGAAACAATTAGAAATCTGAATTAGAAATGGTTTCGTAGTTGCATGATAACGCGTGTTAATCGCAATAGAGAAGTAAATTAATTATAATACAAAATCAATACATCCCTCGTTAATAGAATAATAACACCATTCTCACCTCCAAGAATATTTTTAAATTATGTTTATGAAAAGCCAAATTAGGACAGACCTATTTATGTTTAAAATTTAAATGTTCTGCGTTTATTGAAATCCCTTTGCAAATAAACTTTGATAAATATTAAATAAATCAAAAAATAATTAGAATGTTGACATTCTGCTTGTTAAAAACAAAAGTTAGAGGGCCAAAACTACTTATATTCAGCATTTCAAAATTCTACGCATATTTCAAGTCACTTTCTATAAAGCCATAAGGATAGACTCACAAACTCTTTGTTTTATTATTACAGATACACTGTTAATTACCTACAACTTAAAATTTAATATGTAATTCTAAAATTATCTACATATAGTTTTACAAAAAATGAAGTTTCGAAAGCCAATAGTTGACTAGTCAGATTTATCAACCATGATATTAACTTTTTTCCATATATTATTTTGTCCCATTTTCAAATCCCTAAAGGTGCTTAGGATTATTTCCCTATAAATATTTAAGTGGTTTCGATTTTATTTCTGTATGTAATGAGGAAGGTTCATCAATCTTAAAACACGGTGATTTGTCGATGAAAGGTGTTTCAGTGGTGGTTCAAATAACTGCGAATTGAAGAAAAATCTGCCTTTGCTCACTATTATCAGTCGAGGGTATGCAATTTTAATGATGTTTCCCCGCCTTCCTCCTAAGAGGTACCTATTATTCACGAAAGGTCATTAACGTCATGCCAGAATTGGCGACTTAGGCTTATTATCATGAAGTTTCTTTGCTTTGAAAAGTATGGCTGCTATAAATCATAAAACTTTGCAACGGAACAGTCGGCAGAAAGGAGGTTGGGAAATTGGCGAAATTTTGAGAAAGTAGTGAACAGTCGAAAATAGGTAGCGTTATTATGGTCGGTCCTGTCTATGCCCATTTCTCAAGAAGTGTCAGTTTTATAGCAAATTGGGGTGTTTCGAGTCTTTTTCTGCTGTTTTTTCCCTTGCATTTAAGGCGCATAAGCAATTTTCTTTCGGTATTTTTGCTTAGTGCTATAAATCAATGAATTGAAATCCGCTTTTAGAGTTTCTTGACTTTAAGGGGTACTAAGATTGGGGAGCAGCAAAAAAAGTATTAAATTTCTCAGGTCTTGAAACAACATAGTTTTGTATAGTTTTAATGGTGAATACCGTTTAATTGATTTGTATGTTTATAAATCTTCTCTTTATATTTAATGTATTTTAATTAAATAAACTGATATTAAAATTCTTCTAATAATTTACACGATATAAACAGGCAATTTATACTTTTAAGTACACAAAACACTAATTTAAAATCTAATGAAGTTTTTATACTACGTCGAGAGAATTTGGGTATTGACACTCTACACTTAATGTCATTATGCTGAAAGAGTTAATATAATTATTGATGCTAAATCAGTATATTCAGGCGTATTTTAATCTCTTTGTATGTAAATGATAGTCGTGTAACTTAGTTCAGTTATTGTAATTATGTTTTGCTTATTTAAATTAATGCATTTTTGTTCATTTGTCCACTTAACTAATACTAATTAGGAAACTATAGGAATAACTTTAACATAATATGAATTGGGTTTCAGTAAAATTAATGAATGACTTAAAATATTTATTCAGACCATAATAACCTAATTTCAAAATCCAATCTATGATAAAAGAGTCCTCTTTTTACAATGCGCAAATTGGATTTAGGACCATGTAGCCTAAGTGTAAGTAGAAGCATCACAGTAATCCTTTATCTTTAGATAATATAACCTTTTCAAATCAACCAATATTGTGCATTATAAAATTGCAACTCCAATAATTACTTATTAAAAATTTTCAACAAAAAATAAACTCTTATTTTATCCATAATTATAAATAATGAATGGTAAGGATAATCAGTCTGTTATTTAACTTTTTTATATTAATAAAGAAAAGTCAACCATTTCATTGTGTTTTTTTCTGTTAATTCATTATGTACATGAACAATCCATATACTCCTTTAAATTTTAATTCCTAATACCCACTGCTATTATAAAATAAACTACAAGATGAAGTGTACACCTATATCAAATAAACAATGAGAAAATATCATTATTAAAATACTTCATGCTATATTAAATAGCAAAAGGCAATCTCCTTTGAACAGTGTAACACAATCAGATAATTATGTTCCCCTTTAGGGTTCACTTTTATAAGTTCTGCGAGTTCGTTGGAAAGATAATGTCATTTCTTCGCTTGCGAACTTCCAATTTTCATTTTATTGATTTTCGAGTGCTTATCTTCAATTTCTTTTTATACATCTTTTCATTTTACTTTGAGGTATCAAAAGAACAGCAAAAACTTTCTTTTAAATGGATAAAAGAGGGAAATAGGTTTTTTTTAATAATACATTTGACAAATTGGATTTAAAGGTTTGTAATTTAATGCCAAACCACATTCAGCGGCTCTCTCGTGTTTGAACTTATTTCGGCCGAGTAGGTGTTATTATTCTATCGAAAGAAAAGGATACTATATTTAAACAAATATATGCTTCTGAATGTTAGGATTTAAATATAGGACTTATTTTTAGTATAAGAAATTCATTAGTATACATTTAGTATAAGAAATACATAATACTTTGAGGTATCAAAAGAACAAAAAAAACTTTTTTTTTAAAAGGATAAAAGAGAGAAATTGTTTTTTTTTTTATTCAACATTTGACAAACTGGATTTAAAGGTTTGTAATTCAATGCCAAACCACATCCAGCTTCTCTTTCATGTTTGAACTTATTTCGACCGAGAAGGTGTTATTATTCTACTTAAAGGAAAAATATACTACATTTAAATAAATATATGGTCGTGAAAACTATGATTTAAAAATAGGACATATTTTTAGCATAATTCTTTCATATATTTGAGTAATAATTAAAATAATAATTTTAATTATTATAATTAAAACCACAAATGTATGGTTGGTATACTATTTAAAATTATTTGCAATCGTATAATGGCCATTTCTTCGTTAGTACTTTCATAGATTGAAGTAAATGTTTTATTTTTGTATGGACACATTATTTTATATATTTATTATATTATAAATTAGTTTGCAAACTAATACTCCTTTTTAAATATTCCAACATCCCAATTTCAGTAAAATATAACAATACAATTACAAAATGAGTAAATGGTAATTTGATATCAAGGTAGCAGAAATTTAAATGTTAAAGCAACAAAAACTAAACGAAATTTAATCTAAACAGAATGCAAGAATAAGAAGTATCACTCAGTCAGCTACAGTCCACAAGTACATTCCATTTAAAAAAAAAGTTCCATACTTTTCGAAACACCAACTCAGACAAAAAAAAATCACATTTCGTGCCATCACGAATCCTAATGCGAAACACGGCTTGATAGTAATAATTAAGGAAAACATCGAGGTAAATTTCCATCCTCGTAAACCTCTGAAGCGGGAAAAGTATTTAATGCAATATTTTCCTTTCCAGATAGGGTAACTACGTTTTTCCCTCCACCCTTTCAAACAAGCTCGTATAAAATGAGCTTGGGCAACAATGGGTACAGACTTTATTCTTGCTAAATCAACGCTCGAACCCCCAACAACTGACTCCCCCCCCTTTTTTTACAGTGCATTGGTTCTCATCCGAAAAAGGCTGTTTTACTCAATTTTCTTGTATTTTTTTTCTCTGCTTGTCCATTTGCTGAAAGAAGCATTGAGCATTTGCATTCATTTAGAAAGCAGACGCCGTCAATGTTTCTTGCTGAAGCAAATACTTCAACCCTTATCAAAAACTTCAACTCTTCTTCTTTTTGCTTTTCAGCATTTTGCTGTTCTTTCTTTCTTTACCTCACTTAATCTTTCTTTCTCAGTGTTTCACGTGTCGGTCTCTTTGCTCCCCCAGTGATTACAGAATAGAAAGCACTTCGATGGAAAAATAAATATAATAATAAGATATGTATTTAAAATGTATAAAAAGTTTTTATTTTAATGTTCAATGTTTTTGATTTCTTTTTGTGTGGTTGTTTTTTGTCTTTCATAAAATATCAGTATGTTCAAAAGCAAAATTTCTTTCCTGTAAGAATAATGCTTTGTGAATGTTATATAAATTTTGTGTTTATTTACCATTGCAATTTACATGAGATATATTCAAATGCATTTGGATGAAACATATTTTATTTAACATCCTAAACTTATATAGCTATTTTTCATTCAATGTTTGTTTCATTTTTACAAAGATACTGCATGAATAATGTATGTATAGTTGCAATAACTACATCAATGATTAGTTTTTTAAACATAAATTGAATAATAAAATAAGACAGCTTCTGTGTTATCTATATCATAATGAAAACAATGTATCACCTAAGATTGTAATTCATCATTTTTAATATAAATCCTTTATACACATTGCCATTGTTTATATTCATTAACATAGCGTCGTTTCTGTTGTCAGCGTGTGCTTGGTGTTTACATCTATTTTAAATATTAGAAACATCTTTACTTTGAAAAACTAACTCTCAAAATTGATTCATTAAAAATAAATGTAAATTTTTGCATTCACATCCAAATATCTTTATTTATTCTGATTAAAACAATTTTATTATTTATGTATTAAATCAATTTTGGCCACAGGAAATAGTTTCTTCAAATGATCGATTAAATGCTATTTAAGGCCATCTAGGTGACTATTGCATAACAGCGAGCTACCACTTCGTCATTTATTCCAATACTTAGATGGAGCTACGCTTGGACCACGAGAGTTCAGTGGGCCTTTTGGGAAACAACTAGAACATAGTGAACAAAACCTTTGGTGAATTGTGTCCCCATAACTTGTGTTCTACCTAAAGTTGATATTCAAAATCTAAGTAAAGATCAAAAATACTTGTATGAAATTTGGTGGGCAATTTCTTCTGGCATATGTGATGACAGTTTGACCAATCAAAATCCTGGAAATGTATTACATTCAAGGTGGCTCACATCAGCGAGTTCAATATTATGACTGTATGTTTCGAGCAATAAAGTATCAGCTGATCTAAAGATTTTAATGGAATTTATTCTAAAATTTTATGCACCCCTATAATTTAGTATAGTAGTTACGGGTAAATATGGAGCTTCTCATGTCTCTACAGATTAGTAGCATCAACAAGGTACCTTAAGTGTAATCACAAAAGAGTTCTCGAACCAGTTTAGAAATATATTTTTTTCTTTCTGGTGACCTGAAAGTCTAATTCTAGGTATGATAAGTGATGACTGCCAGAATATCAGAGAGTTAAGACTGAGACGCCGAAAATAATCAACTAAAAAATAACTGAAGAGAGAGATTTTTGAATTCCAAAAATAAAATCTCAAGTTGAAGATTACACCAATTTACTATATAAAGATATGTGTGTTGTCACTTCTCCACCAAATCTGTAAAATATTTCAAATGAGGAACTAAAGAACTTTATAAAAATGAAAGAAACTCCAGACAATCATTTGCATCCCTGTCATATTCAAGTTGTATATCGTTAAATTAAGCTAATGACTGAAGCTTCAGTTTCTGTTGTTGGATCAGAAAATCATGATGGATTTGTCAGAGCAACTATGAAGTCACGAGGAACTCTACAAAAATTTGATAGTAAAAAAATTTCAATGTTGTATAATTTTAATTCCTTTTTAATTATTTGGCATTGACATTATTTTTAATAAGGCACATTTTAGTTTCTTTTAATTATTTATAATTATAGCTATAAATTTGTATTTACTTTATTAAAGTAAAACTCAGTAAAACCAAATTGAAAATATTCGATTTCTACAACTTAATCCTTAATTAAGATAGCTGATAGAGACCTCAAGATTTATTTTATTTATTAAAAGTTATATGTTATTTTATTTGTGTTATTGAGGAATTGTGTTGTATAGTTGTATCTGTAAAATTTTCTTTCCTTAATTAAAATATAACTCAACAAAAGTCCATTAAAATATTCGATTTTGCCATCATAATCCCCCTTTTCATTAGCTGGTAGAGACCTCAAAATTTATTTTAATTGTAAAAAGTTATGTATCATTTTATTTGTGTGACAAATTAGCAACTTTTAAGCTCTATTACTTTTCTTAAAAAAGATTTTTTTTAACATACAGAGACGGTCCACCCTAGTGTATATATTTTTTTGACCTTTGAGGAGAAAAAATAGCTCAAAGGAGCTGTTATGAATTCTTTCAAATTAAACATTTCATTATCGTGGTGTGCATTAGGTTGGATCGAAAAACCTTTTTTCGATATTCATTTTGTTACTATGTTTTTTTGTGGCCATTTGGGATGTAAACCAAGACCCTAAAATATTAAATTAATAAAAAAATATCTTAGGGTTCCTCAAAGCCCCCAAAATTGGAATTTTTCATAAAAAATGCATAAAACTGAACATTTAAAAAAAAAATATTTAAAATACAAAAACATAAATGTCACCCTGTGCAATAATTTCTAATAGGTATTCTAAATAAGTATGCAAAATATAAATTATGTTAAGTAATTATTTAGGTGTACAAAATTCCCTCTAAAACTCACATTTTTCATGAAAAAAGCTAAAATAAGAGATTTTATAAAAAACATTAAAATTATAGAAATTTTTTTTTCACAATACTCAATTATCACTTTAAAGTGCTAAAAAGACTTCAGTCAGCTTTTAATTATTTGAGTTGATATTTTAGGGCACTTCAAAACCTTTGAAACTTATATTTTATTATAAAAGTATAAAAGAAATCGAAGTTTTTAAAACAGCTTTTCAAATAAAGTATTAAGAATTGTTAAGAAAAAATAGTTTAGTTTTTAATAAAATATTCATTCATCGCTTCATGATGTGATTATCCAGATAAAACAGACGAATGTGAATTTGTTATTGACCGAAATAGAGTGTGTAGAGAACGCATAAAAGCCTATGTGAAATTACAAGCAGGAGAACGAAAATTCAGAATTCCAAAAGTAAATTTTTTTGGCAAATGATTATATCGACATAATATAATGGAAGCCAAGAATTTCCAGCAATGTACTTAAAAAAGTTCCTTGCCATTTTTAAACTGTAGAATGTTTATACAGCTTGAGAATGGCCTGAACTCTTTTTACATTTCTGGACATTCTTGGGTTCCATTGTATTAGGTCGATATAATCATTTACCAAAAAATTCACTTTTAAAATTTTGAATTTCCGTACTCTTGCTGATGTGCCTTTAAAACATTTCCTTGTCTTCATAATGCGACGTATCGCAAGTTGTCTAACATTTTTCCTATCATCAATTAACATTGCAACGAGCAAATTTTCTGGATGGGTTTTCTGATTTGTTAGGGCTCATCGGCCAGATAATCTGATCGGCATATGAGTTGCTGCAAATTTTGAGGGCTAGTATGAAGCTATGGTAACTTTTATAGTAAACCATGATGGTGCGTATTCTCGCATAATAAATGTGGACATCAATATCAATTGGAACGATGACTGGCAAGCTGCAATGTAAAGTCATAAAACTTGATTTGCAAAACTTAGCCATCGGGAATTGGCAATCTTTCCAGGCTATTTGTTTTCTAAAGCTTCTGAACACTTCCCTTCAAAACTTGCTTGACAAACTTGCCATTAGTATTTTTGGTCAGTGCTATGATTATTAACATTGATGTTATATTAAAATGTAACATTACTTCTTTGGAAATTAACAACTGGTAATTTTTCATATAGCTGCAGATTTTTTTTTCCAATCACATCACTGAATCACTTAGGCCTTGATGTTTTACCATCTAGCTTTTCTGCAAAATGATGAAGAGATGGTTCATTAAAATGTAACTGACAAATAATCCAGTGCATAAGTGCGATAAGATTTTATTCCAAGATTTGAGTTACTCCACCATTTATTCCAGTGTTTGTTGCTTCCACATAACATTCAATGCTGATTAAATTTGAGGTATTTAAGTTTTTTTCTTCGAGAAAGCTGAGTATTCCTTCAGAAATACACTTGACGTTTTGCTTCTTAATTTAAAATGCCCTAAGTAATGTTAAATGGTCTTCCCATATATTAAGTTTATGCTATTTATTATCATTAGTTTGTATATTTTTAAAGTTTCGTCAGGCATCAAAAAATATAGTTATAATTTTGTGTTGAACATTCATAATGCCACCTTGTAGTTTCCCACAGATTGTTATGCGTTCTTTACACACTTTATTTCGGTCAATAACAATTTCTCATTCACCTGGATGTTTACTTAATGAAGAGATTGAAGTGAATTGAATATTTTACTAAAAATTATGCTGGTTTTTCTTAACTACTATTCTTTATTTAAAAAGCCTTTTCAAAAACTTATATTTTATCATAAAAATACAAAGGAAATCAAAGTTTCAAGAATTTAAAGTACTCTTAAATATCGAACCAACTAATTAAAACATTCTGCATTGTTTTTAGCACTTTAAAGTAATAATTGAGCATGGTGATATATATTTTTCTATAATATTAGTTTTCTATAAAATCTCTTATTTTGTGCTTTTTTTCAAGAAAAATGCTAATTTTCGAGATAATTTGGGATCTCTAAATAATTGCTTCACATAATTTATATTTCACATACTTATTTAGAGTACCATTTAGAAATTATTTCACAGGGGGACATTTATGTTCTTGTATTTTAAATATGTTTTTTAATGTTCAATTTTAAGCAATTTTTATGAAAAATATTCCAATTTTGGTGGACTTTGATGTACCCTAAGATATTTTTTCATTAACTTCATATTTTATGGTCTTGGTTTAGACCCCAAATGGCCACAAAAAAAACAACGTAGTACCAAAACGAATTTCGAAAAAAATTTTTTTTTTTGATCCACCCTAGTGTGTGTGTATTGAGCAGATCATTTGATTTCGTCCCATCAAAGGACAATTGTTTGATCTTTATTAGATCTTTCCATTCATCAAAAGTCCAAAGTGGACGCAAAAGTTAATTTCCACATTTTTGCAACTTTTTAGTCACTTGCAATTAAAACCTCATTATTTTGATACTTGCTCACAACACACGTCAGCAGTAAGTTTTTTTTTTTTTTTTTTTTCTTAGCTTTCATTCTTTGAAGATTATAAATACTATTGTACATAATAATTAGGTTCAGGGAAATGAAATGTTGTTGCGTTCATATTCACTGAAATCTTGTGTTTTTCACATAAATAGGCGAATCACATCCTTCATTAATACTTCTAGACAGGGTAAACTTTTTATCAGTAAACACGTTTTATTATCGTGTTAACATTTTTGTAAAGGGCTTTACTAATATTTAGGACACTCACTGCATATTCTGTAATACAGTAAAACATATGTCACTTGAATGCAATAGTTTTTTATTTAACACGTTAACGCAGGCACCGATATTCAGGGTTTTCCTTGTGATGTAAGGAATTCCGTGGACTTAAGCCAACATATTGATATATAATAATTTGGGGGTATTTTTTTTTCTCAAAAAGTAGAGGTCTGACGTGAATTCTGACCATCACACGCAATTCTGTGACCATTTTTATATAAGAAACGTTCATAGCGTGAAGTTAAAAAAATTTCAATTTCGTACGGTATTAAAATTTATAAATTTCAGGAGAAAATATTTGATCGTTTTTTGAATACAGTCAATCCACACAGAGAATAAGTGTCAAATGAAAATGAAGCACTGTCCAAAAGACTTAAAATTTTCTGCAGTCGTACCAAAGGCCCCGGGAGAAAAATGAAACAGCGATGTAGACGATGTTATAAATGCTTATCAAGCCTAAAAAGTAGACAATATGCCGCTAATAAAGTAAAAAAAGTAACAACATAATGGGCTCGTTGTAAGGGCCAGCAGGCACTGTGTCTAACACGTTTCGAAAAATTGCACAAAAAACTTAAATAATTATGTTAATATGATTGAGATAAACTATAAACCTATTTTGCATTACATATTTTGGGAAATACAAGGGTGATCCACCGTGATGCACGCCAGCTTTACGTGTTAATTAATTTATAAGTTACATTAACTCAAACTAATTAATCATGTTTTATTCATGTTAACTATTGTAAAATTGTGTGTGTTTTCTTGAGTATGCAGGTATTGTATATGTGTCATTGAGATAGTAAAACTCAAAAATTTTATAACAAAACTCATTAAATTATTCCGCGAAATGTAAACACAAAGTTACAACATAAGAAAAAAAACTTCATTATCTTTCTTGGCTTTATGCAGGAATGCATAATTTTTAAGCCTTTACTAACATTGTGGAAGAAAATACTAGGAAGGAAAAGATCTCGCTAAAATGGAATCTATTAGGAAAATAGTTTTTCTTGCGTTCTAATTTAAAATTTCAGTGTTTCTAATTATGCTGGGAAATTTTTTTCTAAGCAATTTCTAAGACAGTCTGGAAACTTTCCTCATCAATAGTTGCTTAGAAACTTCCACCCACAATCATATGAACTGAAATTGTTTCACCATGTTTTCGTCGATCGAATGTGCTTTCTTAATATCCACATCAATCGTTGTTGAAGAATAATTCTGGAACAACTCTTCGTTGAAAGCTACCAAAAGAACTTCACTTTTAAATAAGGGTCAAATACTCGTAACTTCTTGGAATGGAAGTCACATGTTTATGTATTTTCAAGCTAGTTGAAACGTGTTCAGATTTATGTTGTGCTTCTTTTAAATAAACGTTAAATTGGCTTTCGAAATATGTTGGTGTAGATATTGAACTAGAGAAGTGCATCGCACTACTTTCAATTAAATTATGATACTGTTCACTGCATTTAAATTTGACATGGATAAATGTAATTCATCGTTTTCTTTTTCATATTTTTATCAAGAAAAAAAAATGGCTAGATGGGCGATTTTACTGTGATAATTATTACATCGCAAAATTGACATTATTTCTGGTCATGATGATTACGTTATTCCTTTAGCGTAAGTGAAATTGAGTACGAACAGAAGTTGGTGAGTAATACTCAAGGGAAAATAACTTCTCGAATTTGTAGGTAAATATCGTGGGTAGAGATATTTAGAATACATTAAAATATATTAGCATATTGATTTTGATTTAAATCTTTTGAGCAATTTTTAACAATTGCTTAAAATCCATTTTTCAAAGACCTTAAGACCTTATAAGCTTGTACCCATGGCCATGACTGACCCGTATATTAATATAGAACATCGTAGGTCACTGACCTTTTTACGATGCAATTTTTTTTGGAATCAGAACAATCAGAGAGCTTCAAAACATGTAGAAAAGCTAAGTTACATCGCAATATTTTCTCTGAATTTAGACAACCTTTCACTACAATATATTAAATTTAAGGTGATTGAATAAGTTTAAGATATCCAGAATAAGTTTAATTTTTGGCTTAAACAATATTAACATTTTGTTACGGTGCTTATATCTCCAAGGTTTTGTATATGTGTTAGGAATCCTTGCATCATGTATGTGTTAAAAAATGTCACAAAAAGGCAGTTTTAATAAAAAAAAAATTGTGCAATTCCTCAGGCCCAGATACTAAGACTGCCTAGTACTGCGACATTTAATGATTGAAATCTTCCCCTTTCAAAGTTTAAGACGTATAATAAAAATAATATAACCCATAAAAACAAAGTTTTTAATAAAAATCTTTTATATGCAGCGCAAATTTTTATATTCATTACCAAAGTCTACTAATCTTAGCAAGACCTTCCTACTGATTTATAGCATGTAACTTTTTAGTTAATGCTTAATTAATCCCAAATTGATTTTCCTTCGCTATTTCAAGTATATTTTTAGTGAGACAACTCATCCCACTGAGACTATTCCATTCTAAAACTATACACAGTTGTATCATTTGTAAGTTAGTCTGGGAATATATAACAGAGTCAGCGTTTGCTTATGCTTTTCCCTTGTGCACAGGGCCGTATTTCTAAATAGGCTAAGTAGGCTACAGGCTAGAGCGGCAAATTTTCAGGGGGAAGCATTTTGGCAATTTATTCACTAGTTAAAAGTAATTATTTCAGACTTTAATAATATTTTCCGTACGAATTTAAGAATGTAACTAAAAAATATGTTTTAGTCCTTCTACATAGCCTACTTTCTAAAATTATAACATAATACAAATTTACAGCACGTAATCTTGTATTATAACTTTCTTGTAGGGCAATCTAATTTGGTTTTACAACACTGGCACAAGTGCAACGATTCGATATGAGAACACTATAGCCGATCTGGCAACGCTGTTGGTGAAATGCCAATGGCTCCTCTGTCAGTAGACTCAGTAGTGTAGTGTCAGTCTAGTCTGTCTGAGTCTGACGCAGTCATTCATGTCTATCTGTGTGAAAAACGGGATCTTTGATAATTGTGCTGAACGAAGCGTGTTCGTGTTGCTTGTTACGATTTTGCATTTTAGTTTAGAGTATTCCAATACATAAAGTACAGTTTTTAACAAGTAGGCTTCTCCCTACTAGCTACTATGAGGAAGAGACTCAGTGGTGCTGAATACAAAAAACGAAAAAAACTGGAACTTCATGAACGTGTTCTGAAACAAACAACTTTTAATATCTTTCAGCCTATATCTTTTAAATTTTTAACAATAACTTTTTAAAAATTTCTAATAATTTTTTTCATGAATTTTTTTGTAATTGTCTTTTTTCTTCTATAAGGAAAGCTTAGTAAGTAACTTAAAATATTTTACTAATGGAAATACTTTTAAAATACATTACCTTAATTTGACAAATCTTGCAAACTGTACTCCATGTAATATTTCAAATAGTTAAAAATGAACCTCACAAACAATCGATTTGTAACATATATTTTGCTCATGTTACGAATTCTAGTATTTTTGGGTTACTACAGGAACATCCTATTTTTTACAGATTTAAAATTGTATATGGCAATAGTTCAAGTAACAACGGATACATTTTACGGAAAGAATAAATATTTTTGGAGTGTGTCTTCTAAATTATACTTTCCCTGGAACAAGCCTTTTAAAGACTCTATTAAGGAATTGGTCTTTTAAAAAAACTTTTAAAAGCTTTATATACCTACCACTGATTTCACTAGGGACATAGGTATGAGTAAAATAAATAAACGTTCATATAAATGTTCTGTACCAGAAGGAAGTGTGTCACTTGAAGTACTTGTATGTATAATTATCATTATTTATTATTATTTTTAGTGTCAATTGAAAAAATTTGTAATGTTTTATAACTTTTTATTATTTTGTATATATTTTTTTTACTTCTTTGTGGTTAGTTCTGCCAGGTTTCATTGGTTCCGTAAAATAAAACCACGATATGCAACGGCTTTTAGAGGCTAAAACACTGACATTTATTTCAGTGATTTATGCAAGAAAACCTGAACATATATTTAGTAATATATTTTTTTATATTTACTAGGTCGACATTGTAATAATGATTGCCCAAGTGATAATCCTGATTGCTCAAAAGAACCAGAAGAACAAAGGCCAGCTAAAGTAGTAAAGGAGCCAAGACTACTGAAAGAAGCAAAGGTACCAAGAGAAGCAAAAGAACCAACAGAATCGAAAGAAAATCAGGAGATGCAAAAGGATGGTTAGTTTTTTTTTTTTTTTTAACTTATTAATCATTATTATTATTATTTTTTTAATTTTCTTTTTTATCTGCTTTAACACATGAAATTTTATCTGATTTCCCTAACATTTGAAATGCTCGGTTCAAAATGTTATTGAATTTTTCTCATATAATTGTGTAATTATTACAATAAATATTAAGAAAAAGCATTTCACGATGTCGCTTACTAAACTAACCTAACATAGCCTTAAAACTCAGCAATTTACTAATTTCAGATAATTTGACTGACTTTGAAAACAGAATTCGTCAATCGTTAAATTTACATCTAGTCATTTCACATTTCTTTAAAGCACATTCACGTTCTGAGTTCAATTGGATGTGTAAGTGGTAATATGTATTGTGTTTTTTTTTTTTATAAGAAGCTTCATTTTTATTTCATGCACACTTGATCCTCGAAAGAAGAAGAAGCCACCTGAAAAATTACACATCCGACTGCTCTCTAATCTATAATCTTAAATTGAATCCCTATTTCAAAAATGAAAATGATGCTATTTTATACAGTTCAGTTACACTGTATACGAACATCTTCGGAAGAGTGTCTGGAATTATGTTTATATCTTATTATCAATCACTATCATGTTCACTGCAAAACATCTTTTACTTAAATCAACACAGCAGCATTTTGATGGCCCACGTACACCCCCTAGTATATCTGGCAATATATTTTTTTTTACGAAAAGCTATTAGTTCATTTTGGTTACGACTCCAAAGTTTTTAGTCTCGTATTCAATTGGTTGTCGATATAATTAAATTTGAAAACGGTACATTTTGAAACACATTCACTCACTGATCATTAATATTATAATGTAAAAATATGGTGCTTTTATCCAGCGTGTCCACATTAAGGAGAAATTCGACCTTAAGTGACCCCACTATATGGGCTGACCATGTATGCGGTAAATATTCCTCACCCGATTCCGAAACTGTCACATGCCCCAAACCATAGCTTCATATGACAGCGTGTGTCACAGCTCACGGGAAAAACATGAAAAAGAAGTGAACTAGAGGTTAAAATGTCAATGCCTGAGACAGAAAGGAGAATTCCAAGTGGAACTGATTTAGCCTCATGGGCAGCGAAATTCTAAATCCGTCTCTGCACTGGGCTATCCTAGGTGCAAGTTATGATTATTATCCAGTTCAAATTACATACTATCCAAAAATACGAATTTAATTTGAATAAAAATCGGCACACTTCCTTAAAAAATACATAAGATGATTGTCAGACTAGTAAATGGAGCAAATATTGCACCACTGTGCTCATGCCTCGAATTTTCCAAAAAAAACCAAACTATTATTTTACCAACATTCAACATTTTGCCATACATTTCATAATCATGTTTTGTATTTTATAAGTTATATTTGCAAGTAGTAACTCAGCTATAGTAAAAGTCACGTTTCAAATAGAATGACTAATATACATTTTTTTTATATAAATTAATCCCTCTCTTAATTTTTCAATTATGTACATTGTACAAATATAATGCTAAGTATTCAGCGTTTCCATTAAAAGCTATTGAGAAAAGTCTTAATTTTTGTTAAAATCACTGCAACAATTAAACGAAAATATAACTTTTTTTTAAATAGATCTACTTTATTTGGAACTTGGGATGTGGATCACCGCACAACTTTTATAGCATTAAAATGTATTGTATAATATATCGTTTTCATATTATCACTCATTTAGAAAAAATAGCCAGTTAAGCGATATTTTTGTCAATAATTTCTATGTTGGCTGAATAAAAACTGCCAAGATAGTGAAATTGGCGATGCTATTTGATAGACATTACATTTCTCTTTCTTGTACGTGAAACAAAGAGGCATCAGTACAGTGATTTTAATTGAAATCGTTGGTTCGTTTTTAGCAATTGCTGAAAAACCTGATATTTTCACGATTTTTCATGACTTCAAGCTTATGCGCATGAGCGATTTCAACGTAAACCTTAATGGTAGGTCTTAGGGCCACCACTAACCCGCACACAAAATTTGAACATGATAGGTCAATTTGTTCGGGACTTATGCTGACCACGTAAACACAGATATGCATTTTCTATCGACCACTTTTTTGAAATTAGAGTGTTCAAAAACATGGAGAAATGCAAAAAGTTGATTTTTTTTTTACCGAATACTATTCTTTCATTACAACACATGAGTAATTGAAAGTGACAATGTTGGCTATAAACTTGGCACAACTAGATATTTTAGTAGTTTAGTATTTTATCAGCTATTAAATTTGAAAAAGAAAAAAAATACCGGAAACGTATTTTTAAACATTATAAATCATTATATATTTAATACGTTAATGTGATTTTTAGTTCATTTTCAAAAATGAAAAGGAAATTGAAGCTGTTTCCTAACATAAAATCTTGACCACATAACATCTTAATGTGATTTTGTCATGGAGTTGTTTACAAACTATATAAACCATTGTTAGATTAAAAATAATGACAAAAACTCAAATATTTACAAAATCAATATTAGTTTAAAAAAATGAAATAAGTCAAGTTTTAAATGTATGATTTCAATTGGAATTTCCAATCAAAAACATTCATATATGATTTTTGAAATAATGATTTAAGTTATTTTTAATATACATTACTTTCGTTTTAAATTCGCTTAAAATAAAATTTGAGCTACATTTGAAAGATTTAGAAAGGGAATTTAATTTCTAGTAAAAATTGAAAACTGAAAATTAAAGATTTGACAAAAGTTTGACTTTTAAAGGTATTCGCATATTTTATAGTATTAGGAAGTATAATATTTAAAAAAAATATCCAGTTAATTTAGAGCGTAAAGCTTAAAATACTTCAATACTTTCAATTTCTTCTCAAATGTATTGTATGTTTTTTGCAAATAATAAAAACTGGGAGAGAGAAAAAATACATACTTTGGGATTGAGCGAGAGAATAAAGCTGAGAAAATACATCCTCGATGTCCGAATTTCTTATATCCCCAACAACAAAATCGAAATCATGCTTCTGATGCAGTTTTCTTTCTAAGGAATAAAAAAAGTTACGCAGTCAGTTGGATAACTGACTTTCCATAGAAATAATTAAGCTTCTTATATGGATTTTGGACTTAGTAGAGGTATATAAGCTGGGTTTTTTCATTTAACTACTATGACTATAATGGTAAGTTAGTTAGACATTTTCTTTAAAATATAGCGATAGATCTCTACAGCCTAAGAAACATGTTTAACGTTCCTTACAAAATCATATTCGTAACTGCTTCCTAGAACTGAAATAGGAAATGTTAGGATCTAGCAATATTCTAGGACACCGTGGAATTCCAAAATATAGATAAAATTAGATCAAGGAAAATTAAAATTAGACATAGCTATTTTTCAATTATTACATATACACTTGGATCTTTTTATACATAGAGTGATACCAAAGATAATAGAACTTTGAAAAATTGATCAGTCATGACAGTTTCATAATCGAAAGATGGGAGTTTTACAGGAAGTTTCTGGAAAAAGTTTTTTCCATCTTAGAAATCTAAGTTAAGTCTCAAGAGATGGCACTTGAGCTATACTGCTTGTCTTACAAGGATAACCTCTACTACAAAGTCTACAATCATCCTTAAAAAACTTTGATTTACACTGGCAAGTCGAAAATTTGTTTTTTAATTTGTAGTTGAGCAATCATAATCTCAAAATGTTGCTATAGTAACGGTCACCAACTAAATTTTCACCAGATGGGGACTGTTCTTGGGGACAGTAAGTCAGTGCACTTTGTTATTTGGTAAGATTAGTTATAAAATGTAATACCTGTGTTAAAAAAAAACTTCATTTTTAATGTAAGTAAAAAAATATACGACTTTTTTGAAGAATTTTTGCAAAAATCTCATTTTCCTAATCCCAAACTTTTGTGAATTATAATTTTTTCAAAATTCTACGTTACTTTCGATTTTCTACGTTTTTTTATCCACCCTAGTGGAGAGTCCATTCCAGTTCAGTTTTATGAAACGTGACTGCGTGCCAAAAGAAACCAGAAGTTGTGAGAGTGCGGAAGTTATGTTTGATGTCGATGACTTGAAAACCAACCACTTTATTGTGGATTCAGGTGCTATGTCGCACATGTGTTGGCACATTGAGTGGTTTACAAACCAAAGCTCACCTTCTGTTCAGTCTGCTTCTAGTTTTGGGAAACAAGGTTAAAGGTATTCGAACTGTTACAGTAAAATTATAAAACAGTACAAAAAATAATATTGAAATGTATGTTGGTATACATGGTGAACTAATGCCAGTGAAAAATATTGAACATTCCATTTTTCAAATTGGTTCCTTGAATCATTTGGTCTCCAAATGGTAGCTATACTCAAAAATGGTTTTTTAATTATTTTTCCTTGATGCAATAGAATAAATTGTAATCTACAACGAGTTTATCTGTCATTTTAACTTAATTGGAAGGTGGTAAGTGGATTAATTAGTCTTCAAAAGTGTCAATAGAAACGTGTGTAAAAGCGGCATATTTGTGAAAGCCCCAAAATTTGATAAACATCATCGTTATCGATTACGAGGTTATCTACCAATTTCAGTTCAATTAAATGACTACAAGTTATTTATTTAAACCATCGCAGCATGTATAGAAGCGTTTGCTAAAGCATCCAATTAGTGTTAGCCCAAAACTTGATATAATTCATTCTCATCGAAAATAAATCTATCTGCCAAACTACATCTCGATAAGAAGATGGAAAATGTATGTTGATTATTCCTCCGAAGCTGTTATAGAAGCGTGTTCAAAAGCGATTGACTATTTAATGACTGCATTCTCATTGACAGCGAGTCTATCTATCAAGTTCCATTGGTAAGACGATATATGTCAATAATATGCAACGAAGGCTACACAGGAATGGACTGTATGGCTGGGTACCACGAATTTTTGTTTCTCTATATCCAATCCAGGGACGACGACTAAAGTATTGTTGGGAATATGTGTACAAGGACACATTCGACAATCGAGCATCAAGCATTCCGAGATGGAAGAATCACGGTGGAGGTATGGATTTCGTTTGGATATCGTAGTGACCTGCATATCTATAGATGGGGGATCCGGTATCGGGATGAAGTCCTATAACCCACTATGAGATGGTACGATACATTAAGTTTGTCATTCTTTTTTATTAATAGATGATATTGGGTATTCCCATAGATCTGGAATTATCGGCGAGTACCTGAAGTGTGTATGGATTGGCCGTTGCACTCGCCAGATTTTAATGGTTGTAGATTTCATAAGGAATTACGTTTGGATACTCTGGAAATGATTTTGTAGAAACATATTTAAATATTTTTTTTTATCTTTCTACAAAAGCAGTTATTTTAATTTTGTGTATTTATAACCAAGTCTAAAACAATGTACACATGATTCCTCCCTTTTAAAGTTTACAAATTTGTAAAACTTATAATTCTGCAAAAAATACGGATGTCATATAACCTCATCTGAAATTCGTTACCTTTCAAATATATTTTTCTTTAATATTTTATGGTTGGTTGGTTGTTTTCAGATTATCTGGCGCTGTCAGCAAAAATAGGGCAATAATGCGCCGAAACATTCGTCATTTGACAAGCCAACACACATTTACAAACACCCATGCCTTACACGGGACTCGAACCCACAACCTCGCGGTCTAGAAGCTAGCATGCTAACCACTACACCGTTTGGTCGGCTTAGTATTTTTATGATCAGTATTGCTAAATTGCAACACCAAAATGGAAAACAATAGCAGTGGCCACAGTTAAAAATACTTTCGTTAATGTTTTTCTGACGTCAATTTTGGGAGGGAGAGAGAAGCGCAAACAGACATTTACCTCAAAATTGTATGACAACACTTTTCTTATGGCTAATCAGATTAATGGAGCCAGAGACACTACACTGTTAAAAATTTGAATCCAACTTCCAACAAAAATTGGTTCTCATTTAGCTACAACCAACATTTGGTGCTTAAGTTTCCCGACTTAATGGTGATATCTCAGACCATAAGTATCATTAAATCGTGAAATTAAACACCAAATGTTGGTTGCAGCTAATTGGGAGCCAATTTTTAGTGGAAGGTGGAACAAAATTTTTATCAGGGTGTGTGGACGGTTTTGCATTGAATATTATGACCATCAAACGACCCCTGCTGTAAAAATTCCCAAAAATAAAGTGAAGAGGCGTTTGTTTTCAATTTAACACCATTTGTATTAAGTTAATGTCAACCTAATTTAGTTTGATTACAAAATTTAAAAACAAATAATTTAGATTTTATTTTAATTAAATTCTATAATGTTTTGATTACACGTACAATAATAAACTCATATTTCATTTCCATTCATTTCAAGTAAATCACTCGGCAATAGGAATCAACAATTTTGAATATTAATTTCTGAAACTATTCTTCATCATGTATGGGATTCCTTTCTTATACTTCCCATCTATTCTTCCTTTAAAAGACATACATATAAATCACTCTTTGATATCTTAAGTAAATATTTTCCGTCTTGGTAAAATATAATGTCTTTTTAAATTGAAAGCGGAGTTCGAGAGCGAATACCATCTCAGAGTCAACATGAACATTTTATACGTTAGAAAAAAGAAGTTTGGAGTCTAACTTTAGTATCCTTAATCCGAGAATGACTAGGTGTTATAAAAATTGAATATCTACACGCAAAACAATCCCAAAAGGTAGTCAATAATAAATTTCATTAGCTCATGGCTATTAGACTAATGTATAATCTATAAAACGAAACAAAGCATTACTATATGAAATAATAATGTAGTATTTAATCAATCATCCGTGAGTATACTTAAACTACTGTAAACAATTTTATTAGTAGAGAACTAAAAAATAAAGTGAATTACTTTACGTTAGTTAAAAACCGCTTTTGTCTTGCATCATTGATGGGTTTTATATCTGCCGCATTCTTTTGCGTCCCATCCCTTTCAGTACTATTTGAGCTGAGTTTATTTGTTGAACAGATATCTTCTGAATTATGTTTAAGGGAGACTAGTACCCCAAATGTTAAAAATATATATATTATTGCATAAAATTAAGCAATATATATTCAAGAAGAAATGGAAAAAAATCAGAATTCTAGGAAACAGCAAACATTCAGTTTTTAAACTTTTACACATCTATCTACTATAGAGCTCTATGCGAGTTTTTATTTTTTAGTTAATTTTTCTCGAAATCTTGATTTGACAATTTTGACTGTGTTTAAAATGCTAAGGCTTTGAGAAAAATTTGCTTAGAACTAAACTGTTTTTTTTTTTTTTTTAAATCTTGAATTTATGTTTTATTAATGCAGAGAGGTTTTTTTTAAAGTTTTTTTTTTTTTTTTTTTTTTTTTTTTTTTATGAAATTGTATTAATTTTTTTGGGAGAATTAAAAAAAAGATTTTTTTGTGTGAAAATCTAGAAATTTCTTGTGAAAGAACATTTAAATATATTTTTTTTTAATTGAATGTGAAACAAATTTAAAAAAATCTCTCCTTACTACTTTAGAGTATACTTTAAGGGGGTCAAGCACCTCCATAGGAGCCCATGTTAAATTCAACAACTTTGGGGGCATCTTATTTAAAAATCGATTTATAAATCATAACGGAACTTTCACAGTATAATATTTAGATACTTTTAAATACTTTATCTAGAGATTTTTGTTATTTTTTGAAAATTAAAATAATTATGATTTTCTAAAAATATGTTTAAGAAAAATTTAAAAATTTTAGACTAATTAATATTATTATATTTAAAAGAATGCTACTTACCATTAATTTCTCGAGTTAAAGTACTTAAATACATTAGAGAAACATGTATAAAAATTTCAAGCATTTATGTCAAATAGATTTTACGCTATGTGCCCCCAAACATGAAAAAAACAGCATTTTGAGAAATTCGACTTGGAAGTTAAAAAACATGCATTAAATACTTGAATTTTTTTCCAACAAAAAATTATTAAAAATACTTTGAAATTATAAATCATTACAATTGAGGCATCATTTTAAAGAGAATAATTTAAATTTTAATAAACATTAATTAACTCCAGATTAATAATATGAAAGTTTTTCATGTGCCGAACCCCCTTAACATAGTTAATTAGTTCAGAAATTAAAAAGAATATTAAAAATTCAAGGAGGAGTAGTCTTTTTAGAAATGCATATATTTAGGACAAAAAACACAAAAAAGTGGGTTAATAATTATTTAAAAATAGATGTTTTACTGATGTAAAAAATTTTTGTGACTCTAAATTCATTAATAAAAATTTTAGGTTTTTGTTCTAACCCTAAATACTGAAAAGTAAATCAGTACTGTGTGTTTATAAGGGAGTTAATGGTATTTGAACATTTCGAAATAGAGTTTAATTAAATTGCACATATATAGTACGGTGGTATTAATAAATATTTTTGTATCAAACTTGGTATTATTTAACAAATGAATTTTATTAAAAGAAAATGTAAGCAGCAGGTTAAATTTAAGCAACTAGGATGAAGTACAGAAGCTTGTATGAAAGTAAATATCCATCTTTGAATTGTTTAGGGACATTTGGGAATGAAGTTGTAAGTAAAAACAAATCAAATCAATAACGATTGGAATATTTTCTATGTTAATTGTTGTATTTTATGGGTCATTATAACTTTCGAATACAAAATGTACTTACTTCGTTCCTCTTTTTCTGATTTGAAACTTTCGCCAAGTGTTTTAGAAAGTTGTGTATATGAAGCCATATATCAGTTAAAAGGATTTGATCTTTTGAAAGATAATTCAAATGTATTTTTCCACTTTTTTTCTAAGAAGTAACTGAAAACAGTAAAAACGCATAAAGCTATATTGAATGTTTTCCACTACTTTGCATTTTGCCTTTCTTTTCTCTTAGCCTATATATCTCTTACCACTTGTAACTAACGAGAACATATTTTTTAATGTGTTTTGTTTAGCTAGATAAAAATTATGAAAAAGTTTTAAAAATGCTTAAAAATTGTTAGGTGAGAAAGATTTTTTGGAAATTTAAATTTTAAGTGTTTTTAGTGATGAATTGCTATTCAATGCTGTTATATATTGGCAGTCAAGAAATAGATTAATTATTAAGTTTATTCTATTGTATTTAGGTACATGTCTGTAAAAACATATTTTGTCAGTATGTTAAGTTCAACGTCTAATAACATTATTTAAAAAATATTTATGATTAAGTATTTTGCTTTGAAACAATATAATTGTAAATGTTACAATCAAAATCAAATTAAGATTATAAAACTGTGTAGAATACAAGATTTATAGCGAAGTTTTTTATAATATATAGAAATATAATCCCCTTCTATTAATTGAAAAGACGTTTTCAAACTATCTAATCTGTCTTAAAGATAATGAGGTAATTATTTGCTGTATTTTTATTCGATCTTAAAACTTTAAGTAAAATCTGTTTGGTTAAAATCACAGTCCCTATATAAAATGCAAAACTCTCGTTTCTTCATTACCTCTTTTTCAGATAAGCATCACATACTTTAGCAGCGTTTGAGTCTCGAAATAGTTTATTAGGTGTACAACTTTTATTCTGCCGCTTTTATATAGATGGCTTGAGCGGTAAGTTGTGGTCAAAATAAATAGATCATATACGCCATGCACTAAACTTAGGCAACATAACCCCATAGAAACTTTAGTCAATTTTTGTCTGCATCATCAAGTTAGTATCGATTAAAAATGTCAGTTTTCGAGCCAAATTCTCATCATTTAATGTTCTGGAGCTTTTAATGTTCTGCTTCAATATTAAGAAATCTGCGGCTGAGGCTCATCGAATGGTCTCAAATACTTAAAATCATGGGGATAATCTCGGCAATATTTCCACTTCGACATACAAACCAAATATTCACGGCTCTAATGTCATGTTTTTGGCTCATGTCATGTTCAAGGCTCTGTTTTTCTTGGGACCTGCTCGGCGTAGTGTAATATGAGATGTTAAAACCGGCTGAAACAATCACAGGAGCTTATCGAACGCAATTAATGTGTTTGATCCGAGCATTGAAAGACAAACGGCCCCAGTACATACAAGAGACACGATTAAGAGATTTTGCCGAATGACAATGCTCGACCCCATGATGCGGAAGTGGTCAAGAGATACTTGAAAACGTTAAAATGGCAAGTCCCACCCCACGCGCCGTATTCTACAGATGTTGCTCCCCACGGTCTTATGAAGAAGTAACAAATTGAAGTGATTCGTGGCTTGCTTCAAAAGAAGCCGATTCCTTTAGAAAAACATAACGAAAACATTTTCACATCAATAAAACTGATAAATTGGAAATATTAATATAAAAATATTGCTTAAAAGTAGACTTTATTATTTACAAATTCTTTGTGTTTAGTTCTTTATTTTTTACTTAATTTTTGTAAGCATTTAAAAAAGCAGTTTTATTTTTTATTTAAAAATTCATTCAATTAAACAAAATATGAAAAATCTCAACGAGACTCGCCATATTTAGCTGAATTTGAGAAATATCTTAAATATAAAAGTGCAAAAGAATAAAATTACTTTCAAATGAAAACAAACTCGATACAGTAATGTATTTTTTCAAATATTGAAATTGCGTCTATAACGCTATAGAATATATTCCATCCTACCAAAAAGCTAATAAATTACAAGGTATGAGAGCAGTAATATTTACGAGTAATACTTGCCCGATAGCCAATAAATCTTTCCATTCATAATGCTAGGAATAGGATCCTTCATTTCCTGGATATTTATGTCCTCTGGTGATAATACATATCTCATAGCACTGTCTGGAATAATGCCGTCTCTTCTTTCTATGTCCTATTTATTTCTTGGTAGACGGATTTTCCCCAATAGGTTAAGTGGAAGTTTACAAGAGGAGATTTGCGAAGAATATAGTTAGCTTTATTATGTGTGTTACTTTCACTTACAAACTGTTACTTGAATCGGGGTAATATTGCCTATTTAAGCCAATTGGTTTTTATAAGATATTTTCATTTTATAAAGTATCTTATACTTTGATGTACTATTTATGAATTAAAATTTTCTTTGAAATAGAAGTTTCAGACAAAATAGAATGTGAGTTTTATAATAATGTTTCTTATAAAAATACATAGCTGTACATAGTATTAAGCAATCATAATGAAATTTGATTGAAATACTTTATCTTGAATGCACTTACATTTTCTTTCTTACTTCAATTGATCATTTATTTTTGTTGGGTATGTATTATTTGAGAATAATTGAGATTCAAATTTTAGAATGTGCCTCTTTAGCACACACACAGAAGGACGACATATCCTTTTCAACCCTCGTTTCGAAAAAAGCCTAATTCAGATTAATGGAGGCAGAGATATGACACTGTTAAAAATTTGAATCCACCTTACACCAAAAATTGGTTCCAACCTTTGGTGCTTCAGTTTCACGATTTAATGGTACTATCTCGGACCATAAACATCACTGAATCATCAAATTTAGCACCAAATGTTGGTTGCAGCTAAATAGGCACCAATTTTTGGAGCAAAGTGGAACAAAATATGTTCAACCAGAAGTATGATTGCGAGCAAATGCAAAAATTAGCCTTTTTAAATTGAGTTAGGACAAAACTTATGAAATGAATAGATGAGGATGCTAAGCATTGAGATTGTCTTCAAAAATCTTTGAGCAGATGTTTTATGAAAAATGTTTAATATTTATTAAAATAGTAGAATGTTGGATAAATCTTTGCATTAGATGTTTTATAAATGAAGTAATACGCGTAGAAAATAATGGTATATTGAAGTCAAAGAAAATGTGTTATCAAATGTGTACATTCTTTTAATTCTTTCGTTACACTTCTTATTTATTTTATATTATCTTATTATATTTGCAATAAATAGAGATAAATCAAGAAAAAAACAAAACAAATCGTATAATATCCCCTGATCAAATGGTAATTGCTATTTTTTGCCTAAAGTAAATTTAAGATGATTTTATTGCATTGAAGTTAATAAATTTCAACTTATAAAGGTTAGTTTTCAAATGTGTGTTTCTTTAACATAAAAAGAGTCAAAGTATAGTAAAAAATCCTAATACGCGTTCTTCTATTAATGATATTTTTAAATAAATAGCTGATTTTAAGTTTTAAAACATTCAATACTTACACTGTTTTGTATATTATGCATTTTCCGTAGCTATAACAGAAAATAAACAATTTCGGAAAATTAAATCATAACTAAGAATTTCATCACTGAAGACATCGTATGCATTGTCGATTTGGCTCATTTTTAAAATATGCATGTTTTTACTTCCAAAGATCTGAAATCGTATGCACCCTTCCTCATTGAACGTTTAAGAATTGTGAGTTACCTAATAAATAAAGAATGCTCATAATTTGGTTTGTTAATAAATATTTTACATTCTGATTTTGTTCAACTAATTACAAGCTGATTTTTTAACAGTTTCCTTTCTTTTTGCCTCGGCAAAGATATTTCACACCAGTTTCAATTCATAATCTACACAGTTAAAAATTTGGATCCTCATTGCACAAAAAAATTATTCCTATTTAGCTGCAACCAACATTTGGTGCTTAGTTTCAAGGATTTAATGGTGCTACTTCGGACAGTAAGTACCATTAAATCGAGATACTAAGCACCAAATGTTGGTTGCAGCTAAATGGTATTCAATTTTAGGTGCAACGTGGAACAAAATTTGTAACAGTCACCTCTCAGTCTATACGAATAAAAATATTGTGATACAAACCTGGCGCCTGAAATGGAAACCAAAGAGCATAGTGTTTATACGGGATATATGTTTACCAAAATAGTTTTATATATATATATATATATATATATATATATATATATATATATATATATATATATATATATATATATATATATATATATATATATATATATTTTGTATCTTTTATGTTAGACTTCAAATCATTATTACTATATCTAATATTACCAAAGTCCATTCAATAATCGGAAAAGATTTATATGGATTATCAACGGGAATTGTTTGCTCGACTATTTCGTCAACGTTTAGTAACATTAATTCTATTTTTCTGATCTCTTCAAAAAAAGTATTGCTGTCGAGTATATTTACAATTCAGTATCAGTGTATTGAAATTCGGGGGTTTTGGTGTGTTGCTGGTACTTAGTGGAACACAATGCTGCCACGTTCTTAGAATAGTAATTATTACGAAAGACTAATAAAGCCTACTGGTAGTAACACAAAACATTATGGATATTTTCATGATATAACTTAAAATGTTTGGCATAACTTTCAGATTTATTTGAAAATTAGCCGCTTTAAATAACTAAAAATATTTTGAGAAATTGGTAATGACGGCATTAAGTTTTGAAACCAAACAGTTTTAAAAAATTCCCTCTTGTCTATAAATTAATCTAAAATATTTTAAAGTGTTTGGCATACTCTAAAGATTTATTTGGTAATAAGAAGTTTGAAGTAACTAAATATATGTGTATATTCTGAAAATGCCAACCTTAAATTTTAATCCAAATAGTTTTAATAAAATTTCAACTTGTGTAGAATGCAAAAGAAAAATAAGAAAGTTCATACAACACTAAACATAAACTATAAAAAACTGTAAAACAAAGTTTTTAAAAATAGCTGCTTTTCACAAATAAACTTAATTAATAATAACTGAATCAGATGAAAAGTAATATACTGAATATTTTTTTAAAAATAAAATATTTTGTAAGAACTGGTTGACAGGAATTACATTCCTACAACCAAAAGTAATTTATATTTAAATGGGAAGAGAAAATGTGTCTATAATGCTTGTACTGTACACTTACAGGATAAAAAACAAATAGTATTTTTGATTAAAGAAATAGTGCGATTCATTCAAGCATGGAAACCGAAAGTTAAATTTTAAATTTTACCTATGATGAATTTTACCTATGAAAAATGTCACATATTAATAGCGAAAGTTCTAAAAGCTGCTCAAATGAAACTTTAAAATATTATTTTCTAGAAAGCGCATTTACATAGTTCGACTTAGATTGAACAAAAACGAATCATCATATTGATTGATAACCTTTAAAAATTCTTATTGAAAATTAACGTTCGACAATATTTCATGTAAGTTACATTTTTGATTCATCTGAGTTCTTTCTATTTGTGTGCACTGTAAGTGTTGGTGTCTAAAATTAAGACACAAAAGGGAATTAAATGTTTTTAAATCCTTTATATTAACTGGGTGGTAGAGTATGTAACTATTATATTTGTGCGTGGATGGTTGTGTATTTCACTGACAGGAAAATCAGCGGAGGCCTAGAAAGCCCCCTTGCCGTCATCCATTTGGGCTGAACTTGGCAGATAGATTCACTGTCGATGGCTATGTATTTTATCAAATTTTGAGGGATGTCACTGCCACAAAAAGGTCTCTTTTACGGAATATTAATAAACCAACTTGCCAGCATCCAATCACGCTGAAATCGCATTTAACCGATCATTGAAGAAACTCTTTCCTGTTGCCAAAATTGTTTTAATCAAAATAAATTAAAGATAATTCATGAATGCATACATTCATTATGAAGTGAAGTTCTGTCAATTCAACTTTGCGTTGCATAGTAACTCTGTAAGTGACAGAATTTTAACCGATCATTGTTGAAACACTCTCCTGTTTCCAAAATTATTTTAATAAATAAATAATAAAATTGTTTTAATCAGAATAAATAAAAGATATTTGGATATGAAATTCACATTCATTTTTAATAAATGAATTTTAAAAAAGCAGTTTACTGCATATTTTCCTGACAAAGATGTTTTTAATACTTAAAATTAAATCATAACAATAAGCACACGCTGACAACAGAATGGGGGCTATGTTAATAAATATAAAAATTGGCAGTGCATAGAATGGATTTATATTTAAAACTTTATTTTTTCCGGTTATAGTATTCGGACATATTTTGTGACTTATTGGTATCTATGGTATCTTCAGTTCTTAGTGTGTGTTTTTGTAAGGTAGTTTTTCGAAAAGAAAACACTCTTAGTAATGTAATGGGCATTTATGTATTTACAATAGTTATAATAATTTTAGTACGGACATATTTTTAATCTCTCCTTAAGAAGTACTTGTTCTATAGCAAGAACATTTCAAGAATTAATTTTATTTGTACTGTTATGGTTTTTACACTTTTGTAAAATGTGATGATTTTTGTTGGTTCACTGATGACACTTAAGTCCCTGTTGTGAAGAAAATAATATTTAGGTTTATAATTGGAACGTGCAAGATTACACATTGCAAATTTGTTTATCAGAATTTTTAACGTAGTATGAATAATATGATGTATAATAATGAACTTTAAAAAAACACTTTGATGGTTACTTGGATAAGCTTGTTCAAATTGACAAAAATTCTCATTGGAATTTTTTGCTAAGCCTTATTTTTCAACAACGATTACTCAAATTTCATTGAACCAATACAAAAATTAGGGTTGGAAATTGTTCGAATTAAAAATGTTTAAGGTTATGACTCTCCATCCAAGTTTTTGGAATGTATAGTTTTTTTAATAAAATGTTTTTTTTAACCTTAAAAGTAGACAAAAAAAATCGCAAGTTTTCCAAAAACTTTTGTTTTTAAAATGTGGAAACATTTATTTTCTTTCCCTATCAACTATAATTTAATTGAGGGTCAAAACATGTAATAATTAATGCGGATTTTAAATGTAAAATATTTTTTTAATGTATCAAATTTAAGTTGTCACTGTGCAAACGAATTTCCACGTGGAAAAATAAGATACTTAAGAAAAGGAGTTTAACATTTTCAAATTTATTTTCAGAATAAAATAGCACTTTAAACTAATAAAACTACTCACTAGTTTAAAAGGATTCAATTTTCTTCAAAAATTTCATTTAGAAATTATTTTAAAGCCAATAAACTAAAATCCCATTTTGGACAATTTTGCGATATTTAGAGTGTGTATGTATAACTTAAAACACTGTTCTGTCTTTTTTTAGACATTTCAATTGGCTGTGTCTAGTATATATTTATCTTGGTTTGATCAATTATTGTTGACTCCCATCAGAATATAAATATAGAAGTACAAGAAACTGAGGTTTTTTAGTTGAAAAATCCCAAAATTCTCTCTTCTAATTAAGCCACCACTCCTTTCGTTAGAGAGAAATCCTTTTCCTACACCTTTGGGGGCCAACAAAAAAAAAACATTCAATGGTTTCTTTACAGGGACTAAAGATTGAAAAAAATTTCAAAGTCTGAATTCTTAATTAGATTATTTTTCCTTACTTCCTTGTAAGTAGTTTGGATTTAAAGGGTGTAGGATGTTGAATTTATTGCTTGAATAATTGAAAAAAGTTTTTAAAAAATTATCCATTACAAGAACGCTATTATTCCGTCGTTTTCAATGGAAGATAATTTGTATTTTAGAAAGTAGGGGTAATTCTGTTTCACATATTTGTCAAGGAACGTACCCTAGAGGAATGTAATTAAATTGAGCAATGCAATTCATGTAAGTAGAAATTTAAACTGTAAGTTTCAGTGTTAGATATTTAAACAAATGTTTACAATTGTCAAACTTTTCTTACAGGCATTTTAAACGTAATGATGAATGTTTTTCATTCAAAGTAAATTGATATGTTTATGAGAATTACATAACTTAGAAGCGTTTAAAGTGAATAAAATAACAAAATTTAAGGTCAAATTTCATAGCAAATTGGCAAATTCGTTATATATATATATATATATATATATATAATATTTTTTTTGGTGGTATATTTTTAGCATGTTATTTGTTGGTAAATATGCGTATATGAAACAAACTTAGTGTACATTAAGCTAAAATTATTCTATTTGAAAACATTTGAAATTAAATGCATTTTTTTTTTAAATTGTATATTTGCTTCATTTTGGAATTGCTCTGCTTCAAAATTATAATCCCTCATGTTATTTTTTATGAAGTTATTTCATTTGATTTTGATAGAATTTCATGTGTAAGATGATCAACTTAAAAGTTTCAGTCGCATACTGGGAATATAAATTAAAAGTTTATAGTACAATCCTTTAAATTTTTAATGAAATATAAAAAGTTCTAAAGTTTGTTTGATAAGAATGCAATATATTTTGATAAGAATGCAATATATTTTGATAATAATGAGAAAACCTACCATGAAAAGTTTTAGAATATAGTTAACTTTCCTCCTTCAGTGAATATTCCTTTCTCATTATTATAAATTCTGTAACATAAGGGGGCACTCTACCTTAATAATAGCAAAATTATCGATTTTTTTTATTTGCTATAAATATAGTGAGAAATCTTCTAAATACGCTTGTAAAATTTGTAAACTTTATCTACGTTTTTTAATGAGTTATTTGACAGATTTTTTTCTGAATGATAGGATGTTGTTCCTAAGAAATGAAAACTTTAAATCGAATTTTCTGACTGTTTGGTTTTTGTTGATATAAGGTTTTCAAAACGCTAAGGCATTTTTCCTGATTAATGAAGAAACCATAATATTGTAGAGCATGTTGGAAAATATGTTTATTTTATAAATTGACATTCTAATTAACAAAATATGTTGTAGTTTTTACTTTGTTTTAAACTAAAGTAAAATTATTGCAAATTTATAGATTTTATTTTTATTATTATGAATAAACATTTATATTACAATTAATTACTATGAGCAATTCACATTTTAATGTCAATTCTTATATAATATTAAAATAATATTTTAGAAAGAAATGTGTTTAAAAATTTTACTATTTAAAAAAGCCTTAGCATTTAAAAAAATGCCTTAAAAATACGATTTTTTTTTTTTTTTTAATGAAAAGAATTTAAAATTTGTTTGGAAAATATTGTTTCTTCATTTAAATTCAAATTAAGGACATCTATTTTCTTATTCAAAAATACAATAATAAAAAAAATTTAGATGGTAGAGTGTCCCCTTAACAAAATTAAAACCATCCATTTCTTATTCCATTCTACAGAAAAGGGGAAAAAATGATCCTGACTTACTTTAAGTTGAACTACATTGTATCTCGTTTAATGGATGTGAAAATACTGGAACGTACCGAATAAGTAAGAATCTGTAGTAGGGATAAAGCGTATTAATTTTAGCTCAATCGATGCAAGGAAAGGTAAAAGTGGCTGGAAGAAGCCAAGACACCCTAGAGGGATATACCATGTGTCTGGTAAGGAAATTGTTCCTACAGGGACCTATGGGAATTCCCACGTTCTGCTAACACTGAATCAATAATGTTGGAGAATAGCAAAGTAAAACTGAATCCTCTTTACAACAGTGAGTCTCTTCACCAGATGGTTCAACTGTGAGAAATATAACGTGAAAGAAAAGCGACCTGTGCACATCATTAAAAGAAAAGGATTCTTTCAGTTAGTGTTTTCCTCCTATGATTCTTATCTTCTTTTTCTTTTTATAGAAATAGATCTACGAGATATTTATTTGTCTTATGTTCAGTGTTGTAATTCAAGAAGAATCACATTGGCAAATCTAATTTAGTATTCGGACACTGGTAAAATCAGTCGTTATTATTTGCGTGTTCTATATTGTTTTCTTTTATGTATTTATTATTATGTTTCTCTCCACATTTTTTCTCTTCAGAATGAGTTTTTTACAAGGTGTTTGAAAAAATTAGTGGCTCAAATGCTCATTTATAATATTTTAAACAATCGATTTACAAAAAAATGGATAAGAATTTTGCAGTTTTTTGGCCTGCAAGTGAATAGCGATGAATTGTTTTAAGGAAGATGCAAAATTGATGCATTGTAAGTAAGTTATTTTAAAGTGTTTTTAAAACACACTTTCAATTTTAACTAGAATGAAATAACATTTTATTCAAAAGAAATAAGAAGCATTTAAATCCATAATGAAGCCTTGTCAAAAATGTGCGTAATCCCGTTCATAAAAAAACAACTCAAACCTTAAGAATGAAGGCTATGTATTTAAAGTTGTCCCTGGCTTGCCATAGTAACCGGCCTATCAACATATACATACCACGACCTAAAAATGCAAGATTCAAATCTTAGAACCAAAACGAAAAAAAATGTGGTAAAACATAAGTATGTCAAAGAAAAGCGCCAGTCCTGAATGTAGAACATACGTTAAAGCAATTATACACAAACACAATTATTTCCAATAATAAGTGAATAGTAAAATTAACAACCATCACTAAAAAATGCAAAAATAAAATATTCAAGATTACTTACACTTAGAGCAAAAACTTATAACTTACCTCCATTTCTCACAGAAAGGCAATGTACAGTTTATTTGTGCCTCAAAAAAGTTTATAAAAATTACTCAAAATAGTTGCGTACTTAAAGTAGTTAATAATAATGTTTCAGTAACGTGTTTAATCTACAAAAATTTCTTTAATATGTTTACTCTTGCATGAAATAATATTCCGTCTTCCGACAAGTATCGGTCTCTTTTCCACGATATAATTATTTAATGAGTTTCTAAATTCTTTAATGAATTCATTGTGAATCGAACAACTAAATAAAAATCTAAGCCTAGCTGATGGGTAATGGTAACTACAGGTCCCGTAAACCCAGTCAAAATCAAATCACAATTTATGTATTTCTCAACTCACACAACATATAAAAGACTATAACCTTACCTGTTCAGTTTTGCTAAATCAAGTTGAATTAAATAAAAAATGTGATAAAATACCCAAAGGTACAAATTTAGCATGAATTAGCATGTAAAATAGAGTTTTCGTTATTGATGATACATAAATCTCAACCAATTGGCACTTTAGTAAAATAATGAACTGTTTTAAATTGGCTCCTTGTCATTAAAGCGTAATGGGAAAGGTTATGATATTTTCTGTATTTCGGTAAATTACGGTAAGTTTGGCAAACGATTTGTATTGCAAATATTTTGATCTGATATTTTAGACATTTCTGTTCAAATTAGAAATGTATTTGTATGCTCTTTTCAAACGAAAAAAAAAAAAAAAAATACTCATGAAGTGTATTATTTTTATCAAATGTATTATTCCTTTACATATCTCGGGAAAACGATAATAACTATGTGTTCAATTTATTATTAAATTAATATATAAAATATCTAAGAGGGCTTCAAATACCTAATATAACATTAAAACGAGCTCTACAGCTAAGACGCATTGAGAAAGTTGTTTTTTACATACTATAAACATATTTATTATCGTTTTCACGAGATATGTAGAGGAATAATACATTTGATGAAAATGATACACTTCATGAGTATTTTTTTTCTTTTTTTTTTCTTTTGAAAAGAGCATACAACTATTTTTTGCTTGAAGTTGCAAAGCAAACTTTAAAAGAAAATTTATTATACTAGCCCTGATTTGTGCTCTGTTAATTTTTATTTGTATTCCTTTCTTCAATACTGATCCAAAAGAAAAATATCTACAAGGAAAGAATTTGTTTGAAGACAACTTCTTTCATAATCCTTAAAAAATGTACAGCTTGATCAAATACTTCTTGTTCGATTTCCCAGCGGAGAATTGAAAATACTTCATTTTGTTAGATTTCTTTGAATGAGACCAATTCAAAAAATGTTGAAGAAGTGATTTTGGTGAAAGAAGTATATATTACATCTTGTTATAAATTATCACTACTTGGACAACAAAAGGATTATGGATAATTTTAGAAACATTTGGTGCCATACAATATTTATGAAAAAATCGTTTGAAAGCTTTATTCAAAACGACAAAGTTTACAAGCCCTTCATATGGAAGTAGTTTACTGAAAATAAAAGGAACTGAATATATTTAGGATTTTGTTTAAGCAATATTTTTAGAAGAGATCATTCTTCAAATAGAAATTCATGTGTTTAAAGCACTATTTTGACAGATAGTGTGGCAAAAAATGAAGAAATAGGAATATGTGGAAATAACAAGTTTATGGTCTCTCCTAAGTGTTTCATTCAAGCTAAAGTAATTATCTTAAATTGCTATTCTATTTGTAGCGGCAGTTTTTATACAAATGCATGGCATTCCTGAATAAATTTTTTTCTTTAAAAATTACTGTACATACTATTCCACAGAGTATATTCCATTTATCCCGTAGGAAACGCTTTTGCTTCACTAAACATCCAGCTTAATAAGGAAATACAGAGGAACGGAAACAAAATTGTGAGTCCATGCGAAAGGAATGACCTAGAGGTTTTTCCTACGATCCTAAATTTGTCTGCTACTGAATTATTATGTCAGATAGTATTTTTTGTACCACAATGTTTATTCGTAAACATTTACCGTATAAAGCAACTGGAACAAAAGCATACGGCATCTGGCACATTCTATTTTGTTCAAACGCACTTCCTTAATATTGAGAGTTTTCGGAAGGGTGTACGCATACTTTAGCAATTGAACTGCTAAATACAAAAATGGGCCATGTCTTATTGAAAACCTGTAGAATATAAACCATTTTCCCACATAGAGATTGAATTGTACTCTGAAAAATTTAATAAAATTTTAAGGAAAAAAATTGCATATCATTTGTAAAATAATAATTGGTATTACGAATTTTATGAACGGTAGTTTCTATATGATTAAAACGTTAATTTTCAAACTAAAAAATATCCATTTGATATTATTAGCAGTATTTTTGATTTTTTTTTAATATGCATTGGATCCAACATATATTTGAAATCCCATTTACATTGCTAATTTCTGGTTAACAACTGTACCCCAGAAATAAATAACAGGTTATTTTCAAAGAAAATTGTTAACATTCAGAGATGAATGTTTCTTAATATAGTTAAGTATTTTCCAGAAGTAATGATAATACTGCTGTACAAATTAAACTGAAAATTTATTATTCTCAAATACTCCTAGTACAACAGAAAGCTCGCCACCAAACCTTGACAAACACAAATGCTGGCCCTCAGACACAGCGATATTTCAGACTCAACAAAAATAAGCGCTTAATTCTTTAAAAAAAAATATATATATATATATATATATAATTCAACTAAATTTAGGTAAGAAACTTGTGCGAGTTTCATGCGAGAAATTTGCTGCCCTGCGTATGCAATTTTGCTCGCTCAGGCGTGGTTGCAATTTTTTCCCAAAAGAAATCTAGCATCGATGGTCCACGATGATGACGTGCAACTGCTAGAATGAAATAAATTATTTGTGAAAATCGGCAGAAAGGCTTTGCGATAATAAAGGCTATGGTTTATTAATTTACTCAGCATTTTTATGGAAATATATTGAATTAAAATTATTGTTTTTAGGGGACCTAAGATTTTCAATAAAAACTCACGGTGTAAAGGTAATTAAAAGTTCAATTACAATTCATTTTATTCAGTCGTCTAAGTTATTACCTAAATATAAAATCCTTATTATAATATGACAAATAAAATTATTTATTTTAATAATAATAGTTATTTTTATTAGTAGGCAAATCTTAACGATAATTGTACGTTAGTTTTCTTTCTGAAATTTGTATCTATGAAAAGTTTTCAAAAGATGAAACAATTATTAAAATCAATCATAATTCATACATTCAATGGTAAGATATTCTTATATTACTTAATGCATGGTAATTCCTAATATCTTTTAAGCCATTTAAATTTGAAACGGCGTCTCGTATAGTCGGGGATGTAACGTATATTTATATAGAAAGACTATGCTAAATATTTTTCGTCAGCTTACTACCCTTAGTGACGATTTATGGAAGTTACAAAAAATAACTAAAAAAACTAAAGAAAATAGGCACAAAAAGTACAGTTCGAAAAACGTTTACAAGAATATGACAAAACCACATACAAAGTTTCATAAAGTTATCTGTAAAATTGACTGAGATATTAGTGGTTAAAATTATGGACTTTTCTCGACTTAAAAAAGTCTCGTACTGAATTGAGAAACTTGTCCACGGTGTTATCTGTATGATAACACCGGAGAACACGTTTCTCTCTTCTTTTTTGGCTATCTCCTTTAGTTGTTTAGTTATTTTTTGCAACTTCCATAAATGGCCGTTGTCTCAAGATATTTAGCTTAGTCACTGTACCATAGTTATACATTACTTCTCTAGCTATACGAGACACCATTTCAAATTTAAAGGGCTGAAAAAGATATTAGGAATTACCCTATATATTATAATTATTGCATACATTGTTTTTAAACGTATATTGACTTATTCTTAAAATAGATTTTATAATATGTTAGAGGGTTCTTTTCAACATGATTTTAAAAAATATATTTTTTATAGAATAAAATAAAATCAGTTATAAAATATTTTTATAAAACTTTGTGAGGTTCTAAGATTACAAAAAGATACCCAGACCCCTCTTAACTGATTGTAGTACAGTTTTTAACACTCTTGTGTGAAAAAGTGGCTTGTCCAGGAAAATTAATTCGGATACAAGATAAAAGAGAAAGAGACGGACGATCAAAACAGGAAGAGGTTATTCTTAATAGTACTTGTTTGTCATGAGAGTCTACATAGAATGTATAATTTATTATATATATGATAAGTTTTTCAAAGAAGAGTCTTCAGTCCAGTCCATCACCACTTCGAACAAAAACGAACCAAATATATTCCCGTGGAAATATGGAACTGTAGCAGTGTTTGTTTTAAAAAATATGTTATAACATATTTTATAAATTTCCTGTAGTACAAAAGGATAAAAGGAGGAGATGGAGAGGGGGGGGGGGGGGTAAGGAGGTGTACATGATAGGGGTCAGGATAAAAACTTCTATGAAGGAATAAGTAACTGGTCGAATGAGGAATATGATTTTGTAAACTCAATGCATTTTACATATAACTAGGGGTTTTGAACATTGCACAGCTTTCAATTACACTATTATATTGAAAATTACATTACAATTTGGTGTGGTGCTGTTTACCATTTTCATATTTTCCTTTATTTAAATAACGATGACCAGTTTGGTGATATTTTTGGTAATACATGGGGGAAAATCCCCAAAATGGCGAAATTGGCGATGTTAATCGATAGTCATGTTCATGTCATGATAGTCATATCCTTACTTGTTCATGAAAAATAAAAATCAATCGTTGATGGGTGATGCTCAAGGACAGTTAGCTCTGTGTTAAAGGCACTCGTTTTTCAACTTTTTACTCTTTTATCTCATTTCTACAGGAGTTTCGGAGGTGGAGCCGATTAAAACACCTTAAGAGTCTTTAGCACAGAGATTTTAATCAAAATCCTTTCAGACGTTTTATAGCAATTGCTGAAAAACATAATTTTTTCATGATTTTTTATGATTTCACCCTTATGCGCATGCACTATTTTGACGAAACCTTAATAATAGGTCCCATGGCCTAACCAAGTTTGAACATCGTATTTCAATTTGTTCGGGAGTTATGCTGACCACGTACACACAGACATACATTTTTCTAGGCCACATTTTTGAAATCAATATGTTCCAAAATACGGAGACAGGGAGAATTAATTTTTTTTTTACCGAATGCTATACTTTCATTACCCTGTGTAAATATATGGGTAATTGAAAGTAGTATGAGTAAATAAAAGTTAACTCAAAAGATATAAATTAATAGTTATTTTGCAATTTTACGATTTAAAGAAAACCAAAACATGATACGTCTCACTACTAATACAATTAAGTTAATAAAATCAACATACAATAAAAAAATTGCACACCAGGGAACTTTTATGCGCAAAATTGATTATCTATGCACGTTACACCACATAAGCAGCAAGTAAAACATAAATATGTACTTGTTCACTTGATTTAATTTAAATTAATGACAATTCCCATTTACACTGAACATTCAATTCCATACCTAGTTAAAACGCCTTCAGATTCTATTTTTAACTTTGGAATAAAGAAACTTGTAAAAAATTGTTTCGTTGCATAAGAAGGATGAATCAAACTGTGCTTTTGTTAAAAATTCTATATTTAAACATAATTTAAACAATAATAGATCTCATTATTTGTAAGGATTCAAACCTATCCTATTTCTATTAATACAAGACAGTTTTCCAATTACTTTCAAAATATTCTCAAAATAGATTTTTATAATAACTTAGAGGTTGTTGTTTTTTAATCATATTTAAAACAAAAAAAAATCATTTTCAAAGAATAAAATCTCATATAAATATTTTTTAAATATTTGCACGGTTCAAAGATTACAAAAGATACAGTTTCTCCTAATCTCTGAGACTTCCAAATGGTTGCGAAACATTCAAATTTTCAAAAGCTGAAAATTAATTGACATGCGTTTCCATTTACGAGATTGTAGTTTTTGAAAGCGCCTTTTATAATTACAATAATGACAAGCATTACATAATCTTAATAATTGAAAAGTTTTATTTAAAAAAGAAGCTTTATTTTAAAAACACATTGCAATTTGTTAAATTATTTTAAATATTTTAAACATTAGTGCATTACAACGATATTTTTTTAGAATATAAATTGATAGATGCAAATTAATATTTTATCTGTTTTTAAGTCTTTTTGGTTGTATTGACTTAAAAGGTGATCCGTGGCAGAACATATGTGGTTAAATTGTTTGCACAATTCTTTTGTAGCCATATTTTTTTTAAATATTTAAATTTATAACAATTTTATATTTTTTTAAAGGGAAATTCACAGAGAAGTTTATATTTACATTCTGTTGTACATTTTATAGGTAAAAAACTGGAATATGGTTCTGTACTTTTGTCAGAGAATGTACTCTTTATTTTATAGAATATTTAAAAAAAAAAATATCTAATGCCTCTTCCATATTAGTAAATTTTTCTTAGAAATTAAAAATCACATACATATTTTGTCTCTGTTAGCTATAGAAATATTAAATCAAATGAAGTTCATCTTCAAAGTTAAAAAAAATGGTTTCACATTCAGCAAATTAAATCTGCAAAATGGAAAGAAAAATAATGAATAGAAAAACTACAATTGCTATTTGGGTTTTCATCTTCTCTTCGAAAGTTCGAATACAATAAAAAGAAAAGACTCGGAGATTTTCTTGACGCACTTTTTTCCATATAGAAAGAAAATTTTTGAAGTTGCCTCAAAAATCAATTCGTTTCTCGTTGAAAACTGGATTTTCAGGATATATGATACACATGGGAGTAGAAAGTACTTTTTTCAATGTTAAAATTCCTCAATAGAAATGAAAAAGGAGATAGGGAAAAGAGTTTTGAATACATTTTTGAACTCCATAACTGAAATTTTTTTATCGAAAGATTCAACACTGATATCTTCTTGTTGTTTGCAATATACACTATTCTATTTCCATTATAAATAGGCTTTGAATTTCATCTGAAAGCTTGTATGTCTTGTTTTCAAAAGATTATCCAGTGGGAAGAATCTTTTATTATCTTTACATTATTCAAGAACAATGGCCTTCTACTTTTGATGTTTCAGGTGTTCGCGTACAAATCATATAATCATATATAATTTGGCATGATACATAATATATCATTACAGAATAAAAATATAGTTTTACAAGTTTTTCTTTTATTGGAATGAGAAAATGATCTTGTATTTAAAAAGTGCAGAATCTGCATTACTGCAAGTGATCCGTTACTTAAATCAATTTTATAAGAATTGCAAAATAAAAAAAAATAAGTTCATTTCTAAACTAGAAACATGAAACTTTTATATGAAATTAGTTGAGAACAAACAAGGATAATATACCGTAGTGTGAGTACTTAAACTAGGTGAATGCTTAGAAAAATGTCTCAGAGAACAGTACTGAGTAACTTTTGTAAGCCATTTGTCGGCCCTATTTTAAATTTTCTAAAAACGATAACTGACCTTTATTGAGAAATTTAATTCTTCCAACATGTGATTCTCAAAATAGTTAATTATTTATTTAATTTTAATACACACCTGAGGATTTTAACACGATGAACAATTATTGTCTTTTTAATTTCCAAAACACTAGAGCCATACTTCACAGTAACACCCACCATTTAGACACTCTTTCAAACCAAAGAAAATATAAGGTGTTAATGATTTCATTACAACTAAATTTAGCTTTAAAAATTATATGATAGTTAAAATATATTTATTTCTCTGCCAGAAATTATTGTCCTCTGCCATAAAATAATTTGTATTTACCAGCATGACAAATACTTTTTAGAGCAAATCATCTGCCTCTACCTACAAAAATGTCAATGCTAATTTTGCATATAAGAAAAAGGTATATTTATATTTATAATAATAGAGAAACACATTTTACAATTTGTTACAAAAATTAAAGACGTACCAATTACTCCGTGTCGACGTCTGCGCTTCTGAGAACTCATGATACGATTTCTGTAACGTAATATTTTTACATTTAAGTTAATATTTTGGCCATTATCATCTTAACTTTTTAAGTATTATTGTATTTTTAAATAAAAAATAGATGTTCCTTATTTGAATTTATGTGAAAGAATAATAATTATAAAAAAAAATTAATTCTATTTCATTCTTTTAATTTAAAAATTTAAAAATTTTACACATTTTTAAAATACTAAGCCTTTTTTAAATATAAAATTATTTTGCACGATTTTTTCTAAAAAATTCTTTAAACTATATTATATGAGAATTTGCATTAATATATGGAATACTCGTAGTAATTAGATTTAAATGTTTATTCATAATAACAATAACAATATTTTACAAATCTGCAATGATTTTACTTTAGTGTTAAAAAATTAAAACTACAACATACTTTATTAATTAAAATACCAATTTATTAAAAAAGACATATTTCACAACATGCTTTAAAAATTTGAGATTTCTCCATTAAATACAAAAAAGCTTTAGAGCTTCATATAACCTATTACCAACAGAAAACAAACAGTGACAAAAATTGATTTAAAGTTGTTATATCATAAGAAGATCATCCTATTATCCAGCATAAATGTCACATAACTCATTAAAAAACGAAAATACATTTTTTAAATTTTGAAAGAGTTTTGAAAAATATCCCAAACTATAATTATAGCAAAAAAAAAAAAGATTTTGAAATTTTGCAATTTTTAGGCTACAGTGTCCTCTTAAAAGACTGATTGGAAAAAAGAATTTTAGATCGTGGTAAATTCAATAAAATGAAAAATGCATGTTTCCATTTAGGAAATTGTGAAATGTGTTTAAATAATAATAAGTAACTAGAGAACTAATACTAAAGGCACAGATATTTTTGTATGGTGTTCAATAAACTATCAATTGAAAGTAAAGAAACTATTAAAATGTTTTATTATTCGCTAATCCATGCCAAAAAATAAAAGTTCCTGATTAACATTAGTTGATATATTTTGTCATTGAATTCCTTTCCAGAAATCAATTGTAAATTGATGGCATTTTTCATCAATGCTATGCTCATACATTTACCAAACAAATTTTAGTAGAATATTTAGGTCTCCCGGTATGGACCTGAGGTTTGATTTTTTTTGACAAAAACAAAGATTTTTATTTAAAAAAAAAAAAAAAAAATCCTTAAATATAAAGCAAATTTTGATTTTCAAAAATAAAAATATAAAGTTTAGAACATTAATTGACAGTGATAAAAAATTATATCTGTCATTTAACATTTAAGTCTCACGGAATCTAGATTTTCAACCCATTCTTTTGGTTTGTTTCAATTATTTTACTTGTAGTCTAGGTATAGTAGTACAGCATTTTGAACTTTAGAAAATATAATTTTTTGAAATGGCATATACTAAACTCAAGTCATGTCACTTCCGCACGACCTTCTAGTCTCCAACAAAGTAAGACTGTAGGTTTGAAACATGAAAGTAATGTTATTGAAAATGATTCAATGTCACAGAGTAATAGTGATGAAAGTGTTTGATAGTAAAATGCTTCTACCAGGGAAAAGCCAGAAAGCATTCCTACATTTTTTTGGTTCGTAAGTTTTTATAATTTTTTTTTCTTTTTTTTTCCTCTTTTGTGCTTTTGGGGTTGGGGGCATTCGAAAGAATGTATACAGAAAAAAGATCTTGTATTTAAACGGTTTTGGAAATTTGGACCAATCCCCTGATGAAATTCCAAATTTTTGACGTTTTTCATTTCATTTTGTTTTGCTCGTATTATTTTATATATATATATATATATATATATATATATATATATATATATATATATATATATATATATATATGTAAAGGTTTATATAAAGGTTTTCGTCCAAATTGCGCCAGCGCATCAGGATGAAATCAAGAAAAATTATGTTTTTCAACAATTGCTTGAAAACGGGTCCAATGGTTTTTATTAAAATCTCTGTGTTAATTCCTCTTAATTTCTTCTGTTCGACTCCACCTTTAAAATTCCCGTAGAATTGTGATAAATGCATAAAAAGTTGAAAAACGAGGGCTTTTAACACAGTACTCTCTGCCCTTGAACATCGTCCATCAACGAATGTGTTTTTCTGTTTCAGGCATACGAAAAGGCAATGCAACGTTTATTAAATAACAAAGTTAAAATCGCTATCTTGACGGGTTTTTTCTCATGTTAAAAGTATTGCCAAATATATAGCCAGACTGCCAATTTTTTTTAAATGAGTAAAAATATCAAATCGGTAAAAATATAAAATTTTAATGCAATGACCTATTTTATAATGACATTTAGATTTGTGCATTATTCCACACCCCTAGTTTTTGTGTTAACATGTATATCCTTTGCAGGAAATGGTGCCTACGTGTATTCTGGTGGAACTAGCTGGGAAGATTGGTGGACATATGATGGTATATCTGGTAAGTCGACTTTATATTTGTGACAATAAATTCAAAAAAATTTCATGATATTTACATTAAATGCGAAAAAAAAAAGTCTACGAGTAAAATTAGAATAAAATATATTTTTAAATATTGAAGATAAAAAAATATGTTCTCTGCTTTATCTTAATTTCTTCCAAAATATTAACTTTAAGCTTTTGGAAAAAAATATGTTGTTTGAAAAGTATTCAAATTATTTATACTATTGTGTATCACATTTAGCAACATTTTTTAATATTACTACAATGTTAGAATGTTTCCAGAAACTTAGTGAAGATAAAAAGTTACAATATATACAAATTTAAAGTAAATTGCAAAAAAACAGTTTTAAGATTGCATTTTAATCAAACTATAGTTATTGATATTCAATACCCGATAAATAATCAAACTTATATTTACGGAGCTAACATCTTAGAATGCGTCAGTAATTCTATTATTTACAAATCAGTTAAATTAACTAATTAGGAAATTGTAATTGGAAGAAATATGTATTAAACCGAATTAAAATAATTATCTGCTTGATTTTTTATATCTTATATTGAAAGACTCTGAAAAAAAATTCAAGAAAGTAAACATTAAAAACTTCATTGTAAAATTCATTTAAAATTGTATTAAATAATTTTGTTAATCATTCTAAATTTATTTATAAAACTATCACTCTAAATTTCAAAAAGGATTTATCAAATAACAAATCACTTTTAAACCAATAAAAGCCAAAAGCTTATGAGAGGAAATTAATTTAGGAGTTCCATTAAATTAATCCAGAGACGCAATTTCTTGTGATAACAGTTTATTACTTAAAGCCCTGTTATTTCGAAAAAAAAAAATACTTATCGGTTTGTAGATAAAAAAAAAAAAAGCCATATTAGGCAGAACAATAATGAGACAACTCTTATGCAGAGCAATAAGTGTATAGTATTTGTTGCAATTACAATTAAGAGTGTAAAATAATTACTTAAAAATAAATGAAATAAAATATCTAATTTTTGCCAGGGCAAGATACTGAAATCTCTTTCAGTACTTTTATTCACCTTTGTTGATTATTAAGTTCATAAGATCAGATCTTCAATAAAAAAGAGAAGAAAAAGTTTAATTAGCTTTCTCATTTCAACATCTTTGTTTTTTCAGCTCCAGCAAGTTTCCGTTTCAGAATGTATGCAAATGGGTTTTTTAATCAAAGTTTTCAGTTTCGGTCCTGTGAATTCCGCATTATGCGAACTGTGAATTTCTTTTGATAACTTCTCGATGCTATTTAACAGGTGAAATTTAATCTCAGAATACCTCCTTCTTTAAATAGAGTATTCACACTAGAGTCGGACAAGAGCACTTTTATTAAAGCTCACATTCATGGATCTATTGAACAATGAAGCAATATAGCATTAATTATGCTTTTTCAAAGTTTTTAGTTTGGATTATTGGCTTGAATGCATTTAAAATATAGCTGTCTTTATTTGTTTGATAAACTGAATTTTAATTTTATTGCATTTTTAAGTCTTAACTCTTTTCACTCGTATTAAAAGTAAGCCAAGCATTAGTATTTATTTTCACAATACCAACACTAACAACCCAATGGAATATTATAAGTCATAAATACCGATCTAATTTTTTTTTCAGTTAAATTAAGTACCAATTCAATAATCTATGCTCAGGAAGTAGTGATGCAGATACTGTTTGCAACATATATAGTTTCTGATATATGGTGCATGGATTTTCAGGATGCGATCTCACAAGTCACCATACAATTAAGGAAATTAGTTTGTAAGAGGGATTTTATTCTGTATTAAAAAAAAGGTATACAGGATTAGACAATGAATAAATGACTGAAATACCAACTTTTTTAACACTCTAAACGTATAATTGATTTACAATGATAAAACTGTATTTAATGGTACCATAGGCACATTTTACAGAAATTGAACAGTTGTTATTAATGATAAAAATAATGAACAGTTGTTATTAATGATAAAATAGCTTCAATCACATATATATTACTAACTCATTTTACTGGTAAATCAAAATAATAAAATATTTCATTTCATTTAAAGAATTAAAATTATTTTCATTACAACTAAATAAAGACTTTAATGATTTCTATTTGTAGGCACGTCTTCTTTTGGTTTTTATCAGATTTTAAAGGAAACGAAAATAACTTAAATCTTTCAGTAAGCTTAAGAATTTCATGTTTGTGTCTACAGTAAAAGTGCTTTTAACTTTAACATTGATTGATTTTCTGTATCGTCTTTTGTTCAACATATTATATATATATATATATATATATATATATATATATATATATATATATATATATATATATATATATATATATATATATGTATATATATATATATATTTGGGTGACAGGAGAAAGAACAGTGTAAATCAAAGGACTTAATTATGCAAGACAAATTAAAATTATTCATTATTTTAATCGGCAAGATTTTTGTTTTACACGCCATTTATTCATTAAAATTTGTTCAGAGAACTCAAAAGTACTGTATTTTAACAAATATAATGTTTTGAAAGTAACTAAAATTTCTACTTAAGCAAAATATGCGGTAAATTACTTTTCAAAATTTAATCATTAAAAATTAATGTGAATTTATGCATTCACTTTCAAATGTCTTTTATTTATTCTAATTAAAACATTTTTTTTAATTATTTATTTATTAAAACAATTTTGGCAACAGGAAAGAGTTTCTTCAATGATCAGTTAAATACTATTTCTGCTTGATATGACGACAATTCGTTTGTTATTTAGTATTTCGTAAAAGCGACCTTTTAGTGACAGTGATAGCCACCAAAATTCGATCGAATGCATTATTGTTGACATCGAATCTATCTGCCAAGTTTCAGTTCGATTGGATGATGGCAAAGGGGGTTAATTAGGCCTCCGTAGATTTGCCCGCCATCGAAAGAGCCAGGAAGCCTCACACACACGAAATCAGAAAGGATATAAAAATAAAATTTGTTTTGATTTTGGATAGTCCCATGAATCACTGTAGGCGGCCTTGAAAATTATATATAACTTATTGTTATCTGCAAACTTTGTGTTGTACAATCCAATCTTTTACATGAAACGTGTCTATAAGTATCGCCACACAAAAATGTCCCCTAGTTGAAAGTCTATACGTTTCCCCTTCTATGCTTTTCAACCATTTTGGATTGCTTGATGGTATACACATTGTCCATTGAAATAATGAGTTGTGATATAAAATATGAAAATGCTGTCCAAGAAACAAGGCTAAGGGAATATAACCACCCCATTTATTACTATTATCTAAAAAATATGATCTGTAACAACAATATTCAACTTTGAACATTAAAAAAGAGAAAAATAGCTTCAATCACTTTAACACTTAAATAAGTTAGTGATTCCATTGAAAACACAACTGAGAGACACAGATTAATTCGCTATCGCTTTCTCAAGAAAATTTCATAATTACCCTATTTTTGAGAGACTATGTTCTTAGGCATGATTGTTCCTAAAGTGAGAGAGTCTCCCATACGTTCATCGAATTTGTTGTTCTTTGTAGTGTTGCGACGATAATAATTGCTGTAAAAGTTGCTTCCAGAAGTGGTCAGTTTCAAAGATGTCTGCATAGTTTTTGTAAAAAGCCTGGTAAATGCTTCGAATAGAAAGTGCAGGACAACACTTATTTGATTTCATTTTACCAATACTGGTATTTCACGCAACATTTAGATAATAGGAAATTAGTCACTATAAACAGATATGCCACTATCAAAAGATATAAAAGAAAACTTCAGAGATGTTGGTGACTAATTGGATGTTTAGTGATGTTGTTACAGTATATAAAAAGTTTTCACGTGAATAAAGTGTTTTCCATTTTAAAACATTGTTGCTCTACAACCTAGAAGTTCATTATTGCCATACATCGTGTAAAGGTTTTGAAATAATCTTGATAACTCTTGATATTAACTTTCTATATCTAGTTGTGATCAACTTTTTTAAATTTATCAGGATACACTTTAAAAATATATGTTACGTTAAGTTGCATTTTTGAAGTATAATTTCATTAAATTATTAAATAAAAAAAGGTTTTTACATAATTTAATGCCTACTGATTAAGTAAAAGGAATAAATTATAAAAATGAAAGCCTTTGCTAAATAACAAAAATAACAAAAACCTTCAACCGGCTTTTTCTTCACATATGAACTGCTAATGCGTGACATTTAGAATGTATTCTAATGACAACAAAGCATAAAATGGCTATTTTTAAATTCATCACAGGAACTATATAAAATTATATAATAAAGTCGAGAAATAAAAGAAATAAACCCTTTTTAAAGCATGAAACAAGATGAAAATTGCTATGAAAAATCATTGTAGATGAAGGATAATTATTTGCTGACACGTAACATTTAATTCGTCTAAGCCATATTCCTCCCACTAGCTCTGTACTGTCTTTGAATGATTTATGTTTATAATCTAGAAGTACCAACAAATACTCGCTTCGCATAATTAACGTTAGGCTTATGAGAAAAGTAATGTTCAATACTCCAAGTCCCATAAATTTGTTTAATAATTTCTCAGTTTTGAAAGAGCATTAATTTCAATTCCTTGTTATAGATATTTTACTGGATTCGGAACCGCTGTACCGAATGGGTATTTTGTTTTGTGCTTCGATTCTTTGGTGAACATAAATAACCCGGAATGCAATGTCTAAAGTGGCTGAAAATCTGGAGCAAACTTCCTTCATGCTCACAGATTTTAACAGAACAAATGTGGGTGCCATGAATTTGAATTACGAGTCATCAAACTATATATATATATATATATATATATATATATATATATATATATATATATATATATATATATATATATATATATATATATATATATATATATATATATATATATATATATATATATATATATATATATATATATATATATATATATATATATATATATATATATATATATATATATATATATATATATATATATATATATATATATATATATATATATATATATATATATATATATATATATATATATATATATATATATATATATATATATATATATATATATATATATATATATATATATATATATATATATATATATATATATATATATATATATATAAAAGGCGGAGCATTTAGTCAAAGTAACTCGGTATAATTCATACATTTTACTATAGCATTCGAGGGCGTTAGAAATAAACCTAACAAGAACACGAATCCTCGATTTTTTCGCTCCAAAGAAAAACGAGTAGGACGAGAATAAAATCGTGATATCCGAAACGGAAATACATTTTACGATAGTCCTTCCTATCTTGACCGCTACTAAACAGAAATTCACCCTGCCATGATAGACTACGTGACATGGCTGGTCTTTTCAGTGCCATCTCTCCTTTGAATTATGCATGGACGAGCTATATTTCTGAAGTGTGAATATCAGTCTGGCGATGTATAATGCAGCTCGGTTCTATTGTAGATAATAATAGCCATCACAGACTGAAACGGCTTTTACAACCCTCGGGCGTCCAAAGAGCTAGTTGTCAATACCGAACCCTGGTTCGCCATTAAGGCTGAATACCATGAACAAGCGTATTCGTATGTATCGCTGAGTGATTCTTATCATCCAGGCATGGCCTTAATCAACACAGAGCAAGTGTTTGTACGATCATTAACATTCATCAGCTGCAGTGCTGGATGGTATTGGCCAGAGAAATTAAGATGTGTATGTTAGTTATTGACCAACTAATGTTTGGAGCCTAGATTAAATCCATTTCAGGCAAACCCTTGGGTTTGATCATGGTCACATTATCATGTCAATCTGAGATGAAAAGGCTAATAATGTCATGAAAATGGTGAACTGATTGATTTAGTTCGTATTAGGTTAATAATGAAAATCTGAGGTATTCGGATTCTTATTTTATATATTTGAATTTTTTGTCGAAACTAATTTTAAATATTTGGAATTTTTGATATTCTTGACCCCAACTCACTTTAAAAACTTCTATTACAAATGTCAGAATTTTGTATGGGATTCTTTGTACAAAATTGTAGTCTGTTATCATTAACACAGTCAATTGCAATGGATTTATTTGTCCAATCTGGTAAACAGGCTTTCCCAAAAATGTTGTTACATTGCTATTTATTTATTAGAAATAGGTATCATTATAACAAGAAAAAAAATTATTCCTTATTTTTTAAAAAATCATTTATAAGGTACTAGGGTTTTATATGGGTAATTTATTAAAAACAATTACAGAATTTTTAATCCCTGTTTAAAACAGTTGTCAATTACGAACATGATTCTGAATTCAAATCACATTGATGTGATCTTTTGATTACGATCAAATGATGTATTTTTGATTGCGATCAAATTTTCGGTTCTTTCTAAAGATAGTTTACAAATATTGCATGATTGTGATTGAAAGTAAATAACACTTTTTAATTTATTTTTCCCGTACATGGACTGTATGAAAATTAAAATTCAATATCTTTTAAAATAATTTCCCCATGTCAATGCCATTATTATTTTGTAATAACCTCATTAAAACACTTTTGAAATCTCAAAATATTGAAGAAGAAACAACCTGTTTTTGGTACACACTGTATACAAACTATGAACATTCTGGCATTGTGTTAACAATAACTATTCAGCTTATCATCAATTATTTCAAAAACTATATTATTGTTAGTAATAATGAATCTTTCTTCAGGAAAATCTTAAAAGAGATTAATCTTAAAAAAGATAAATCTTCTTTTCCAAACAATCATAACTATGGAATAACCAATCATAACTAATGAAAAACTTTTAAATAAATAATAATAACATTAAAGTAAATTAATAATAAATACTGCATCCTATGGGCAAAAGCTTAAGGTAAAGTGTAAAAGTATATGTATGCAGAATGCTACACATTTTAAGGATACATGAATATATTATTAGTATTTTTTGGCTGTTGTGTAATGCAATGAAGTTTTCTTATATTGTTTTTGCCTTAACGGTATAAAATCCAAAGTGATTTCGACTCACACTTTTGAAGTCATCATACAAAGATAAAAGTGCCTATTACTTTTGTACATTGTTGTGTTGAATAAACAATCACAGCTATTAATAAAATACAAATTACCAGTGCATCAGGAAAATACTCCAAGACCGTTTAAACCAAGAGCTTTTTCTGTAAATGTATTTTCGAACATCCCATACCCAAAAGCTCAAGAGAGAAAAAAATAAGAGAAACATGCAAAAAACTTACGAACCAAAATGCAGGAGAAATTTTCAAATTGAAATTATGCTTTAGTATCTTTATTGCTTAATTAACTAGGTTAAAAGACACTAAAGCGTAATTTCATTCTAAAGATTTCTCCTGCATTTTGGTTCGTAAGTTGTGCAATGCATTATTTTTGTATGGATGTATGTATGGATTTTAGAAATAACATCTACAGAAAGAGTTCATGATTTATACGGATTTGGAAAATTTAGATAATCTTTCTGAGGAAGGTGCTAAATTTCTGCCGTTTTTCATTTATTTCTGCTTATATATATATATATATATATATATATATATATATATATATATATATATATATATATATATATATATATATATATATATATATAATTTCCATTCAAACAAAATGATGACAGAGTTTCTGTGAGCAATAAAAAAATAGAATAGACATTATGTATAAGTGTACCTCTGGTAGGACTTTGAAGTTGCACAGCATGTTTGACCAAAATAAATATTTTAATACTTTAAGATCCATTTCCTCCATTTTGTTATTAAATTTATTATTTTTATTATAACTTTTATTATGTGAATTATTTTGCAAGGATATTAATTTTTAGATACGTTTCCAAAATATTTTATCATTATACGTATAATTTTCTATTATCTAAGGGTTTCAAAGTCAAATAAATAATGCTTAAAGTATACTGTTTCTTAATCAAAATGCATTTAAAGTTTAAGTTAATGAATAAAATACAACGATTACTGCAAATTAAGTAAATTCACACCTAAATGCATTTCTTTCTTTAACATGAAAATATATTTAATACTACATGCAATGAGATTGCTAAAATGAGTATGAGCAATCTCATTTATCTGCATTTTAAAAGAGAATCATTAGTACTTAGATATATCCTTTATATAATACATACGAATTTCTTCCTACATTTTAACTTCTTATGAATAAATTTTGCCTAGTTAAAATATATAAAATAAATATTGTTTATGCATTCCTATCTTTAACTGTAACAAATTTCCATATATATTGCTTCAACATCTACCACATCAAACGTAAACTCTTGCTATATTAAAATACGAATACTTTGAAAATATCGTAGTGATATTGTTTGTAATAAGTGTAAATAGGATTAGAAATATCTCAAACATTTATGGTTCAAATATCATAATATATTTATTTCAATTTGAAATTATTTGAGTTTAAGATAATATAAATGCAGTTTATTTAAAGTGTGATGCAAGGGTACCCTTAGATTTGATGTTGTGATGAAAATTATTAGTGTAAATTGCAAACAGCCAATATTTGAAAAAGAATGCTAAAAGGTATAATGTATGTAATCTGTACTTCTAAAAGCAAGTAAATACATATGGATTATTTTTTTTTCTCGTTGGGGTTAAAATTAATTTAACATTTTGCGTAGAACTGCATTTTTTGCACTTCATAAATTAGAGTGGTGGTTTCAAGAAAATTTGCCTTTTTTTCTTTTTTCAGATATTAAATATAAGTTGAAATGTGCTATGTATTTAATACCTGGTTGCAGTGAATAGAATTTGTTTATTTTTGTATTTATAACAACGACTGTTAAATTGCGCTGAAATGGACAAAAAAAAATGTCGCTAATCTATTGATAAAACTGAGATGATATATTTATTTGATAATATTCTTACAGGTAGAAATGGTTTTTCAGAAAAATTATTCTTTTATGCAATTCGACTCAAGATTTTTCTTTTCAATTCTACGCTGAAGTTATGCGAACCATATGAATATATTTTTAAATAGAAAGAAACAATTTGATTTTAAATAGAAATTTGTCTTGAAATTTATATATTTACTTTGATATATATATTTTTATAAAAACTTCACTAATTTTTGAATTTTAGATATTAAAATTTTTGTTATGTATTTAAAAAATAGAACGTTGTTTTCATTTTCCCTTGTTATAGAAATTTACAAGAAGAAGGCGATGTATATAAGTTTCAAATTACCTCAAGACTAATTAAATTTACTAAATTATAAAGTGTAAAAATGTATTGTAAGGAAAAAAATAAATAGAAAGAAGTTATATAAGCCATTGAACATCTCAAAACTAAGTAAAATTTTGATTAAATTTAGTTTTGGATTAGGAGACACATAACGTCTTCCTTACTAAGTGTGCTTTTGGGTGAAACAGTGTTAGTGATAGGCAACAGACTGGACTTCCACAATTCTCTCCCCCCCCCAAAAAAAAAAAAAAAAATGTAGAAATGTTTGCAACTTATTAGGTCGGTTTGTGTGTCAAGTTACAGAAACAAACAGCAAAGTGAATTGTTTAAGTAAGGCAAGTGCTATAAGTCTGTCAAAATGTGTAAATTTAAGTAAAGTGGAAACGCTTTATTCCAGCGTTATGTTCATCAACTAAACCACATCTGGAAATAAAGTGACGGGATGATGTGTTGGTTCAGTTCCCATTAATTATGACCCAAATCTGCACAAAACGTCATTCTTACGCGTACAACTATTTCGATAATACGACAGATCTGATGTCTTAGCCTTTTCAAATCCTATATATTAACTTCAATTTTGTGTGAATGTGTGTGAGTGGTTGTGTATGTCGATGGCGGGCAAACCTGGGGAAGCTTAATTAACCCAATTGCCGTCATCCAATCGGGCTGAGACTTCGCAGATAGATTCGATGTCGATGACGATGCATTCTATCACATTTTGAGGGCTGTCACTGTTACTTAAAGGTCGCTTTTACGGAATACCAACCAAATAGCCATACTTACCGTAATAAACCAACTAACTGTAATACAATCACGCTGAAATAGTATTTAACCAATTACAGCAGAAATTCTTTCGTGTTGCCAAAATTGTTTTAATAAGAATAAATAAAATATATTTGGATGTGAGTGTATAAATTCACATTCATTTTCAATGCATAAATTTTCAAAAATAGTTTACCGGATATTTTGCTAGTGGATATGTTTTGAGTTATACTTAAGGTATACATACACTCTCCAAATATCATAAAATAGTCCAAAAGGTGATTTTAGTTACTTTGGTTTAAAATAATTTCTAAATTGAATTTTTGCAAGACAGTGGTATAATTTTAAAGCTAGTGAGTTATTTTATTAGATTAAAGTAATATTTTATTCTGAAAATAAATTTTAAAACTTTAGCTTAAGAATCGTGTTTTTATCACATGAAAATTCATTTAAACAGAGATAACTAAAATTTGCTACATTTTTTTAAAAACAGTTTGGTATTAAAATCACATAAACTATTATATGTGTTGACCCTCAATTAAAATTGATTGCGAAAGAAAAGGATTTTTTTTTTATTTTTCCAGATTTTTAAAAACATATTTTTTTAGAAATTTTTTTATTTTTTAACTTTTAAAGTTAAAAAAAAATGTATTAAAAAAACTATATACTCCAGGAACTTGGATGGAGAATAAAAACATTAAAAGGTATTACGATAAATATAATATTATATATATATCTCTTTTTGGCTTAAGGAAATTAGAGTAATCACTGTTCAAAAATATGTTAAATAACGAGTGAAATGTAAATTAGTAAATTAATTTTTGAGTAAAACTTAACTTTTTAAATATAAAGATCATTACTATTTAATGTATTTGAAAGTGCGATAAAATCTTCTTTTTAAATTGATAATTAAAAAAAAAGTTCAAGGTGACTTTTATCATAAAAGTACATTAAATTATTAGTCTATTGTTCTTAACAACCCATTACAGTACTCTTCACTTTTTAAATGACTTCGGCCGTCCTTCGACTTTGCAGACACAATGTTCAAATGTGAATTGTGCTCAAAATCTCGGATGCGAAAGCTATCGAGTCATATAGCTGTTCCTTGATCCCATTTCATGGAATAGCTATCGAGTCTTCCCTTCCTATTATACAGACGAATGAGACAAGGCGAGTCTCGCCTCCGGGGAACATTCAATGGTAGGACAGTTTGTTTGCGTTCCACGACACAGAATAGTCAATAGTCCCATTAAGGATCGGCGACATCTGAGGCTAGCCACTGTTTTATCGCTCAGGCAAAGGGTTATCGAACTGTCGCCAATTCTTCGCCAAAATAAAAGCATAAGAAGGAAACGGCTCAGTGTGGAGAAAATACACTTTAAAAGGCATACATAACTTTTTCATTTACTGTATTATTATATATTGTATGTAATGAATATTGAGTAATATTATTACAGTTAAATATGTTTGAAGATTGAAACAATTGAGCGTGAATATTTTCTTTAGGATATTTTAATTGTAATGATACTGAAATAAAAAAAAATATGTTTTCTTAAAAGAAAAAAGATATTTATGTATATCCCAAGGGTACATCGAAGGTACAGGCCATCGCAATCTTAAATGAGGGGAAAAATGGAGTTAGGCCCAAATATTTGCCAGGTTTACGTCACTATACATTGTTGTTTATGCATAATTTCGTACCATAAATTATAGATGTATTACTTTTGTTACCATAGTTTCAAAAAAATTTAGAAAATATTTCTATATTGCTAAAAATAACTATTTGATATAATTCAATTAAGATACAGACTAATAAAAATGAAACTCAAGTTGCATTATTGAAAAAAATAAAATTTAAACTTACCAAATATTAAAAATTATATCCTAAAAACAACTTATTATCCTCTTGACGAAACTAGATTTCAAAAATTAAAAAAACCTGTTTACAATCTAAAAATACTTAATGGGGGTATATATCAAATTTTCAATTACTGAACTAAAGGTAAGTGATACACATGTTATTCACCTTTGCTTTTATATTGCTTTTTTTAAGGAAGTTTTAGGAAACCTAGAGCAACCACAATTCAGGGATTTTAAAATTCAACTACGGCTACAAATTCGTCTTTCGAAATATCGCAAAGACGCATATCTTGAAAGGAATTTGACAGAGAATGAGGGAATGCAACTGAAAATACGACATCAATGTTTGTTTTTCATGCATTCAATTTTACAAGTATTTCACCTTGAAAGAATATTTTCCAGATATACAGTGCAAATAGAACGTCACAGTGAGGTGAAGCATTTATTTCCTTTTGCAAACATTTCCGTAGGTGTTCGTGGTTTGCGAATAGCTAGTATTTGAGTGATGTTTTATATTAGCATAGCAACCTTTGAAAAGATATTGTTTAACATCAACTCATATCACAAGGTACTGAATCTAAATTCCTATATAAGCGTGTAAATTATATTGGGATTAGTTTCTGAGTAGCAGGTTAGAATACCGGAGAAGAGAGGTAAGTGTAAATATTATGCTTTAAGAGATTTTTTTTTTTTTTTTTAATTTTATTTTGAGAACTACCAATTTTTGGAAAGTAATCAGTTTATAGCTTCACCAGCGGCTATATAAGGAAGTTACAAAAAATACTTAAAACTAAATTATATCGGTAAAAAAGTCCGATTGGTAAAATATGGACAATATCATGATAAAAGAATAGGAAAAAGTTTTATGAATATATAAACGTGTAAATTATATTGGGATTAGTTTCTGAGTAGCAGGATAGAATACTGGAGAAGAGAGATAAATGTAAATATTATGCTTTTAGAGATGTTTTTTTTTTTTTAATTTTGTGACCAACTAATTTTTAGAAAGTAATCAGTTTATAGCTTCAACAGCGGTGATTTAAGGAAGTTACAAAAAATACTTAAAACTAAATTATATAGGTAAAAAAGTCCGATTTGTAAAATATGGACAATACCATGATAAAAAAAAATAGAAAAAAGTTTTATGAATATATATAAACGTGTAAATTATATTGGGATTAGTTTCTGAGTAGCAGGTTAGAATATTGGAGAAGAGAGATAAATGTAAATATTATGCTTTTAGAGATGTTTTTTTTTTTAATTTTGTGACCAACTAATTTTTAGAAAGTAATCAGTTTATAGCTTCAACAGCGGTGATTTAAGGAAGTTACAAAAAATACTTAAAACTAAATTATATAGGTAAAAAAGTCCGATTTGTAAAATATGGACAATACCATGATAAAAAAAAATAGAAAAAAGTTTTATGAATATATATAAACGTGTAAATTATATTGGGATTAGTTTCTGAGAAGCAGGTTAGAATACTGGAGAAGAGAGGTAAATGTAAATATTATGCTTTTAGAGATGTTTTTTTTTTCATTTTGTGACCTACCAATTTTTAGAAGTAATCAGTTTATAGATTCAACAGCGGCGATTTAAGGAAGTTGCAAAAAATACTTAAAACTAAATTATATCGGTAAAAATGTCCGACTGGTAAAATATGGACAATACTATAATAAAAGAATATGAAAAAGTTTTAAATTGTTGGAGATATTCGTGATTAAAATTATGAACTACTGGCTGCATCGATCCGCGTTTCTGGGTAACCGTTGAAGCATAAGTCTTTAAATTAAAAAAAAATAAAAATATCACGATTATAATCTATTTAGTACAACGTTCGAGAGTTCCTTTCAGTTGGAAATAAATTTCGCCATATTAACCTAAAAGTCCTCCTGAATGCATGTTAAAACAGATTATTGCAGTGTACTCTGTATATACGCCACAAATTTTCTTATTTATTGAGTGATAAATTATTAATGGGTAACAAGAGCATCATTTCTTGGTACGATATTTATATATTCTAGATGACAAAACATAAACCAAATATTTCAATGGTAATGAAGCCGTTGTACATATCAAAAACACCATTTCCGAGTTTGATTATTCGATCACCAAGTCACTTAATACTTTTATCATAAAAAATTTGTATATGCATTAGGGTGTGTCAACCTTGCATATTACATTTTTTTTTATCTGATTTCTTTCCGGCACGGCAAGAAAAGGGTGCCAAATAAAGTTCTTAACTTACATCTCAAATTTTATTAGAATGGAATATCATCTTCTGTCTCCAGATTGACTTTAAAGAATATATAATTAAAAACCAAAAAAAAAAAAACCAAAAAAAACGCCTCTTTTTGATGTTTTGCAACAGAAAGTTGGAAAAAAACTTAAAAATTAATTACATGGCTAACATTAGTTTATTGCAAGAAAATGTTGATAAAAATTACATTTATATTTTTATTATAATATTTCAAATGACACGAAAATCATATTTGCTATCGAATTTCGGCATGGCTTTTTGAGACTGTATTTTTTTTTTTTTTATTTTTTTTTTTAAACTTTCTCTTACAGATTTTTTGCCCTATGTGTCTGACGTTTCTGTCACAGTCTTGACTGTATTTTGAAAACTTTTACGACATGATAGGTGTAGTAAATACAGTTATCCTGCTTTTTAGTGACAAATAATTGGATATCTTCATCAGGAATGAATTGCAATATTTGTGGATGATATATATCCTCCTGCCAATCTATGAGATTGGTATAAATTGATGCCTAAAATCTAATAGTGGGGAGTTGAAACAGTTGTTTATTTTTATGAATGATGTGGATTTTCAAAATGCGACGGATTGCTATTTCACGAATGTGTGGTTTAAAGCCGGTCAACATTATGGTCAATAAACTTTCAGGGTGAGCGTGGAAACTGTTCCTTTGAATTACTGGATATATTTTAGTTTTCAGGTTAGTGGAAAAATACCGTGCCTTTGAGCAAGATCAGTAGCAACGGTCAGTTTACAACTGTCCGCATCAGTATTGGAATATGTTTTTTATTATTCAATTGGGTGTACAGGAAACATTTTAATCATTAATCTGTTGCTAACAAAACCACGATCAGAAGCACTTGCTGTCGCTTCTTCTACAATAGCTGCGACTCTGTTAGATGGTGGCGAATGGCAAAAGCTATGTTCAAATTGCCCTTAAATATTACTTCAGACTCAATAAAATTTGCAACATATCCAAACCGAGCAACATTGCCAAACTGTTTCAGTGGTGCTTTTTTATTGTAGGATTTGAGAGTACTATGACACAAAAACATATATTGAAACACTTGATTGATCACTGAGGGATATTAGAGACATCAGTCTTCAAATTTGAAATAATTGTATGCTTGAAGTGATCACATGTTTTAACCAGTGTTAAAAGGCTTTTGTTTGCAATAATATGCATGCAGAAGTATTTGATGACAAAAGTATTTAAGTGACTTGCCAATCAATTGCTCAAACTTATCTTTTTGATACCCACATTGACTTCATATTCATTGAAGAAGTTGGTTTATGTATTATTATCTAGAATATAGATTTAAATAATATTGCATTTCCTGGGACATTGGGTCTGCATTTAGCCGGCCGCCATCTCGGTTTCGTACAAAAGCTGCATTATTTCTGAGAAATGAATCTGTTGAAGCCCCTGACAATATTTCGCTTAGAAAATAAGAAAATAATTAGCGTATATACAAGGTGTAAAAGAAAATGTATACACTTTTTCTATACACACAAAAATGTATGCAGGTTGTTTATCAAAATTCCAGGTTACTTACAAGTTATTCCGTGTAGCAATTCTGACAAAATCGAAACTGTCGTCAAAATGCAGCTTTAGCAGTAATTATGGATAACAATATTCTTAAGAATTTTTGGCGACTGTTTCGATTTTAGAGAAGATAAAGTATTGTTATAAGAAGTATTGTTATTTGGTTGTTAAAATATTTTTATTTGGTTCAAGAACAATCACAAATATTCTCTTGTGTTTTTACGGTGTATATTTTGTAATAGTTGATGTATTGTCTTTTGTTTTTATAGAGTTTATTTTGTAATATTTATTCAGGGAGGCGAGCATAAACGAAACCCCGGATTTAAAGAGGCACAGTGTTTCAGATTGTTAAACGTAAATTCAAATGATCAATTCCAATCTTACGTTTTGGAAATTATCTGGGATCGTCTTTCATGATGGGCACCCTCTAATATAACCTGATTTGTCAAATTCAAAAACCTATATGACGCCACGCACAAAAAAGAAAAAAAAAAGTCCAATAACTAGTGAATCTTAAAAATAACAACCATCAAGAAAGCAATTTTTTTTTTTCATTAAAAACCATCACCAAGAGTAAAAAAAAAAAAAAAAAAACTATGACTGAACTCTATTCCTACTGTAGATCCAATATACGCAAATCATTGGAATAGAACATGAGCGTCCATAACCCTTGAAATTCCAAGAGCACAGTTCCACTGTTTGATATTGCTGGCGTCATATTTTTCTCATTAAAGAGTTAATAAAATATTGAGGAAAATAATTTTGATTTGCAGATATTTTTAGAATAAGTACAAAACGTTTTGTTTTCCATTTTGCTTAACAGATTGCTAATTCGATAAATTTTAAAATAATGTTACGATTAACTTGTACATGAATGCAAGAGTTAAAATATTAGAGTCTGCGAATTTAAAATTAATAATCTTTTCTGTACCATACATGTTGTAATTAAGAACATTGTTAGTAATAGTCATAGAGAGATTAAAAAAACAATGTTGTGATTATCTAAATTTGTGTGTGTCAGGTTTTTTGGATAGAAATCTGAATTACTTTCATGGCTGTTTTTTGTGTTAAGTACAAGAACATCATCTGCATACTTGAAAATTAAAGAATTGGTCTTTGTGACATATTTTTCAAATTGGTGTAAATAAAATTCGTTATGTAAAAAATTTATAATACAACATCTATATTTCAAACTATAAATTAATAAAAAGAAACCTTGAGAATACATTTCAGTACACTTGACCATGCAAAGTGACCCATAATAAAACCATAAGGTTGGAAGGTGCAGTAGTACCAATGTATTTAGCACGATAAAAGTTGATGCAAGTGCGAATTCAATATATCGATATATGCAAGTTTTTTTTTATTTCTAACAATAAAGTAATATGTGGATCTATCGCCCTTCTACCCCTCTTTTTTCTATGTTCACTGTCTTTTTTCTTCTGTATTTTGTAGCACTTCGTTTCTTCTTTTTTCTTAGTCCATTATGCATTTCCACTTATACGAAAGAAAGTATTGATAAAAAGTTTTTGCTGCGTTAAGCAGTTTTGAGGCTCGAAGACTTCGACTGCAGCACGCACGGATATCTGAGTTTCTTTGGAGAATTTGCACATGAATCATCTCACTTTCATTTTGCTTGTGTTCTGCTCTATTCCCAATTCTTACTTTCCTCTGTAGCTTTTTTAAATTTCACATTAGTTCATTGTAGATTTATTTTGCTTGTTTTAAATATAAAGTGATAGTTTAAAAATTGATCTTATCCGCTATAGTCCTTCCTTCAAATAAATATATACAAGTTCTTCTGCCTTCTCAGCCCTATTTTAATATCAACATTTAGCTAAATCAAGAGACTTTAACCTGCAGTCCTTAAATATTTCCGAAACCCTCTGAAACTCGACCCAAAATATAAATTAGACCAGGAACATAGTCAATCTTTTGTTCAAATTAATCTCAAAAAAGATATCCATGCCTTCATATATGAAATTGCCATAAAATCTAATTTTTATATGGATGCTCTTTCCAAGAATAGCAATTAAATGTTCTTAATGACTTTAAAATGTTCAGTACTATAAATAATCTCATACTATATATATACTGTCATTTATTACATAATTATACAGAGAAGAATATTTTTGTTATCACATATTTTGATAAAGCTGCCAATAATAAAACAATCATATGAATATATGTCTACCATAATTAATGATAAAATTGAAAATTCCACTGAATACACACACAAAAATCTTGGTGTAAAGGAAATAAAAAACAGAAGCATGCCCAAATATATAATAACTGATTACACGGTTTAAGTTATTAATCTTCCATATTCAATTGTAATACCAAAGTTCCACAAAACTCGCATTGGAGTTCAAACTACTACTTGCGAATTCAAAAACTATCTGGAAAAGTCTGGTGATTAAAAAATCTCATTACATCATCTCAAACATTACTGTCAGCTCTACCATTTTTAAAAATTAAGTTACACTACGCAGAAATAATCCGAACGCTGGCTATATCTTGTATTCTAATTGGTGAAATAAAAAAATAAATGTAGTAATTCACGGAAGTTTTTGAATATTTGTTTATAGTTTGTTTTACAATAAGGGATCATCTACATAATAAAACTCAAAGCTATCCGCGATTGCGTTCTCTAGTTGATCGAGCTGTAGCATGATCGACGGTAGCCGTTTAAAACTAAACCAAACTTTAAAAGTTCAATGGTAACCCAATAATATTATGCCATATTTAAAATTAGCATCCAACAAAACGTAAAAATACGAAATTTCATAATTTTCTACGGATTGGATAGTAATTTAAATAATCTTGCCTCTCGATGAATGCGCTTTTTGTACATATCACGTATATTCTACTACAATGCTTCGATCCAGTTTCTGAAACATACTCTGGAAAATCTCGTCCCGTTAAATGTGGTATGTTTTAGGAATCACTGGGTACTTTGATAAGGAGACGGGAGTTTTTCACAATAGTGTTTTTCTGAATGAGACGTTCAATTAAACGTAACCGGAAATCTAAAGTAGGGGTGGAGAACATCGCACAACATTCAATTACACTATAATATTGGTCATTGCAATAAAATGTATGGTGTTATTTACCATTTACCTTATTTAACTCATCTAAATAAAAATGACCAGTTTTACGATATTTTTGGGGAAAGTTTTACATGGACGAAAAAAAAAAAAACTTCCAATATGGCGAAACTGCGATGTTATTTGATAGACATTACATTGCCCTTTCTTGTGCGTGAAATAGAAAAAAATCAATCGTTGATGGGTGAGGCTAAAGGGCAGAAAGTTATGCTTTAAAGACACTCATTTTTCAACTTTTTACGCTTTTATCGGATTTCTACGGGAATTTCGAAGGTGAGGATGGTTAGAACACCTTAAGAGGCATTAACACAGAGATTTTAATTAAAATCGTTAGAGCCGCTTCTTAACAATTGCAGAAAAACATATTTTTATGATTTCAACCTTATGAGCATGCGCGATTTTGACGAAAATCTTAAAGGTAGGCCCTATGGCCAACACTCATCCGCACACAAAATTTGAACATCGTAGGTCAATTGGCTCGAGATTTATGCTGGCAGCCTACACATAAACACACATATATAAAAAATTTGTTAGACCATTTTTTTTTTTTTTTTTTTTTTTTTTTTTTTTTTTTTAAATCAGGATTTTCCAAAACAAGGAGCAAAGATTAAAAAAAAATCCCATTTTTTTTTTACCGAATGCTCTACTTTCTTTACCCTATTTAAACAAATGGGTAATTGAAAGTAGTATGTGAAAGTCACTACACGATTTCTATAAATAACTATGGCATTCCATATTGTTTGATGTAACATGTATGGAACATTTTTTTAAAAATACTTTCGTTGTTGGTCTCTGGCAGCAGGATTATAAGACAGACACTGACCTGCCTTTTCAACGTCTGCCATTTTTTGTTGTACTCTTCCACCATAGTCGGTTCGATGAGTGTTTACATATTTTTCTTAACTTTTTTTGTACCATTATTATGCTCTCTATTAAAAAGCAAATAGTTTTATTTATCTTTCCATTTTAATATGCACATCTTTCTTTCTAGATAGCTATAACTTATTGTCCATTAGAATTTGTGTCTTGAATATACCAATAGGTAGCTCTTTTTTGTTTCGGCGCAATGCGTTGTAAATATACTTTTCTTATCAATCACGAGTTCTTTCAAATCTAGTGATGTGCAAAAATGGCCAGTGGTTGTGGGTTAATGCTTTCCCAACAATCCATGTGATAGGCTCATCACACTTTTTGTTGACAAACTGTATGCCTCGTAGTCATCTTTAAACAAAATCCCCTTTTCAGTATTTTGTAAGATAGAAGTCAAAATGTATCCACTATAAGCTTCACACAGCGGTTATAATTTATTTTTTTGGCTTATTCTGCTTCCAGACAAGCATTCCTTTACAGGCAATCGAGACTTGTCGATAGAATATTTTTCACTGGTATATAAATTGTCTTATATTTTTTTATCAATTTGCCATTTAGTGTGAACATTTTTCTATTTCAGACATGAATGTTTCTTTTTGTCAAAGCCTCATTATTTTCAAAATGAAGAAATTTCTTTATTAGTGAATACTACTTTTCTGTCATCATTTTCCCGATGAAAGACTATTACTAGTTATTTTTAATAAAACCTACTTTTCTATAGCTGCACAGCTCTTTGCAATAGCATAATTACAAGAACAGTTTTCATTTCAGAGCAATCAGGGTCTTCCAGTGAAAGGCACTTGGTATCGGTATCATACATAACTGTTAAAATGTCGCGTAGCGTAACGGTTGTTTTCAACAACCGTGTGTTGTATAATATAATCATCAAAAACCAGCTTGAAATAATCCAAAGAATCGGGAGTTTGTCCGACTTAAGCTTTTTATCCGGGATTTTCAGTTAACGGAAACCTCAGAGAAGGAGGAAATGCAACAGGATATTTCTTAGCGTTCAACAATTTTGTGCCGTTTATAAATCATCATCTTATAAATAACTATCCTATTCAGATGTAACATCCTAGTCAGAATTGCTCTCAACATCAGAATCGCTCTACATGCTTAAATATACGAAAAAAGTCTAAAGTGTAGCAGGTCCCATTTGGACTGTTCTATCTCATTTGCGCATCCTGTTCATAATCAAGCATTAAAGTCCTTTACAATATGATTTGTTGTTAAAATCTAAGATTCTCAAAGGGAAAAAGATCTCCCTGGGTGGGTGATCTGGGTCTTTTTTACACCTGAGAGGAGAGCTAATTACCAGAGAGCAGTTAGTAGTTGATTTTATCATTTGGAGGACGTCAGCAGAATAAAATGGGAGTGGTGCAAGTGGAGTTTCTTTTTTTTTTCTGGAAAAGAATATTAAGATTAGATGAAAATATTTACTACAGATTCCATAAATGTAAAACCACAACAATTTAATTATTCAATTTTCTTTTCTTAATTGGCATAAATATAGCGCATTGGGAACATCATTAAATACTTAAGATAATTATTTTAATCAATGTTATGCTTTTCTAGATGTTTCATTCGAATCTGAGTGATTGGCTCTATTCTAGAAAATGTTGATTGAACATACTAGTTTTGTGGTGAAATCTGATGTCACAACTCTTAAAAATCTACATACATTTTACCTCAATTCAAAAGTATAAGATAAATATTAGATATTTTCCATATCGAAAGAATAAATTTGAATAAGTGTTATTGTTTTAAGATATAACATTCTTGAAATTGAAATACTTTCATTGACAATTGAAATACTTTTATTGATTGAACTGAACACTCACTGATAATTTATAGAAGATTTTGGGGAGCACAGGAAATATTACAGGCACACTGTTTGGAATTGAAGAAAATGTTTCTAAATTGAAAACTTAAAATAAAATTTTAAGCAATATATTTCAATACAAATTTTGAGCTAAGACTTAAAAAATTATGTAAATGATTTACTTCCGGGGGAGTCCAGGACTCATAATTCTAAAATCTTAATTTTTTTAATTATTTTTCTGAAATTTTTATGCAGTACTGTATTACGCATTGAAACTCAAAAAACTATTTCAAATTTTCAATTTAAAAATATATATATATTTTTTTTTTAAATTTAAAGACGTTTAAAAGTTTGACTTTTCCTAAATTTGATTTATTAAGAAATCTTTTTTTTTTTTTTTTTTTTTTTTTTTTAATCACTTCATTTTTGCGTTAAATTAATTATTATAATTCATATCATATACTGTCTTCATGTTTTTCAATAAAATAAGCAAATTAAAGAAATATATATGAAAAATAACTGTGGGAAATTTCACATATTTATATTAAGTAGTTTTTTAGTCATATCTGTTTAAACTCAAAAAAAGGACAAAAAGCAATCACCAAAAAAAAACAGTTTCAAAGTTTTGAGATAGCACGTCCAAGATACAGTTGCCATGTAACAAAAACTTAAATATTTCAAGTTCTACTTATGATAGAAAAAAAGAATATGTCACTTTTATTCAGAAATACTTCTATTATTATTACAAAAATAAAAAAAATACTCTATATTTTTTTTTTTTAATTTTGTATCCCAGACCACCTTGAAATTCGTAAAATATTGACCAAATTACTGCCTAGCCTTTACATGTATTGCTTTACGCATTCGGTATAGATTAAAAAAATCTTCATCGTAGAGTGAAATGGTATTCCTACACATAGTAAAACTTTCCAGGAAAGTAAAAAAAAAAAAAAAAAACTTTTTAAAGTATAATAATTCCATAATTTTGCTACAAACTCCAAATTTCTCCTCTAAACGTTTGTAGCCCTTCACAGTAAGTTCATTTCAAATATTGGTTTTACAGATTCAAAGGACGAATTTTGACTATTATCGGGTCAAAATTATTATTCTTTCATTCAAATTAAACTTCAAATGACGATTCCTTGAGCAACAATGTAACACTATTCCGCAAAGAAAAATGTGATTATTTAAATCAATTGGTGACAATTCCAAACGGACACTGAACGATAATCAAGAACTATTCTTGAAATTATTATTGAGGAACTATAGGGAATATATAAATGTGATTGAAAGACTTATGGGCAATTAAAATCATTTAATACTGAACCACAAGGTTCTAAAAGTATATTTCCAGACTAAAGAAAAATTTTCGTTTTGCTGTAGGTCATTTATTTTCAACGAGGTTCTTGTCCGTTTATTACAGTCTACAAATCAACATTAAAAATGTTTTTAATCAAAAATGAATGTTAAAAAATTTGTTAAATAACAACTTGATAATATAAATAGTTATTTTAAAGCTGAAAATCAAAATTTTATGAGATATATGTGTGTAGTGTTCCTAGTTCTATTGAAAAGGTTTCTTAGTGTATAGTGTTTTATTGAAGAACTTTACATAAGCGTCTAAAAAAATCTTCTTCGCAACTATCCCCAAATACCCCCCAAAAAACAAAGAAAACTTGTAATTCATCTAAAAGAAAATACAAAAAAAGTATGCATAGTTAAGGGATTTTTTTAAACATTCCAGAAAAGAATGAATTCCATGTTAAAGTGAATAACTTCTAATGACAGATTTCCAGGAAGACAATTCTCAATTGAATTTGATAGGGATTTTCTCAAGATTTTCGAATAATAAAATAAAGAATGAACTACCTTATGGCTTATAAAACGATACGCGACCTAATAAATATAATTTTATTGAAACATTAATGAATATTATAAATTTTAGCTAGGAATCATTCAGTGGCTTACATTAACAAAATTTTATAATCAATCGGCAAGTATATTCACTAAAAAGGTTCTCTCTCTCTCTCTGACTTACAATATTTGAATATAAATTTTATATTAACTTAAGATATTTTTTTTTCTCAGAAAACAATGTTGTAATAAAACCAAAAGCAACGTCAAAATGAAAAGAATACTAATTAATATGAAATAATAAATTGGTCACCTTTTAAAAATGTAATTATTTTCATCCAGGAAATAATACAAAAGTTTTTTTCTTTTGATACAAGTTTTGAAAAGTAGAACCTCGAAAAATTAAAAAAAGGGAACAATAAACTATGCATTTATGAGGGAGTCTTAATTTTAGGAGCATCGTAAAAATAAAAGCATTTTAATTTCGGTTTTTTATTTTGCTACTTTGCAATTGGCCTTTATGTTTTGTCCGTGGCTGTTCTGTTTAAAAAATAAATTTAAATTCTTAAAAAAATGTCGTATTTCCTTAGATAAATTTTTCATTTTATCTTAAGTTTATAAAAGTTTTTCTTACTTTATCCGCATCAGAAATAATTGAACTTAACAATAGCCTTTTAGTTTCTTTAATTTCGCACTTTTTAATCATCTTGTTTTGAGTTTTTACAATTTCCTTTTAGACATTTTCACCGAAGTCATAGTTTTAGAGTTATAAAAACGCTCTAAAAAGACACGATAGTTGTAGTAATTATTGGAAAAAAAGTTCATTCTCATTTTACCAGAATTTAACCAACTTTGTGTTTTTCTCCTTCATGGGTTCCTAATAAATGTCTATTCAAATATAGCACTTCGTTTGATTAACCTCAAGTATGAACAAAATGTAAAGGTTCACAGTTGTTCCAGTCCAGAAAATTCTTTTAGAACAGGAGTATTACTTGTAATTGTAAAGAATTGTAGGGGTGGGGGGGGGGTCACGACGGAGATTACTTTGCAACTAAGAAATTGATCTTATCATAGAAATCTTTTAATCTTTTGACTGAGTTAAAACGGGGTGAGCTGTCACCTAAGAATTAGGAGAAGAAAGGAAAGGCGATATAATCCGTACCAACCGTTATTACTACCATTTTTCGATCGCCAAAATAATACGCGATAACCGATCCAGGAACTCCCGAACTTGATGAGATATTTCGTATCAACCGGAAGTTAACATTAACTTGCCATGTCATTATTTAAATTACTAACAATTCATTGGACAAATTATGAAATTTATTATTTCGAAATTGATTTTATGTTATATCTAAATATGAAATAATATTATGGGGTTGTCATTGACTATATTTGAATGTTTGGTTTAGGTTCAATTTGTAGATGATCCTCTATGGCAAAAACGCTGCAAACAACATTTAAAAATTTTCCTCGAATTATAATTGTATTTTTGTTGTCTCATTTCTGCGATTAGAATGCAATATATAGCCAGCGTTCGGATTTCTTTTTGCTTACCCTAAGCCCAATGTAGGATAATTAATTCTTATGGCAGGTAATTTTTTTTAATTTATGTCAGATGGTATTAAAATAAGAAAATAAATATAGCCGAAAATGTCAAAACCTTTCATTTATTTATTTTGAAATATTCGACATATTTCAATTCATCGATGACGGGCAAATCGGCGGAAGCTTAATTAACCCCCAATCCGGCAGTAACTTGGCAGATAGATTCGATGTCGATGCATTTTATCAAATTTTGGCGGTTGTCACTGTCACTAAAAGGTTGATTTACTAATGAACCAAACCAATTTTTCTGAAATAGCATTTAACCGATTATTAAAGAAACTGTTTTCTGTTGCCAAAATTGTTTTAATATATAAATAATAAAATTGCTTTAATCGGAATAAATAAAAGGTATTCGGATGTGAATGCATAAATTCACATTCATTTTAATGAATAAATTTTGAAAAGTTTACAGCATATTTTGCTAATAGAGATATTTTTATATTTAAAATTAGATGTCAACACCAAGTACACGCTGGCAACAGAAACGGTGCTTTGTTAATGAATATAGAAATTTGCAATGTATATAATGGATTTATATCGAAAACTTTCTTTTTATAGGTTATATTATTTAAATCACATAATTCAAACGATTTTATTCATATACTTTGTTTCAACATTTTTTATATACACACAATTTTTTATATACAGAGCAATTTATTAGGGACCTTTGACGATTATTCGCAAATTAGAATTGTTTCCACGCTGTTGTTTCTAGAAGTCAGGATATGTTCAATAAATGGAATGGGTTTGTAAGTGTAGTGTGACAGTATTAGAACTGATTTGTTTTTGAAGATACCATTAGATAACAAAATATGGACTTGTAATGAATCTATAAGATTACTTCAATAAAATAGTAGCATCCATTATCTAGTACTGAATTTTCAGGTTTAAAGTTGAGAGTCAATAATTGGGCAAAATTTAGAAAGTATGTTTCCTTGATTTTTTTATTAACTCAAATGAAAAAAAAAAAAAAAAAAAAAAAATATTTATGAAAATCACACACTTTTAAGACAAAATATTTTTTTCAAAAGTAATTAATTAAAAATTTACTAACACGTTAACCTTAGATAAATTTATGACATAAGGCACATTTAAAGTAAAATTTCATAAAGGAGCTAGTAGCCGTTTTTTCAAAAAGGTACATCGAGGTTTGAAAAATGACATTTTGAGATAAATTCCTTTTTAGGTGAAATTGCTGCATAGCTAACCCGTATCCAATTTTTTTAGCTAATTTTTTACCAGAATTCGAAACAACCAGGCTAAAGTTATTTCTTAAAAGAAGAAAAAGTATTTGAAATTTAAATAAATGCAAAAATCACGAAATTAATAATTTTGAAATTTGTAGCCTTTAGAACCCCCCTCAAGCAAAGATACTCTAATAAATTCCGTCAAATTCGACCGATGGGTTGTTTAATTATCAGCAGTAGCCATTGTTTAGTAATAATCAGATGTGGATTATGCAATTCACATTAGTTTTATAACACAGCTTCTTTTCAATTAAACTTTTTTTTAGCCACTTACTATAAATGAAATGCTTCTCTAAATTTTTTTTGTGATAAGAGACAATAAGAAGAGATTAAATTTATTAAAAATTGATTTTGAGTTTATGATTGTTTATGAACATTTAAATTCTTACCTTTAAAATGATGCCTCATTTGTAATAATACCTCTTTTAGAAGTATTTTTAATAATTCTTTTTGACGATGAAATTCTGAACTATTAGTGTAATCATTAAATTAGTTCATTAAAAGAAAAGTAATCATTAAATTAGTTTTCATTAAATTGCATTTTTCTCAAAACGACATTTTTCGTAACTCATGTACTCATGCTAGGTTACTTTAAGTCTCTTTTAATGCGTTAATGTAAATTATTTGTAGAAAAAAATCCATGATGTGAAATACAATATCTAATGAAAATATAAAACATAAATTTGCAAGTTTTGAATGGATTTAGAGTGATATTTATAACCAATATAAAAAGTTTTTTAATTATTGTGGAAAAATATTTATACTTAATTTATTTGAAATTTATTAATTTATTTTGTTTAGTTAGGTAACGTAAACATACTTCCGATCTCATTAAATCTACACAATGGAATCGATAATTTGTTAGAGAAAAGTTTTATGTACCTTATTGTCACGACTTTCATTCATTATATCCTTGTTATAGTTGAAATATTTATGAAAAGCAGTCCATAATTATAATAAGGAAACAAAATATATCATTAACTATTAAAGAAAAAACAAAACAAACAAAAAATAATATAAATAGCGTGTTTCAAAGTCACCATAATACAATTATATATTTAGTTTCTGTGTGTTGCAATTGATTTACATGCTACCTTTAATAAAATTATTCAATTGCAATAAGTTTAAGCTCTCTAAGTTTTTTAATTGGCATTATTGATTCATTCTTAGGAGTAATTTATATTTTTAAAGTTTAATGACATCAATTGATCAAAAGGAAACAATAGGATTAATTATATTTAATATAAAAATAGTTCTTGCAAAGTACAAGCTTCTCGTAATGATACAACATTATTTTCATTACTGTAATGAGTAATATAATTGCAGGAATTATATTTAAATAGGTATAAATACTTTTATCGTATTATCTATAATTATGAAGCAATTTTAAAAGAAAACTAGAATATGAAATTCAATTCAAGATTATAGAAATTACAAAAGGAAAATTAATTTGGGATATACGTTGAGATAAAAAATAATCGAACACCTCAATTGAAATAATATTTAAAAAATAATTGGTAAGTGAACTCAATTTGTTAAATTCACTTCCTGGTTATTCCCAAGTTAACAATATACAATTAATAATACAATTAAATAACAAAACATTCGTAATTATAAACATGTTTATGGTTCAATAATTTCTTTATCATGTTAAAATCGTTTTATTTCTTGAAATCAAAATTTTTTTAATATTAGAACCTTTGAAATATTAGATTTCTCATCATTTAGAAATTAGATGCATTTTGAGGTTTTACGTTTATCTTTGATTAAGATTTAACTGGTTAATTTTAAGTATGGGAATCTACTTTAATTACAGCATAATCAGTTGCTTATCTTCTGTTTTTAATCAGTTTTTGAAAAACTAAATGCTTTTGAATTTTTTTTTACTGTTCCTACTGGTAAAAAAAAATCTAAAAATATCGATAAAAAAATACTTCTGAACTCATTAGTGGAAGTTGGTTTGGGGGATCATATTTACTATCACCTATATCGGAAAGTAATTAGCACAGAATATCCAATTTTTGATCACTTTCTAATTTTGGTTTTATTTTATTTATAAAGACGCTGGTCGTTGTCATAAATTTTGCGCGTTTTCTCACGTATGCTGTAAAACTTTATTTTGACTTGATCGCCCTTTTCTTTTGGGTATTTACAATTTTGATGAGACAATTGAAGACCTTAATTGACCAATATGTTAAGTGACATCTTTATGAAATAGATGTTTCTGGTTGGAGAAACATCTCTTTCATAAAGATGTCGTGGAAGTCCCCAGGCATCCTCGGGATTCCGAATGATTTCCTAAGGACATCCCTGGGAAGATGTGTGCTACATGGGGTGGATGTATGCCTCTCAAATATGTACAAGAATTGTCATGATAAAAATACACCTTTCATGCTACCTTCGATTCGTTCAGTAACCAAAAGTTTTAGTATTTGAAAAGTTGCCCGGAAATGATCAAATAAAACTCTTTAGTGTGTGTAGTGATGGTATAAATAAGATAATTTAGCTTTACTAAATATAATGTAGGACGTAAGGTGAACATAAAAAAGTTAAATTAACTTAAAACAACATTGGAACTTAAACTAGAAATTTTGAAACATTAAAATTGTGTGTGCAGTATCCGATGGCTATATATTGTCCAGAGCATTGCAGGTTGTAACGTGTATTTGTTAGAGTTGATTTGTATTCCTTTCAACTCTTGGAAACAAATAATAGTACAGTAAAACCACGCCACTACATCTTCATACTATAATTCTGAAATTACTAAATTAGATAGCTAATACTATTATAATGTTATTAACAATTGAATTGTTAGTAATGTTTTTTGTAAAAATTGAGATGTCGTATTTAAACAAAAAATGGGTCTTTCAATTTATATTTTTAATACAGCGTTTATGCAGTTATCAAGATTTAAAGAATTATTCAAAATTAACAAAATTATGAAAAATCGATCGTAAAACAAATGCAGTAGTAAACTTCTATGTAAAAAAATAAGTTGTTGAAAAAAGAAAAAAAAAAAACTTGATTAATGTTTGATGGAGTTTTAGGTGTAAGAAATAAATGCCTATTTTCAATGTGTATTAATAATGTTTCGTAGTTTTGTTACTATTTTAAAGTAAAATATGTAGACATATTTTTTTTATGAAAAGTATGCTCAAAAGTAACTTTTTCAGTGCATTTTTGTCTTATCTCTATTTTCTGCTATAAATCAAATTTTTGAACATTCTTTTCCGTTTGTCAAAATTTTGAGACTTTCTGATTAGAGGTTGGCGATATATCTATACGACGATTTTTTTATGGATATTTTTTAAGAAATGTCGATATAAAAATATTGATAAAAGTCACCGATATCGATATTTTCAAACGTTTTTAGTTTTTAAATAATCGTTTTGTAATTCCATGTGATTTTTTGATTTTCTTTATTCAATTTTCAAAAACTTCAGAACTTAAGTTTGGACTTGGCTGGGAAGCAGTTATAAGTTGCACCTCAAAAAAAAGTAATGTCTTGGATATGGTAACTTCACCAAGCAACAAAATGAACCGACCAAAGTAACTACATTAATGTATAGTTATTGTTTCAAAATATATAAAACTCTGAGAAATAAAACAGACGCATTCATTTGAAGATAAAACATAATCTAATGAAAACTAAGATCATATATTAGTATTAAGCTATTGTGTTTGTGTTTATATCGCATTCAGCTCTTTTTTTAATTTTATTCGAGAATAAATTCAAACCTGTTCAAAGGATTAATGGCATTATTTTCTGCCTTAAGGTTTTTCATAAAATTGCTATGCATTTAAGAAGTAGGATGTTGTACTGCTCACGCAAAATTTTCCCTAAACATCACAAATTTCTTTGTTTGAATTATGTAAAATAAGCCGATTTTGTTAATCAAAAACTCACTATCGTTAAATTCAAAAAGAAGAAATTATTCATTAACAATGTCAATGCCTGAGACAGAATAGAGAATTCTAAGTGGAACTGATTTAGCCTCATGGGCTGCGAAATTCCATATCCACCTCTGCACTGGGCTAGCTTAGGTGCAAATTATGATTATGGTTATGCAGTTCAAATTATAAACTTTCCAAAAATATGAATTTAATTTGAATAAAAATTAGCCCAATTCCTTAAAAAATACATAAGATGAATGGCAGACTAGTACATGGAGCAGACATTGCACCACTGTACCCATGCCTCGAATTTTTCAAAAATAAACTATATTTTTACCAACATTCAACATTTTGCCATACACTTCATAATCATCTTTTGTATATTTTTGTAAATTATATTTGTAAGATTAAATATAATTATTTTTCAACTCAGGTATAGTAAAAGTCACGTATCAAATAGAATAACTCCTATAATTAATTTTTTTTATATATAAATTCATCCCTCTGTCGTTTCATCAAGATGCCTATTTTAAAAATCGTTACAATGATCTAATGCAATATTTTTATCTATCCGTGTTTAGTCATAAAGTTTTTCAAAGATTCATGGTTTAAAAGGATGAAACTGTGGCTCACACAACTTTTGCAACTTATTTACGATAAAAATTTAGAATTATTCTACTTTTTCATTTCTTTTTATGACTGTCTTCCTTATTCGCCTAAATAGAGTTGCAATGAATATTAAAAAGACTCGAGTTAACAGAATGTGTTAACTTAACACTTATTAATTATGTAATGTAATACATTACCATTTTTGAATAGTACATAGGCATAAAAATTGTGAGGCTGAAATTTTTCCTAATGAAGAAAATGTGTCTTCACCCACTTTTCCTTTCACAGACTCATTCACGGGAGCAATTAAAATACATCTTTTTTATGAGATTATCTATCCTTTTCCACATTACTAAAAGGAATCAATTCACTAAAATGAGAATTTAAAAAATTCTTAGTAAATATTTTGTGATATTTTGTCCATTTATTATTAGAACTTGGAAATTAAACTACGAAACTTCGTTTATCGAAATGATGATAATATGATCCATACAACTTTTTCTCTTACGCCTTCATTTATTTTATAAGAACAACTAGAAATGATTTTAAATATCTTTTATAAGAGTGTCTGTTATTTTCTCTTAAACAATATTATAATGATTCTGAAAAAGAGTATAATCATCGAAGCGATAAACAGTTGAGAGCACGTGGCTTAAAAATGACATCTTTCGGCGAGGAAATTCTATTGAAAATAGCATGAAAAGAAAGATCTCTCTAGTAAAGACTGTATTACTCCAGAAAGACTAGAAGCAATAGATTAATAATCTCAAACAATGGCTTTGATTGGAGATAAAAGAGAAGATGCGATTTTCTTAGTGCTATCTCATTAGTTGATATTTCTTCTTTTAGGTGAAACTGAGAAATGGGTATGGGGATAGTTTCTGGATTTTTCAAAAGGTAATGCATTTCTCAAGTGTTTAAAAGATTCTTCCATAGCATATTTTCACTGGGCAAATGAAAAAAAAAATATGCATTACTATAATAATAGATAATAAAATTAAAATTTGTCTCGTGTCAAAAGCAGTAAAGATTAAAATATGGACTTATAATAATGAGTTATAGTTTAAAAAAAACAGGTGCATCATGCAATGATTTTACTATGGATGTTTTTTTTTTCTTCTTTTGAATTATGTTAATGATTTTGAGCCAAATTGATTTTTACCCAATTACCATGTGCTTTTAAGTCTGCAAAAAGTCAATAAAACCAAGTTTTTCTCAAATATTAGTTTTAAAATTGTTTAGTTCCATCAGAAGTTATTTTGTGGATAATACCTAATTTAAAAATTACCATTTTATTGAAAACGGACGCGTTATGCATGCACAAAAAAAAGCTGTGCGAACGGCCAAAAGAAACACGATGGAACACACGTATTAAATTTACGCATGTCAGAGGCAAGGCACCAATCACAGTACGCCACTCGTCAGATAATCAGCGTAAAAATGTGATAAAATTGTCTGTGATGGCACCCATGCGAACTTTGGACTCTGCCATATGCGAATTTCCACCGCGCATAACGCGTCCGTTTTTTTGATATACACGCACCATTCCACTGCTTTTTAGGGTTTTCACATGCACTGCGCATTTTGCGACAGAAAAGAGTAGGTGTTACCATTCGAAAATTTCAAGTTTCTGCAACTGTAACCGTAACCTCCATTTTGTTTCCATTCACAGAATCCCGAGCTCATGCCTCTGAATAACTATATCTCAAATCTTCTCTCGATCTGTTGAACAAACATATATCGGCAAAGTTTCTTTATGACCACCCTTTATAATAAAGTATAAACAAGAAATAAAAATTTACCGCAAATTAAAATCTTTCCTGATTTTTTCTTCCATCCGTCTACAGACATAGCAAAAATTATAATTTTTATACTGAAACTTTATCATTACAAATATCAATACATACCCCTATAGCACACATCCTCCCAAGGAGGTCCCTTGGAAGTCATTCGGAGTCCCGGGGATGACTGGGAACTTCCTAAGGACATTCTTAGGAGAATGTGTGCTATATGGGTAAGAATGACTATAGTTAGACTTGTTTCTGTAGTTGTATAGAGTGATGCTCGATAAGGTATCGACCCCTTATTTCATCGGAGTTTAAATCAATGCATAACTATAACTGCATGCTATAAATGCATAACAATAACTGTATAACAATGATATCAATGCATAACAATATCTATAGCTAAACTTGTTGGTGTATTTGTATAGAGAAGTTCTCTTTGAAGTGTAGACCCCTTATCTCATTGGAGTTCAAACTCAAGAGATGTATTTAACTGTAAGCACTTTATTGTAGCAGAAATAAACAGTCATAACCATGCTATACATAATACAGTTAAAATGTTTTATGCACACACTTTGTTTTCTAAACATCAATTACCCAATGTTTACGTATAATGCAATGCAATTATTTAAAAAAGATCCTGAATAAATATGTGCATTTCTATGTTATCATGATTACCATGTTCAGGTACTCATTAAAGACCTCCACATGTTTCGAGTTACAACATATCGCGCGAAACACACATTAAAATTTGACCCCAGAAAACCAAAAAACAATTTGTGTGATAGCAGTTAATGAGTCAAAATGTTACCGCGTCGAGTTCCTCCATTTAAAGTCAAACATTAAATCTTATTTTGGCTGTCTGCCATCCCTAATTTCTAAAAGAAGCAAACGCATCCAAGAGTAGTTGTTTAAGGTTTCTTACCCACACAAAAAAAAATGAATAAATATAAACAGAGAAAAATTTAACCAACAGTAGTAGGGAAATTCTCTGACTGACGCACGGGACATTTTGACTTTTTTTTTTACTCGCAAACTCATGAGAATTCTAAAATTATTATGAATCTAGAAGTTGTGTTTTTATACAATTCTAGCTGGTGGTAGAATTATATTGAAAAATAAGCATTTTAACTATTGAAAATAATTATTTTAAGAAACCGACGCTCGAGACACGGAGATGTCCCGTGCATCGGTGGCTTATAAATGTATATGTGTTGTTGTTAAAATAATTATTTTTCAATAAAACTTTGCCACTAGGTAGTATTGTGTAAAACAATTTAGCTTGAATTGCAAAAGGCAGCTGCAGCACATGTTTACCAAAACTAAAAAAGGAGGGGGGTGTCAGTGGTTATGGTTTTGCCCATTTTGTTATGAAGTTGTGAGCTGTAAAGTTGCTTGTTTATGGTATTGTGCCACGTCTCATGAATTTTGGGTCTATTTCTATTTCTGTCGCCAACTAAAAAATTAGCGACAATTGATAGCAATAAAATTGTTCACATACAGTAAATTCCTAACTTCAGTAGATAGGTTACCACAGTTTTGAAAAATTGGCGTCAAAACGTTGTGAATTCAACATGGCGTCTGATTCGAAATCTACTAGAAAACAGTTAATTCAAAGTGGTCGTTAACACTAAATGACTGTTGAAAACATAAGAAATAATGGTAATAATCAGAAATTATGAAAATGACACTGATAATAAAACGGATGATAAACTTCAAATTAAGGAAAGTTTCAAATACGTAATTTTGCTCATTTAATAATTACAAATTTGTTAAATTTTGATAACACTACATTCCTTAATGATGAAAACACATATTTTAAGAAAATGTATCTACTTAATTATATAATTATACTTTAAAGTAAGATATTTTCCTTATTATTTATTATAAACACTACCTTATGTTGCAATAATTATATAAGGCTATGATTAAAAAAACCCATGATGTACTTTTATCAGTGCATTTCCTTAAAAATACTTCTAAGTACATGTTATATTTAAAATGTGACGTTTTATTCAAATTTTAGCACAAACATCAAGCTTTAGATTATTCTTTATAAATGAACTATTCCTGTTACTTTAAGAACTTTTTCAGCCTCCGAAATTAAGGCGACACTCTACTCTAACCAGTGGTAGAAGTGGGGAGAAAAAAAGTGGGGGGATGCCCAAAACTTGGTGACAAATTCACCCCCCCCCCCCTCAATTTATGTTTTATAATTTCCTAACTTATAATAAAAATATTAACTAATTAGGAAATAATTTATCTTCCCAACACTAACTTTGAACAAGGGTCCTATATTTAATGAATATTCTGCAACTTGTTTTTTTTTTACGTGGTAGTAAGAGATAAATGAAGTAATAATTCAACATTATATACATAACTGTTTATTTAGATTTAAGTATTGCTTCGAAATTTGCATACTTTCATGAAATTAAATTAATAGAGAAATTATTATTTTTTAAACAGCTGGTCTTTATATGAAACAAGAATAGAAATTTTAACTTAAAAGAAAGTTCCTCCAAAGTTAAAAGTTGACCAAGCTTAACAGTATTTCTTAATGAATATACTTTATCTTTATACAAAGTAGTAAAATACATTTTTATATTAGTATGATATATTCCTTAAATAGCTTTTTTTTTTTTTTTCTTTCATTTGAAAACTTTATATCCCTTTTAATCAGTGACTCTACATTTAAAGGTTAGTGTTACTTTTCTTTAGTAGTTTTTAGACAGATTGAGTGTATTTAAAAGTGGAGGATGGATTTCAGTAGTTTTAGAGGTGGGGAGACGCATGGGTATTTTCTTGAAAAGTGAGGGGACGCGTCACCCCGCGTCTACCCACACTGACCCTAACAATAGCAAAATGTTTTGCTTTAATTATAGTTTGGAATCATCTAAATACGGATACAAGGATTTCAAAACTGTATGTAAGTATTATAATGAGTTATTTGACACTTTATACTGGATGATTAGAAGGTGTTCTTTAGAAATGAAAACTTTAAATCGATTTTTCTCACTGTTTTTTGTTGGTATTTGATTCTTTGAAACTCTAAGGCTTTTTTTCTAATTAATGGAGATATCTTAAATTTTTAGAGCCTGCGATAAAATATGCTTTTTTTTTAAATTGGCATTCTAATTAAAAATATATATATATATTGTAGAGTTTTAATTTTTTAACACTAAAGTAAAATTATTGCAGATTTATTGATTTTTCTTTATCATGAATTAACATTTATTTTATAGTTATTTACTTCGAGTATTCCATATTTTAATGTCAATTCTTATATAATATAGTTCAAAGAATGTTTTAGAAAAAATTGTGGCTAAAGTTTTAGTATTTAAAAAAAATATGTTAAAAATTTTAAATTTTAAATTTAAAAAGAAAGAAGAAGAAAAAAAGAATTTTACATTTTGTTTTTAAATATTGTTTCTTCATTTAAATTCAAATAAGGGATATCTATTTTCTTATTTAAAAATACATTAATCAAAAAAGTTTAGATGGTAGAGTGTCCCCTTAATAAGTATCCTTCCATTATAAAAAAGCAAAAAACAATTTAAATAACTAATACTGCTAATGACTCCATATTTTCTAACCCGGTCGTAACATTTGAAATAGTTTCAGAGGAAGAGAAAGCGTACTTTATTTATGTCCCTTTACAACACTTCCTGTGAGTTCGTAACAAATCTTAACTGTTCATGTTTGCTTAGAATATTCAGAACTTCAACAACAATGCTTCCTGACAAACTCAGCCTGTGATTTTGGAAAAGTTGAAAGTGAGTATTTTCAAAGCTATTGTTATTAAGCATAATAATGTAACCACAGTAGAGAGCAATTAAAATCACCTTTACAGTGCCAATTAAATCCCTTCTAACTACCCTTGGGAAAGCTAGTTAGTGTGTTATGCGAGTACCGAGCTAATTGCTAAGTGATTTTTGTCTCCTTACATTTTTCTGTCACAAATTATTTTTCTGCCTCATTAGAAGATTCAAATGAAGTGCTTTGTCACACTTCAGGTTATGATTTTGATATTCCAAATCAGTTACGTGAATTGCTATGTTGATAATTTTAAATACCAATATACAAGATTTACAGCGAAGAACTTCTTGATTTTAAAATTAAATTACACAAAAACAAAAATCGGTAGAAGAGTTAAACAAAAAAAAAAAGAGAAAGTTTTTTGTTTTTTTTTGTAAGCTGTAACAATCTGAAAAATAAGTTTCAAAATTTAGAACAAGTGTAGTAGCCAACTGATGGCGCTGTAGTTTCAAAATACTAGAAATGTGTCATAAATTTGTCCTCTGCGATCAGTCCTTGCAATCACGCTAATTTCCTTTCACGTTTAAACAGTGGAACTGTCTGAAGAATGATCAGTTATGATTGCTATGAGCTTCAAAGCATTCTTTGCTCATAAGAACTCATATGTGTACAGCGCTGCCTGCTGGCAACATTTGTAACTAATTTTGGACATTTAGTATAAGATTTTTACAGCTTTCAAAATAACTATGCTTTTTGTTTCATTATTCAATCAGTCTTTGTTTTTCAGTTATTTAATTTTAAAATCCGGGAGTCCTTTACTGAACACCCTGTGCATAATGTATAAATAAATGACAGGTTTTGACATTCTACACTTTTTCATTGCTTTTAAGTTATATTTGAGGTATGTGTTAGAATTAAATTTAATTTATGCTTAAAATATATAATTCTACTTCCAAAAGTTTTTTACTTATTTATTTTCATCTAAACACTGTGGAAAATTGTGTTGAAATAATGAGTTTCAATACACTGTACTGGTGGATTTTATATGGAGTAAAAAATGAAATCTTCTCCAATTTTATATATGACATATCCCATTGTTTTTTTTTTTTTTGTTTTTTTTTTGGACATATTATGATAGTAAACCAACTTTCATTCCAGAAAATTAACGTTAGCCCGTGCCACATTAATATTGAGGATAGTAAAACTGGATACAGAATTGTTAAAAATGAACAAAATTAATCTTAAATTGTTATGCTCTTAAACAAAATGAGCAAATTGCCAAATATTGATACAGTTTGAAAAAAAAGAAAGGAAATCTAAAGTATATACAATACAAATTTTGCAATTTTAGAACTATTGTCTTTGTAATATATTTTTTACAATATAAATACTGCTTTCGATGATCATCCACACATCGCAAAACGCATTCACTTTTGTATTTTAATAACATTATCAAATTTCTAATCACAAACTTTTAATCAACTTTAATCCTCTGTCTACTGTAATTTTTTCTGCACGAATGTTTTTTAATATCAGTTTGAATTTTATAAGAAATATTTGCTTCCCATGAGCTGGACGATATATTTAAAAATCAGAAATAATTTTAAGCTTCTTAAACACATTTCAGCTCTTTGTTGATACCAACTCTACAACTTCACTTAAAATGATAAATATATGAAAAATATAATCAGTTTGATGTGGATTTGTCTTATTTATAATACATCATTTATGATAAGAATGATGGAATCCATTTCTCCCTTTCTCTTGGTTTAATATCTGTATTTTCTCGGCAATTGCGATGTGCATTAAAATGTATTTTGAATATTTCAGACACAAATTAATGGAGTGTGGGAACAAATTAAACGTTGTCATTTGTTTGGAAAAACCATAGTTTATTATACACCAGTGTCGAATAAGGTGATTTTAATTCAAGAGAACTCGTTAACACTATTGGTGCATGTGAGAACTACCATTTACCTGTTATCTGTCCGGGGTTTGAAAGTGACAGATTGGCTTAAAGTGAAGACAAATCCCGTCATACTATTGCAAGTTCTCTCGGGAAGCAAAACTAACAGTATTATCAAGTTAGTAGTAGCATTTTACACTATTATAAAATAGTGGATTTCTCATTTGTGAATCATAACAAACACTCAAATCATGTTTTGGAGCTCCGATGACCACCAGTCCATTCATACACGATTTTAAATAATTTATTAACAAGAAATAAACACATAATTTATGTTGTTTACGTGATTGAATCTGGGAGAATATTCAAACTTGTACGGATACATTTGTATTGAATGCATAGTATTTACTATCCATTTCGTTCGATGCAAAGCTCCATGTGGTTTTATTTTTGAAGTCTTACCCATAAAAATATAATGCAGAATACGATGAATTTACAATTAGACATCTTACAGTTATTTCAGTTTTATTCTGAACATATTCTGAATGTTATTTTTACAGTTTTATTTTTACTCTTTCTGAAAGGGGATACGTTTTTTTTTTTGTTGTTGTTGTTGTTGTTGTTGTTGGAAACCTTATCTAAATAAGATTTCCAACCCTGAAAATTATCCTTATTGATATAGTTGCACTTTATCCTAAGTGTTTTAAAAATTGTAATGTCTGGACTGCTTGTGGCTTGAACTAGTTCATTTCCAAGTACCCTCTCTAACACCAGCTGATATATGTGACGACTTTGTAATGGAAACTAGACGCTGTGCTATCGGAAAGACAAATTGTTAAGTACTTTTATACGATTAATTTGAATGAGGCTTTCACTGATATTCAGCTTCATCTCTCGTTTGTTGTAAATCAAGACTGACAATATCTGTAGATTAGAAGGTATTTTACTACCTTTTACCTGGTGATGAAATTTTCTAATTAGATTACGGGATAAAAAATGATGATTTGTGACGTAGTTTTAAAAACTAATGCATTTCTTAGGTTGGAAATAGCTCCCATCCCACAAATATTTTTTTTTTTTTTTTTTTTTTTTTTTTAAAGACAAGCAAAATCGTAAACAAGTACATAAGTACAAACAGCATTTTCACTGAGAGTTTTGAAACCAAATATATCACCAGCATTAGATTTTTTTTTTTGCATACCGATCAGTTTATCGTATATTATTTAGTTTTATACCTCATCCACATTGCTGTTTTCTTTGTTTTTTTTACACAATGTCCCTAAATAGCTTTTGTCACCAAAAAGTTAGCCCCAATCATTCAACATTTCACGAGTAATTACAAACTACAATAACAATCTACAACTTTTTCTGTGGTATCAAAAATTCATAGGAACAAACCTAATGGGTAAAATGATAGTACGTCGGGAAATCACTTGAAATTAAATAATAATAATAATAAGAAGAAGAAGAAGAAGAATAAGAAGAATAATAATAATAATAATAATAAAAAGAATAACATGCATGGCGATCAGAGAAAAGAAAGACTGAAAAGAGGTCATTCACAGCATTGTTTTGATCCAAGAGAGGGAAGAAATCTCTCCCGAAAAGAATCATTTTCGACTCATGACTCAAAAATGAGGAAGCGGCTATTTACGATATTAAAAAATATCTAGAGTACAAATTAATACTATAAAGAAAATCATAGCCATGAAAACAGGATGAAACTTAGTTTTCCCGTGTCTCTTGTTGGAATATAATGGAAATGCAAATGAAAAATATTCGAATCTGACAATTTTCGTAAAATATACAGTGCGAATTTTCAAAGGTAAACTACATATTTTAAATATCTTCTAGCAGAAGTAATTAGAAAAATGAGAATGAAAACACAGGAAATAGAATAAATCCCAGTTAATGCTTATACAAACTTATATTACAGTCTTTTGGTTATAATCTTGTGTTAGAAATTTGTCATGAAATACAAACACTGTACTATCAATATTATCATATCTCATATTGAGCTCTTGCTTCAATGTCAAATTTCAATGCATATGAAAATAAAATGTTAACAATTGCATCATTTTTAGCACTCCACTACTCCGTCCCTGTACAGTGCAATTTTGAGGCGATAAATGGTTCTGAAATATACCTCGTGCACTCATTAATATTCTTACTGGGCCACTGACTCTAAATTACTTTTCACCACCAAAAAATCAACCCAATAACTGACCGCCTCACGAGTAGTCATCATTCCTAAATCAATATATGTATCACGATAAGGGAGATCGCTCCCCTATAACGCGATGGAACAGTTTTTATCCCTTTTTTGGTTCCTCCCTTCTCTTTAACAACTCTATTCGCCTCGCTTGCAGGACGAAAGTTGCTTGTCCATCATTACTTGATGAATATTCTGGTGTGCTATTACTAGTGCTGATAATGTCACATTCCCAAAGTAGGGAAATTTTTCCGAACACCACTATGCAACGTCATTACTACCCCTCAAATGCGCCAGGACTGAATTTCCCGATTATTGATCTAAAGCAGTTTTTCCTTGCAACAACATTTTAACTTTTTTAGTTTTGTTTTTAGCTTTTATGGGACATGTTTTGTAAGCCATCGTTTTATGGTCACTTTTACATTTCTGAATATTTTCTCTTTTAATGGTTGACACTTTTTTTATGAGATATTTTTCTTCCTTTTTTTGATTTTTGTTTATATGCATTTGGAGACAATTTGGCGTATACGTGGGCCAATAAGAAATCACCATCTAACCCTGCTTTCTGTATGCTCACTCCTTCATGAATAAATGCTATTCTTTTTTTTTTCTTTTCTCATGCTGGAGTAAGCAATTTGGGGTTGATCATTCCTGGTTGGTGTTGTTTGAGCATTTATTCATTACTGACATCATTGAAGTTGTATAATTTTCTTACATTTTGGTTTTTACATTGGTCATGCTTTATTATGTGTTTGTCATACATTGATCAAATTATTAATTATAAATTAACTATGAGCAATTTGTTTTAATTTGAAACGTATTTTTTCAACTTAATTGAAAAAAAAATCAGCTTAATTTGAATATTTTGTAGGTTTTATCAATATATATGTTTTGACTGATATATCTAAGTATCCATTTATTATCAATACATTTGATAACTTACAAGGTCAAAGTGTTTGTTATACGTTATGTTATATAATTAGCATTCAATTTGATATTTCTGCATATTTTGCAAGTATTCCGTGTAGTCTCATGTTTGTTTCACAGTTTAAGTTTTCACAGTTAATTTCTCATATTATACTTTTTTTGTCATCCACAACACTATCCCTCCCTAAGATTCTGATTACGTGCTTTAAATGGCAAAATAACACAATGTTCTTTAACTTTTCAAAATCTGAATTTCTTTTGAATGTTAGCATTTTTCCTTTTTTGTTCATTTTAAATATCATAAATTAGATGCCTGCTGTGATATTCATTTAATACAAGATAAAAAATGTAGCCATAAAGAAAGACTTGAAAATGTTCTTTTATTAGTAAAGGGATATTTTGCTAAATTCTATCTATATATTTTTCTATCATTATATAGTCTATCATTATATTTTTCAATTAACCTTTATATACTTTCTTTTGTCAAATCAAATATTCTAGATGATTGTAAAAAATAACTGGCTACATAGTAATTTTAGAGATTTTTAAAAACTAATAAACGTCTTTGAGATAAAAATTTTAAATAAGAATTAGAAAATTAAATTTTATACTTTTATCAATATTGATTTTGGTGAATCTCACTCAATTACTGTTTCGTTACTACAGTACTAATTATGAACAGGATGTTTATAATTAAAGCTTCTCTATTTAGATCCGTTTATAGCCTGTAGTAATCGTCAGTGTTCAGAATCGTACTTATCAGTTCATTTTTTTAAATACCATGTTTGGGCAAAAAATACTTCAACGATGATGATGAAAAGGATGTGTGGATATGTATTCAATATTTTATAGAATTATTTTGTTTTTATTTAACAGCTTTATTTAGAAATCTCCCGATAAGTTTCATTCTGTGAAATTAACTTCCCTACAGAATTTTAAATTTCCGTGTTGTGGAAAAAATTTAAACTGATGTTTTCTTTGTTTCTCTAGAAATAATTTTTTATATTCTCGCAGTATTATGAAGACATGTAAACTATACAATTGAAACAGGGTAACTTAATTACTGACACTCTGTACATTAAAGGTGATTCAAATTCTTATTTTTTACAGAGTTCTATCGAAAATATAAACACAATTAGAAGGTATTAATAACTCAAAATATTCTAGAAATATAAGTGAGTCGGACAGTTGATATTTTCGAAAAATGATGTCCCATTTGGAGATTTTTCTACAAGAAAAAAGGAACTCTTATGTTTTTTTTGTTTTTTTTTAACATTAGTGACTATTTTGAATCCACTTCACCTAAAGAAAGTGAGAATAATATCCATTGTAGAAAAGGATGAAAACAAGTAAAAGATTTTAAAGTGGTAAACGATACTGCTGAAAAAAAGTATATAGATAATACAATAATTTAATAATCTATTAACACATGATGAGAAACGATAAGCAGTTTCTTTTTCATGTTTTGAAGCAAATCAACTGACTAATACTGACCGAGAGTCAACCACAAGCACAATATATAAGTAATAATCTTCTAGAAAAAGACACATGAAAAACACTAAAACTTTAATTATTTCATAAACTTTCTTTTTTTTACACTTTTTAAATATTGCACGAATAAAAACTTAACGTGTTTAAATGAGTGGACTGAAAAATAAAACGTTTTATTTTTGTCTCAAACTCAAATTCCAAATTTTTTTTTTACCTAAGAAAGAAATACTCATTTCAAATTCATATAGTACTGGATTCAAACTATGGATCATCACGGTTTTTAATCTGTAAAAATACTGTCAAAATGTTAGCGCTAAAATTATGCGCAATGTGACTATAAAATACCATGTTTCAAGATAAAACGCTAAAATGAATTTTGTGGTACCCAAAAATGATCACCCCAATTTGCTTAATAAACTTATGACTTATATTATTAATACATTTTCGAGAGTAGGAGTCATAACATAATATTCCACTCGTAAAATACATCTAGCTTTGTTACAACTAAATAAAAAAGACGAAGTATTGAGGTCACATTAGACAATACATTAGAATGTTAGATAATTGAGATTACATTAAAAATTACAAGGGTTGCTCAAAAACTATTCTGTACTAAGATTTTTTGGTAGAGTTTGGGATAACTGCAGACACTGGCGTCATCAATTTGACGCATCTTTCAACCGTTGAAGTGTGTCACAAAAAGGCGTCAAGATCCCATCCAAGTTTTTCGCCAGAGCGAATAATTCCCCGAATTTCTTTATCTACGATCCTTTTGAGGGCGGCTGGAGATTAAATGTTAACCGAGCCTCAGACAATCATTTCGAAGTATTCCTTTGTTTGAAAGTTAAGACATGGTGTTCAGTGAAGGATTGTTCTGCTATGCTTGAGGTCTATCGTCTTCAATTATGTAGCGAAGCAAATTCTCAGGAAGGGCAAAAAAGGCATTCCCATCAATGAAGGAGTAAATTATACCCTTAAATTCATCACCCATATGAAGGGAAATTACAATTGCTTTGAACAGGTTATAAGCTCTTTGAGTGAATCCGCTTTTTTTAATCATGTCAAACTATATTGTCGTATAATATTTCAATATGAAATGAACGATTTCTTGGAGTTGAAATGAAGGATCTTGTATGCTAATATACAGACAAAGGATTAGGTTGGCCCTTTTCAACCATCGTGCATGGTAAAGTTGGCCTGGAACGCGAATCGACATATCCTTTGTTAAATCACCATCTGGTATGGCAAGCAATATGCTGAAAAGATACAACTGATTTTAACTGATTGTTTTTCTGTCAATTTCTGGTATTTCATATTCAATTCTCTTGAAATCTATCACTAGAAGATTCTCTAAAGATATGTGGGTTCGCGATTCAGGCCCACTTTCCCATGCACGATGGTTTAAAAGGGCCATCCTAATCCTTTGTAGTTCGTTTGTTTTTACGCTCAACGACATATTTTTATGTACAATGATGGCTAATCAGACTAGGACCTACAGCTTAACGTAGATTCCGAACCACAACGAATATCCATGTCTAATCCGGGATTCGAACCCGGCACTTTTGGTATGCGTGACTAGAGCGCTAACCACACATCCATCAGATGAACCCGAATCCTTAGTGTGTATTTAGAACACAAGATACTTCATTACAACTCGAAGAAATCGCTCATTTCATTTTAAAATATAGCATGCCAGTTCGGTTTGACTTAAGAAAACAGCAGATTCACTCAAAGGGCTTATCACTTTTTTAGAGCAATTGTAACTTATCGTTACATAAGTGATGATCGAAGACAAATAATCTCTATGATCGAAAACGTAGACACTCTCCCATATAAGAGAACTCGGGCTTAGAAGAATTTTAAAAAACAAGAAAAGCAATCTCTCACTGAAGACTGCTGTCAGATACTTCAGGGTTCCTTGTCTGAATTTTCAAGTAAATGAATATTTGGAAATGAGAGACTGGGGCTCGGTTAAAATTTCATCTCCATCCGCCCACAGAAGGATATTAGATAAAGAAATTCGGAGTTTTATTCACTCTGGCGAAAAACTTGGATGGGGTATTGACGCCTTCCCGTGCCACACTCAAGCAGTTGAAAGATGCGTCAAATAGGTGCTCTAGTGTTTGCGGAGCCGAATCAAGAGACGGAAAAATAAGATCTACCCTGAAATCAAGAAATAATATGCCAAACTGTACTGAGATCCAAAAGTCTCAGTACAAATTATTTTCAGAAAAACCCATGAAAATTCTAATGTGATCTTAATTTTCTGATCTTCTAGTGAAATTTCTATTGTTTCCTCAATATTTTGCTTTTGAATTCAGTTGAAATAATGCTATATACCTTTTACGAGGGGCATATTAGTGATGAACCTTACTCCCGAAAATATATAAGTTTTGTCAAACAAGTTGAAATGATCTTTTCTGATGTCCACAAATTTCGCTATTTCAGTGTTTTTTTCTTGAAATCTGGTATTGTATGGACTCATTGCGCGTGATGTTACCCCTAACATTTTGATAATATTTGTACAGATTTAAAGACGCAATCGTCTATTGTTTTAATCTCTCCCTATTAGAAAACTCAAATCTTTAATTTTTACTTAGGTTAAACAATTTCAAAAATTAAGTGATTCTCGGCGAATACAACGGAGATGCAAGAGCGGAAAACGTGATCGAAAGAAAATGTTAATTAGCTGTTAACTTTCGCATTGTGTGTGCGTTTCAGTAAATAAAAATGAGTTCAAAACTTTAAATAAAAATAACTTACCTAAGCACTAGGATGGGCTGAAAAACATAATATTTTTGTTTTAAAATCTAATAGCATGGAAAAGTTGTGACTTGACTCCAAACGAACGAAGCAATTTTTTTTAAAAGGAGACAAGAGCCCTTGATAACCAATTCAGTCATATTTTCATTCAACTTAAAAGTGCTCTAAATTACTTAAAATAAAATATTTATAATTTATTTTTTAATATAGGCAATAATAACATATTTTAACCTCCATCTTTTAGTTGGTGGAAGTGTATGGAATTTTCCAGAACATTAGTATGAATAGTTGTAAAGGTTTCCTGATTTGCAAGTAAAAAAAAAACTTCCTATGTTTTTCAACCCCCCCTCCCCCCCCCCTCCCTACTATACATGCACATATATGGTGTCCCTCCAAGATGTCCCAGTGAATGATACATTATATCAGTATAATCTAAACTATCTACAACAAATCATAAATCAAATTGAAGGTAATCTAATCTATTTTTTCTCTATCCCAATTAAATTCATAATTTAACAATTTTGTATATAAATTGCACAAATTAAATACTATTACAAATTATAACTTTTATGTACATATTGTATAATATCTCTAGAAAATGAATGCCACTTTCGTTGAAGATATGCATCTTTACTATTTGTTGAAGTAACTTGCATGTAAAATGTACCTACGTGCTCTTGTTGCATAAAAAAAAATCTAGTCAGAAGTAAAGTAAGATATTCATGAAAATTGGAGATCGTTAATGCTTCAGAGCTCGAATCATAACGTACACAATTCTAAAACATAAAATCCGTAATATTTCTTGAGTGCTAGAAATGTTTTAGGGAGTATATAAAAGAATATATAGAGTGTTATTTTGATTTATGACTGACATAAAATTCAAATTGATTCCAGTTTTGATACACAAAAGAAAAACATTTCCAAGTTGTAGATCATACTCTGGAAATAATAAAGGGCTATAAGCGAAAAGTTCAAAAGAGGGAAAGTTTGAAAGTACGAAATTCCTTTTCTAAATCGCTAGACCTATAAAATGAATGAAAATTGTTTACAATCTGGATTATGAAGTTTTTTTATTTGATATATTTCCTCACAATATTTCTGTAGAAATAACAGTTGGTGTGATGAGAATGTGTGGCCTGAGGTTCTGCAATCAGTTTTCATATAAGTAAAATACTTTATTTAATGAAAACATTTCCTTAACACTAAAATGCCAACCAAAATACGCTGTACAGTTCGTTATAATATATATTTTTTTTTTTTATGTTACTGACGATGTTACGTTACTGAGACATTTTATGTAAAACGATACATTTGAAATGCCGCACTAAATTGAAGAAATTAATTTGAGTAACTGTGTTTGTGATATTCCAGCATGAAAAAGTACAATTAGGGAGGTAAAATCACATTATATTTTTCACAATTTATTTGCAATAAACTAAACTCAAGGCTCTTGACTTGGACAAAATGGATCCAAGAATAATAAACCTACTATACACAAATATAACTGACATAGCACAAAATTATCAAGCTAAACGAATTCGGTTGTTTTCCAGAACCTTTGCAGGTCACAGAGTTTTCAATTTTCATAAAGCAAGGAAAAATCTTAACAGACCTGGGACGTATAAAACGGTTTGCTTGTTGAAAAATGTAAATAACGATTTCGAGAGAGTTTAAAGAACAAGACTAGTAAATTCCTGGAACAAAATAATAAATTGCATTTTCGATTGTCTGGGTTTAGAAAGGGATACAGCACGATAACCTACTTAAAGGAGCAATTAAAAGAAATTTTAAGACGAAAAATGAACTCAAAATACCCAACATTGCAGTCCTCTAATAAAATAGGGGTCATTCAATGAAAAAACAACATGGCTTCCAATCCGTACCCTTCAGAATTTGATAAATTTTTCTCACTTGTTGGATTCATAGAGAAAAGAAGTAAATGCCAATGTTAAGTTTGGATATCGTTTGACTTCTGAAATATGGAGCTTCAAAAATAGTCCAAAAGCGAAACATTTTGCATTTCTTTCCTTACAAATGTGCACACAATTTTGTTCATAATTATCATATAAAATTGTTTTGATCTAAAAAAAAGGTGAATTTTGGGGGGTTTCTTATGATGAATATCGTTTGCACCTATTTTCAAAAAAATTCTTTTTAATATTAAACAGTTTGACCTGTGACTTTCAATATCTCAAAAAAAAAAAAAAAAAAAATGTTAAATACATATTTTTTTCTATATTGAATGTCGCAACAAAAATCTGTTAGTTTCATTTTGGGACCCAGTGGTATGGCAAGTTATAAATTTAAATGCAAATCCTCATCCATAACTACGCACAGTAATCGTCTTTAAGTGTAAAGTAAGGATTTAAGTATTCTCGATACTTAATGCAAAAAAAAATAAAAAAATGTGCATGGAACTCAATGTAAATTTTCTAGTTTTGAAAAAGAAAAATCAGATAAATTGTGTTCTTAGATCACTAGTTAAATGTGTGGACGAGTTTCAATATTTTATAATTGGGTGTTCCAAGTTTGCTGATATGCGACCAAAAAATTGCCTTGACAGGGGAAAGGGGAACACTTACCGTTTTGTGTTTGTCATATTCAGAAAAATGTAAAACTAATGCTGATAGGATGTCATTGGAATGAATAAAATAACGAAACTGAAACTTTATTATATTAAACCTGCATATCTACAATTGTTTTAATTCGCATTAAACAATATATACCTATGAGACTGTAACAACTGTCCAAACTTTGAGAAATTTAGGAAGTGAAAGGAAAAGCTTTTTGTTGAAAATGGGATTGCAAAAGTAACATATTAAGCACTAAATGGTGAAAATACAATGGAGCTCCCTCCCTCTATTCTAGAAAGAGCAATTTGAATACTTTTAAAATACAAGAAAGTTTCCGGAAAACCAAACAGTTTATCAAAGTTATAAAATTGAACTATTTTATTCAAATATTTCAATTTGAGTGTGTGTATTTTAATTGTGATCTCAAATGCTTCCATCTAGAAACCATGTTTTATATTTACAGCAATTTATTGCTGAAAATAAATCGGTTTCAACTTTTCGATCTTGAGCAGGAAAGCACAAGTAGCACTCTCAGAATTAACCATGATCGCTTTATCCATGGGTACCTTTTTCTGACAGAGAACAACATATACAGCCTGCAACATTATTATTTTTTCTTTCTACTATATTTAAAATGAATGTCTTTGTTGGAATTCAATTTGGCTGGGCATACTGAGGGGACCGAGTAGGTCCAGTTTTCACTTTCCTTATATGCCAGCCACTTTTGAGAAATAAAACTTTCGTTTGCGAACTAAAACTAAAAAGTATTACTCAAAATACCTATCTAATGAACACATTTCATAAAATTAATATAGTCAATCACCGCAGAAAGAACACGAGGCTAATTCATTTCTCCCAGCGAACCGAACCAAACGGACATGACTTTTCGCTCCGATTCTAATGCAAAAGGGGGGACTTGGGTTCTTTCGTCTCAAAATTCTTTCTTTGTTTTAAATGTAGCATACGTTGTGTGCTGATTAAATGTCGTAGCATGCACCGAATCCTTCTAATTATTGACTATAATACCATCATCAAAAAGTACTTTTTGGCCTTTTAATTAATCTGTTTTTAATTTTTCACTTAGCCATCTTAACAATTTCAGGATTACGATGTAGTTTTTAACGAAATTTTGTCGCAATTTCTGTTTTGTGTTGCTTTTGCACCGTTAAATAAAAACGACCAACCGCAGAAAATAAATTACTCAAACTACAGGACAATACTACACTAATATTAATTAAAATCATTTCCAATTTAAAGTCCTCATAGAAGGCTTCGTTTAGCTTAAAATGTAGTAAGCATTTGGAAAACTATTTAGTAAGACACAAATCTACTTTACTGAAACCGGAGGCTATATTTTTTTGCACAGCAAATTAGATTTTAGTTTTATATTTTTTTCTTTTCCTTTTTCTCTTCCCTACTTTTCCTTTTGCTGCTTGTTTTCTTCTTTAATATTTTTACATGATGTGACTAAGTTGCGATATCTTCTTCAAGTGCTTGTAGTATATTACTGATTTATATATTTCTTAAGAAATTATAAAATTCAATTTCATACTTGAATAATTTAATAGCAATATTTTTATTTTTAAGAAAATATTTATAATGGTAAATTCTTAAAACGCTTAAAATCATCTTCAAGCAAGAAAATAAACTCTAGACTTATTGCTTAAATTATCTGTCTTTTAGCAGAGCCTAGTTTAGTTATTCCGCCAAATTACTTATACAAAAAAAAACCTAATGTTTATTCATTGTTATCAAAACACTTCATAATTGATTACATATATATTCATTGAATAACAAATGTGACATTCAATCGTTTTCCCGGATAATTTAATATTTAATTTCTTTTATTTTACTTAATGACACCATTTAACAATTCCTCCATTATTAAAAGGAATATATATCAGTATAAATCCATGGATTCTGTAGTAGAATTAATTTATCTAGTTTTCAGTGTTCTTGAAATTAGACCTTACAAATTAAAAGTAATGTCTCATAAAATGTTAGTTTTTATGTTCATTTGAGAATTATTGCATATAAAAATCATAAATGATTTACAATAAATTTTGAACAACCTAATCTCAAATATTTAATTACCTCATGAAAGTATTTTATATTTGTTTCCCTACTATATAATTTCCTATTATGCCACTTATTTTTTATATTGTTGTGAAACACCAATTGTATGGTGTATTTATTTTACTCTTCAGATTAGCTTAAGTTAATTATAAGAACACATTTTACTTGATTTAGAAGCTATATTTTGAACTATTCAATCCATATGAACAAAGAGTTTAGTTTTTCGTTGGGTATTTTATATAAAAAAAGAAAAAAGTTTTCAGTGGGCTTTTAGGGCACAATAATATGGATTTGTTGTTGTTGTTGTTGTTCTAGTTATAATATAAGCTGAGATGTGAGGGGTCGAAAACGGGCTTAAGCTGGGTCAACATATACTTTGGCCATGTATGCAGCTGTCTGATATCAAAGAGCATGCCTGCCGCTTTAATATCGGACTTGGCGGCGGAACACTGTCGCGTTCCAAAATCATTGAATACAACAACCTGGATTTAAATGAGCTAGTGACAGTTACTTGACTGCAGGAAAAACTATTTAGACATATACAGTTCATTCATTATTAAAGTTCACTACTCTCAATGCCAAAAATAATTTAAGAAATCTGAAATTAATATTGCAGAGAAACCATTTAAAGCATTTGTAGTTGTAAGATAAGATATTGTCGTATCCCACATACTTGGAAAACAATATAATTCAAAAATTTAAATATACATTATGTATTTATAAGAAAATCTGTATTTTTGTGAATTTTATATATATTTTTTGGCATTCACACTACTCTTTGTTTTACCGTAATAATTAAAAAGTGCTATATCCAAACATTTTGTAATGGACATATCCCCCTCTCTAGTTCTTCCTTACAAAATTATATTTTAATACATTGAAAGAATCCAATAATTTTTTTAATGGATAAACTGGGTTTTGAGACCTTTTTATTTATGACAGCAATTCTTTTAGGTTCTAACCATGATCTTTTTTCTCATTTACCTCTTGAAAAAAAAAGCTATAACCAACCAACCCACAAACGTAGTACTTTTCGCTAATGATGACTTATGGTAATGATTTAATCATTTATATTCAATGATAAATACAACCCAAATTCAAAATAATAAAATGACTTAACTTTCTAAAAAAACTTGGCAATGCGTCGTCTAAAATTAACAAAAATTAAAAGTGGATCACATGTGTTTCAGGAACTGGTAAACCAATTTGAAACAACTATACAGATATTATTTAAACAATTTAAGGGTCTTTAACACATTTCAAAATTATGTTTATTTTTTATACGGGTCAAAAAATTAGAATAATCAATTCATTCAATATGAATTTGAAAAGCAGACAAAATATTTCCACACCTGTTAACCTGTTACCAGCTACAAGTATAAAGCTTGGCACTCGGAAAATCTTACGTTAGTCTATTGCTGAAGATGGGTCGTCAATGTGATATTTTTGAAACAATGAAATCGTGTTTTTATCATTGTTTAAAGTTGGAAAGAAACAATAATTTATCTCGAATCAAATGAATGTTTCGCAATCTGCAGTTTCAAAGATTTTAAAGGAATATAGAAGTACCGGCCAATTAAAAAGTAATCGAAGTAAATGTGATAGCAAGCATAAAACAACTGCCAGAGCTGAACACAAACAATTAAAACGAATCGTCCAAAATAATCGCTTTAAAACTGTTTTTTACAAAAGTAAGTGTTGGAAAGAATCTGGAGATGGCGTGCTAAAGTCAACTACACTTAGGCCATGTATAAATTTGAGTTTCAATCGCGGGTCCCCAAAGTAAGACCAAAGATGGAATTTGCACCAGAAGAGTCGAGCACGTCTCTGCTACAAAGTGTAGCTCATCTGGAGTTTTAAACAAGATTTATCAAATACATCACGTTTTAAACACCAAACACGAACACTTCCTTCGTCCAAAGATATTTGAAATAAAGATTTATCTGAATAAAACAATTTCCCAGTTTTGTTGCATCCAGATGAGCTTCTCTTTGCACCAGGGTATCGTGCACGTCTCTGCTTCTTGTTCATCTTTGGTACTACTTTGAGGACCCGCTATTGAAACTCAGATTTATGCAATCACCTAAGTGAAGTTAACCTTAGCATGACTACAGATTCTTTCCAACACTTATTGATGTAAAAAACAGTTTTAAAGCGATTATTTTAGACGATTCGTTTTAATTTGTATTCATCTCTGTCATTTGTTATAAGCTTTTTTCCACATTTACTTCGGTTACTTTTTAGTTGGCTTGTTCATCTATATACCTTTAAAATCTTTGAAAAAGTAGAATGCGAAACATTTATTTGATCCGAGATAAATTATTGTTTCTTTTCAACTTTAAACAAGGATAAAAACACGATTTCATTGTTTAAAAAATATCACATTGACGACCCATCTTCAGCAAAAGACAAACGTAAGATTTTCCAAGTGCCATGCCTTATACTTGTCGCTGGTAACAGGTTAACATGTATGCAAATATTTTGTCTGCCCTTTCAAATTCATATTAAATGAATGGATTATTCTAAGTTTTAGACCCATATAATAAATCAACGTAATTTTGAAATGTGTTAACGACCTTTAAATTGTTTAAATAATATTTGTATAGGTATTGAAAATTGCTTTACCAATTCCTGAAAAATATATGGCCCACTTTTGATTTGAATTTGCTCATTTTACACGACGCACTGCCAAGTTTTGTTTAGAAAGTTCTGTTATTCTTTTATTTTGAATGTGGGTTGTATTAACAACAATCAAAGGGACACATATCTGCTAACTTAATACAAAATAAGGTTATGAGCTCATCTATAGGTGCAGTTCAGACTTTGATGCTTACACTAAACCATACAAAGGCGATAAATCTGTGGCCCTTCTAAAACCGGAAGAAATCACGTGACCGGCAAATAATTACCCCGAAACAAAAGAAATTCCGATGAGGTCGAAACTTCCCACCCTCACGTGACGAATGTTGATTTCTTAGAAATTTTTGACACCAAGGATGAGGGGAGGTTTTTGAGCTGTGCTATGACAGACACGCCCATAGACGACAGAGGAAGTGTGTTGGCAAGTTACTAATTGGTTTGATAAATTAGAGGTATTTATGGGTTTTATTTATGGCGCGGCCAAAGTATATGTGATGGAAAACATAAAGTTATTGTGTTTTTAAAACATTAATAGAAAAATGTCTTTGAAAAGAAAATAAGCACTTTTACTAATGTTGTTGTTAATTGTGTAAGAATTTAATACATATATTAAATAAATTAAGACATTTATAAATGTCTAGCATTTGTTCGTTTTTATACAACGTATTATTTATGAGTATAATATTGTAAACGAAAATGCGTAGTTCTTCTTGGTGTGTAGGATAAACAAAACATGCTTCTTGAATTATATGAGCTGTAGTTTTCTGATTTGTTGCGATTTTAGAAACTTTAAGACCATAATTTCACCATCTACAAAAAGTTGTGATACAATTTTGTCCCCAAGATGTGGTAAATGTGAGTCTATCGCAATGTGTTCGCTGGAGAGGCAGTGACTAAACTGATGCCGGCCTTTTGCCTAGTGTTGTGGAATGCTACAACATTTCAGCGACTTTTTTGTCCGACGTTAAGGGTCTGGCCCGTGTCTAAATCGAACGATGTTAAGTTCACTAGCATCAATTTTGTTGCTCATGAGTAAGCTAGGCCATTGACGACTTAGTCTTGAAGAGTTGATGGGTACGAGCTATTCGTGTTGTTTTTTGAACAAAACGTCATTATGTCTCTCAATTTGTAGTCTGCCATTTAAATATTATTTCAGTTAGACATGTGTTTCTGTTCATGGTTTCTCGTTCTAGTGTTTGTTTTCTGTGAATTTAGAACATTCTGTTGTTTTTCAATTCGTTCTGTGTGATGTCATAGCTTAGAAATATTAGAAGCTATAATACATCACATAGTTGGTAGAGAAACCCAATTTTGGAATTTTTAAATCAAGTACGAAAGTGTGAATAATGGCACAATAAGTCCCTAAACAGTATACTCCCCAGTAGCCCAAATATGCTGGGCAATAACACCCAACACTGGTCATTCCCGATGTGGACTGGCCGTCGCTACAATCATGATCTGTCCGCCCAGTATTGGGTAAAATGTACTGGGAGTTTTGAAATGTTGATGCATAACTGGAAATATTATTTTACAGAAAAGAACGAAGGCGTAAAAAATATGTAATGGTTTTGACATGTATTTTTTTTTTAACGTGTATTTTGGAATGATGCTCGAGTTTCACCGTATCCATCAACACGAAAATCACACTTTTTCATAGAACCACGTTGTTTACTGATACATTCAGATAACTTCTGTTATCTTAGATATGAATCTAAACTTTTTTAGAACTTTCTGTCTTCTAACGACAGTAGTGTGACGTCAGGGTTAATTTCGTCAAACTGTCAGGTGAGAAAAGTAAATTGTCCACTCATTGCATAATACAAAATAATAGAAAAAAGCATGACACTTCTCTGAATCGGGCCTTGTTAAATACTTCCCGTATCTGCTAGATATATATGCGGAGTTTTATCTACCTAAATAAGTGATCAGTAATTTTTATATATTTTTTATTTACTTTCTAAAAATATATTTTATAAAGTATAAGTAATTTTTTTTTCACTTAAACTTGAAACCACTTAAAATAATGCACATTTATTTATTTATTTATTTATTTATTTATTTATTTATTTATTTATTTATTTATTTATTTATTTATTTATTTATTTATTTATTTATTTATTTATTTATTTATTTATTTATTTACTATGTTTTGATGTCTTTAAGTAAGCATATTTCAAAATAATAAGTCATTCAAACAAACCTTCATAATATCATTTTATCAATCCAGGGAGTTTCAAAAAAGAAGTCTCTGGCATTGAAAAGGAATAACTATGAAAAAATAAAATGAAACGAGTGTTATGTATTCTGAGTGAGCGATTAAAGTCAGATAAAAAATGCCAAACTTAGTTAAACAGTATCAACAAAGATCGATTTAAATAATACTCTGAAGTAAGTTTAAATATGAAGCTCTCAGTGCTCTAAACTTTTTTTTATGTTTCAACTGCAGACATGTGTTTCCGAATCATCTTTATAGGGATATGTACTGAGACAAGGTGCATAGCATTTGTTTAGTTACTCTATAGACTATTGTTTCTGAGAAATGTCATTCAAAGTCAGGATAAACATTTAGCATCGAAAAAAGATCCTTTGCAGAACGAACCACAAATATTTCCTTCTCATAAAAAGCAATACAATATTCCTCAAAAATAAATCATTGTGTTAAGCGGACTTGTTAATAAAGACCACCCAGATCTCTAAAGCCAAGTTATTATTTTTAAGGTATACATGCACACACCAAGCATCGCAAAATAGTACAAAAAGGGATTTCGTTTCTTTACTTTAAAATAATTTCTAGATGGAATTTTTGAAAGATAATTGTATCCTTTTAAATCTAGTGAGTTATTATATTAGTTTAAGGTACAGTTTTCTTCCAAAAACAAAATTTGAACTCATTATCTTAAGAATGAGATTTTTAGCACGTGGACATTCATTTAAGCAATCATAATAAAAGTTTGTTTAAACATTTTTGAAAATTTATTTTATAATTGAAATTTGAATTAACTATAAGATACTTTGGCCCTCAATTGAAATTGATTGGGAAAGAAAATAAATTTTGCCTGATTTTTAAAAGCAAAAGTTTTTTTTTTATTATTTTTTTTTTTTTATTGAACTAAGGAAATTAGCGTAATCACTGTTCAAAAATATGCTAATTAACGATTTAAATGTTAATTAGCTAATTAATTTTTGAACAAAATTGAACTTTTTTTACTGTAAACATAATTACCAATTAGGCATGTTAAGGTGAAAAAAAATCAGATTTTTAAAACGATAATTTTGTTGAAGTGTGTATGTACACCTTAAAAAACATAAACTTAAGAAAACAACTTCCAAACAACTTTTTGTGTATCAGTTCACACCAGCAATCACTGCCCTACACTATTTTGACTAAGGGACACACCCTTACCTGTGCACGCTCTCTAATGATTAGAGTTCCTCACCATGATGGATAACTCAGTGACAGTCCATGAACTGATTCGTTAGCCCTGAATACTCAGGAGATCACTACCAACATCTGTTAAGACCATGTTCTTGTTGTAATTACAAATCTCTTCGCTATTTAATTGAATACCATTAGAAGTTTAGCAGGGGTGACTCGTGTCTTGTTCTCGCTATGGAAGAAACCATCAAATCGATGAAAGGCGGTTTTGATTTGAGCTTTTGGAGTCTGCTAAGCTCACATTTGCTTAAAAGGGCCTCTTAATTAAATCCACAATGTTCCGTGTAATGAAATGGCCTAGCAGTTTCACAAATTGTTTCTTTCCGTTTTGGGCCTCTCAGGGTTTGGAGTCGATTGCAGTTATTTTGGAGTGAGAAAATATTTGTTTAAGTTTGTGAAACTCAGTTACTTTAGATTGCATCACTTGAGAGGGGAGAGTTATTTTTAGTTCCATTGTAATTATTTAGGACAAGCAGGTATTGTCACGAACAAGCTGTGATAGTTAAGGAAATGTATTTTTAGAATGAACATATTCCATTGACTTATATTTGCTGTTTTCAAAATATTTGACGCTTCTTTTGAGTCAAATTAAATTGATTTCAATGAACAAATTGTTTGATTGTCTCTTTCATATGATAATAATTTTCATTTGTATGAATACATATGCTTCAGAGGAGGCAAAGAATGATATCTCAATTTATTCATCTATTTTCATGAAAGTAGATCAAATTTATAAAACTGTGATTATCATGTTATTTCTTGAAAAGGAATATCATAAAGCTTAGTGTAAGAGGATGCCGCTTTTCTCTTACAAGATGATAATACAAGGCACATATTGTCTTAATGATACATTCAATTTACAACAATTGGATATGGTGTCTTTTATCTACAGGTTACAAAAACATAAATGCCGTACACATATTTAAATAGATTTTAAAGTGCAATATATGAAGTACAATTTGAAATTGTAAATATATTAACAAATATAATAAAATATATGATGTCTTCAATTCTAACAAAGCATTGTCTGAAAATTAAATCGCAATGTTAAGTATTCAAATGCTTTCTTGAGAAACACATTATTTTGCTTATTTCAAATGAATTATTCCCTTTATAATTGACTGCTTATCAAGCATTGTTGAAATTAGTAAAAGATTGTTCAAACTAAGAGCCTCATTAACTATAGACTTCCCAACCATTTTACATGACTAAACCCACTGCACAATTATAATTTATATGTAGTAGTACAAATTACCATTACTATTATGTACCAACTACATATTGGCTCTATCATGTACAAAATAATAATACTTTATAAACTACGAGGAACTTATTGTTAATGTTCTCTCGTTTAACCCGTCTGGTGCCTGCAATGTTTCACAGATTTTCATCAAATTGTGAATAAGTACATTGTTTGATCTACTGAAGTCAAATGAAATCGACCTAAAAATAAATAAAATTGAGAACATTATTTAAAAAAATTACATTTTCGTTAATGGCACTTCAAAGACATTTATCATAAGACAGATGTTCGGCATTTTATTGGATTATTTTCCATTGCATCTAAATTTTATTTATTTTTCCCAGTGAGGTTATTGGATCTATCATGTACAAAATATTAATACTTTATAAACTACGAGGAACTTATTGTTAATGTTCTCTCGTTTAACCCGTCTGGTGCCTGCAATGTTTCACAGTTTTTCATCAAATTGTGAATAAGTACATTGTTTGATCTACTGAAGTCAAATGAAATCGACCTAAAAATAAATAAAATTGAGAACATTATTTAAAAAAATTACATTTTCGTTAATGGCACTTCAAAGACATTTATCATAAGACAGATGTTCGGCATTTTATTGGATTATTTTCCATTGCATCTAAATTTTATTTATTTTTCCCAGTGAGGTTATTGGATCTATCATGTACAAAATATTAATACTTTATAAACTACGAGGAACTTATTGTTAATGTTCTCTCGTTTAACCCGTCTGGTGCCTGCAATGTTTCACAGTTTTTCATCAAATTGTGAATAAGTACATTGTTTGATCTACTGAAGTCAAATGAAATCGACCTAAAAATAAATAAAATTGAGAACATTATTTAAAAAAATTACATTTTCGTTAATGGCACTTCAAAGACATTTATCATAAGACAGATGTTCGGCATTTTATTGGATTATTTTCCATTGCATCTAAATTTTATTTATTTTTCCCAGTGAGGTTATTGGATCTATCATGTACAAAATATTAATACTTTATAAACTACGAGGAACTTATTGTTAATGTTCTCTCGTTTAACCCGTCTGGTGCCTGCAATGTTTCACAGTTTTTCATCAAATTGTGAATAAGTACATTGTTTGATCTACTGAAGTCAAATGAAATCGACCTAAAAATAAATAAAATTGAGAACATTATTTAAAAAAATTACATTTTCGTTAATGGCACTTCAAAGACATTTATCATAAGACAGATGTTCGGCATTTTATTGGATTATTTTCCATTGCATCTAAATTTTATTTATTTTTCCCAGTGAGGTTATTGGATAATTTTATTTCTAGCTAAAATTATATTTATCATTTTTCTGATAAAGTTGCGTATAAAGTGAATTTCAATATAAGTTCTTAAAATAAGACACGAAAATTTAAGCTTATTTCAATATTTTTCATTATTTTTTCTATTTTAAACTTATGCATAATAACTTTAAAGACCATTTGGTTAAGAACACTAGGTGAATTCAAATAAGATAGATTATGAGCTTCATAAATACAGAAAAACCTATTTTTAAATTGAAACACATTGTCTCAGTAAGAAATTCATTTATTTTTTATAGCTAAAGGATATTCTAATTATGTCCCTCAATTTAAGTGGCTCGATTTATGTTTGAAGCACGTCTATAGTGTGGCAAAACTAATATGAATAAAAGTTTATTCGGAGTTTATATTAATGTACTTAAACAAACTCATCTTGCTTTTAAAAAAAAAGTTCGCTGTGCCCAAAATAAACACAATAATGATATTTAATCTTATTTGGAACACAATAAATGGAATCTTGTGCATTTATTTTTCAAGTGAAACGGTTTTGCATGGAGAAGCACAAGTATGTTAAATGAGATAACTAAAATATTATACCAACCATATCTGGACAACGAATTTAATTTTTTATCTGATTAGTATTCATTTACGAATAATTAAATACATTTTACTTTTTTCTTCTGCATTTAAACAAAAGTTAATTTGGATATTATGATAAAATGTTCTTGTGATATAACCATTGTATCTTTTTTAAATTAAAGGTAATATTTTTAAAGATACAAGATAAAATAATATGAATCTTTAAAGACATTTTTTAAATATTCACAAATTTCATAAATATATATATAAATAAATATATATATATATATATATATATATAACTATAATATATATATATATATATATATATATATATATATATATATATATATATATATATATATATATATATATATATATATATATATATATATATATATATATATATATATATATATATATATATATATATATATATATATATATATATATATATATATATATATATATATATATATATATATATATATATATATATATATATATATATATATATATATATATATATATATATATATATATATATATATATATATATATATATATAAACCTTTATTTCTTATTATTTTTCTGTTCTCATTAAAATACAGCAAGTCACATTCATATCTGATTATTTAAAATTTTAAATATATTGTTGAAGACTCAGCTGTGAACCTATATATGTCAGAACCAACTAAATACAGAGTGTCCACAAATTAGTCGGACGATGGAGTTTAAATACATCTGAATAATAACTAGGCCTTATAAACCATTATTTTTCCCAAATTAATTTATGTTCACCGTGTTATTTTATATGCAAAAAATTGCTTATTATACAGATCTATTTGAACTCCATTGCCCATCTAATTTGTGGACACCCTGTATATTCTAACGCATTTGAAGCAAAACTCTTACAGTTAATTTTTTTACATTTCAATGAAGTAGAGGACAAAAATTTGGCAAAAAAATTTCTCTAAATAGACAAATTTATAATGTTTCATAATTAAGTATATGGATGAATAGTTAAGGAATCTGGAAAATGGAGTGAAAAGTTCATAACTTGATGTATACTAAATCAATTTGAACCTGGCTTTTTGTTCTACTGGTATCTTGATCAAACCAGATTCAGTAGCACATTCTAACGATTAAGAAGTTTATTTAAAAAAATGAGTTTCTTTTGACAAATAAAAGTAGCTATAAATTTAATATTTTATTATTATTTTTTGTAATTAAATGCTGCCTTAAATTTAGGGTCCAACTAGTAATTTGCCAGAACCGGTTACTTTGCAACTCTGGGTCATGCAGTTAAAATGAATACTCCGTTTCCATTTTCAGAAAATATTTCCAAACTGTTATTCCGGCATTTTTAGAGTTACACCGCTGATAATTTCCTGAGGAAATTCCACTAAAATTATCTCAAGCCCTTTGCCATTTCTATCCTGAGGCATTAATATTTGATCGCTAAGATTAGGAGGAATTCGTTTAAAGCCCAACGCCGATATAAATTAAATAGGTTGATAGAAATCCAGGAATCCGTAAACGATTCTACTCTCTTCGGGCGCTTTTGTCAAGTTAGAGATTACTCTCTCAATCTTGGAAAGAGTTGATAAAGTAAATCATCTAACGCGCTAGAGGCTGGAATACTTATTCCAAACCAAACTACTGGAAATTCCCTTTTGCAATTATAAAGCCGTTGGACAACGTTGCGTAAGATTCCACAAATGGAGTAAGAGTCATATAAATTTGCCGTGGCGTCACAGTTTCTGACATTACAAATGCTAATACAGGGTGTCCAGCGGAGGACTCCCTCATTTGACAATTAAATAACTCAAAAACAATGATCAATAGAAGAATGAAATAAAAAGTTATTTTGAAAGCTGTACAAATCTGAAACAGAAGTTTAAAAATTAGTTAAAAGTGTTGCCAACAGATGGCGCTATAAAATTGTTGCACACTTGTTATCTGCAATCAGTCGTTGCAATCACGTTAAGTTCCTTTCACGTTTAAACAGTGGTATCACGTTTAAACAATGGCAATCGCTTTAAGCTTCAAAGCATTCTTCATGCATAAGAATTAATGTACAACATTTTGCAACATTTGTAACTAATTAAAAAAAATTAGAATCATATTTTTAGTCTCATATTAAGTATAGGGGTTAGCGCATCAGACTACCACGCTGGTAGGTCTCGGTTGGAATCTAGGGAAAGACATGGATGTCCTATGTTATGTTAGGGGTAACGATGGCCATCCCACTGGGGGGGCCCTTCACAAGTGGCCATCGGTAGGGCTTTGTAGTGGTCAAGTGACTGTAAGTACTTAGGCCCCCCCATTAGAAAAAAAAAAAAAAAAACGCATAAGATTTTTACAGCTTTTAAAATAAATATCCATTTTATTTCATTATTCTATTGATCTTTGTTTTTTAGTTATTTAATTTCAAAATCAGGGTTGTCCTTGGCTGGACACCCTGTATATACTAGTTATAAAACCACTGAAAAAAGTTCTAGAAGGCTTCTAGACAAAAGACGGATGGAAGGATTATTTCTTTCAAACACCCTTTTCCTGCCATAAATTGCTACCTTATATGATATTAAATGTAGACAATCGTTACTTCTATACATAAAGTCATTTGTAGTGTTGAAAATATTTGTAGAAAAGGCGAAAGTAAATTTAATAATTCCTAGCTCATTATATCGGAATTCTAGGACAGTTGGATAGCATTGCATAAAGTTTGTAGATGAAAGAAGGATAATTGCCTCAAAACAATATCTTTACGTCACATTTTGAGACGTAACTTCTAATAGCATATGTTACACTTTTATTAAACAGCTCTCTTGTACAGTAGGTTTTCTGGTACAAGAGCCTCTTCCACATTTGTAACGGCAATAGGGGAAAATACCCCCCCCCCTCCCCCTTCTCTCCTTTCCAGACTACTCGTCAACAAACTCTCAATACTATCTATTATAATCATCAACGTGTCTACTCAAAGAAACAGCAAAGCTCCAAGAGAGGCTCGATCACGAGACTTTTTGCATGCTAGGCGAACATTTTTTCTCTCGAAAGTGGGTCAGACATATATTGGCAGAGTTCCTGAAAGCTGGTTAATAGAAAGAGTTGTTGTGTTGAAGTATAATTTTTTTAATTATTGCAATTGTTAAGATGATTAGTAAGTTCATACAAGCATTGAAGCTTTTTAATTGCACTTGACAATGCTGCATAAGAATTTGAGATAAAAGGATTAAATTAACGAATTCCTATGAATTCCAACTTTAGAAAAAATCAAAAATATGAATTGTCAGAGAATAATAACTTTTAATGTATGCCTCATTTAAGCAATACTATTACAGGTTTTATCTCTTACTCTAGGCATAAGAATGTCTCATTTCGCGATAAGTATACCTTTGAACTAATGGTGTGGAATTCTAATAAACCAACTTGCCGTCATCCAATCACGCTGAAATAGCATTTAAACGATCATGAAGAAACTCTTTCCTATTACCAAAATTGGTTTACTAAATACATAAATAAATAATGCAATTATTTTAATCAGAAAAAATAAAAGATATTTGGACGTGAGTGCATATATTCAGATTCATTTTTAATTAATACATTTTTAAAAGTAGTTTACAGTATATTTTGCTGATAGAGATGTTTTTAATATTAAAAATTAGATGCCAACAGCAAGCACACCCTGGCACCAGAAACAGTGCTTTGTAAATGAATTTAAAAATAGGCAATGCATATAAAGGATTTATGATAAAAAAATATGCCTTATATTATTATACTAAAGATCTTCCGAAACATGAAAATTGCAGAACAAAAAATCTACATCGACTTTTTAATATCGAGGCAAAGCTTTCATTACCATATGTCCTGCTATTTTTGCATCACCACGTTTCGACTTCAAGCGATGTCTTCAAACGAATAAGGATTCTAGGCTATCTAATTTATCATCAAAACTTTGAAAACCCAAAGATTTAACGAAGCCCGAAGGTTACATTAAAAGAATCTTAGAACTGCCAAATTGGGGAAAGCATTAGAATGATGTTAAGCATTTGCAGTGGCGTGTTTTGGGATTCGTTATTTCGTCGAGTACGTGCTATTGGTCCCCGATTGGACGACCGTCCTGTTTTACAAATCAAGAAATCCTAAGCACGTATTGGACAAAACTAAAGTTTACATATCGAACTATTGGTCTAGCTACGTAGTAAACAAACTCTAGGCTGTTATTAATTTAAAAGCTTAGGAAAACTCAATAGTTTCTTGATTAGAAGGACAAACTAGATTCATTCCCGTCAAAACTTGAATTTTATTGCGATGTAGAGAGAGAAATGTGTTCTTCTCAAATAATTAACAGTTCGTGAGTTTTGAAAGTGGGGTGCCTACAAATGAGTATAAAGTTTGGGTAATATTGATCGGGGAAAGAGAGGAGAAATATCGAGGGCGGAAGTGCTTTCTTGTTGAGATGAGCTGTTAATCACTTCATTTAAATTGCATGAGCTTTAATGATACAAGGTTTTGTCGCTTTTATCTCTTGTTGCGTCTTCTCAATCTAAATTGGATATGAATAATAAAAAACTGAGATATGTTTCTATTAGGAATTTGTATCATAATAGAAATACTTGGAACTCAATTACATCTGTAATAGCGTTCTGTTTAGTTTATTCCAGAATGAATTCAAAATGTAAATTTTGAGGCAAATTTGATTTTTTGTTAAATAATGGAATTGTACTTTATAGTCTAAAATGTATGTATATTATTTTTATTGAAGATTCAAGAAAAATATAATATAAACATTTCAATAATTTGTATGCTCAAAATTGTCCCTATTCATAAATATATTTTTCAAATGGAAGCAAAGTTTTAAAATACTTATTTTAAAATTTATTATTTATTTGACACCTAAATTCTTTTGTATTGCAAACGATTTGAATTGTAATTTGATATATTTTTTCACAATCTTTTTCTACTTTACAAATACAAACATGGTTTATGTTAAAGAAATATTACAAATGAAAATCACATAAAATAAGAAATAAACAAGGCACCCAATAACATCATGTTGAGAATTTTAAAATTTTCTTCTACACTAAGAGTTGGATTTTAATAACAATGTTTTCACAAGCTTACGTTCTTCTTCTAACGATATAATAAGAATGCCCGTACAAGAAATACAATATCATACTAGATATTTCCTTAAAATCCATCAGCTAAAATAAACAATAATGATTTATGCTTTTCCCATAAATAATACATAACCGAACGAAAATTCTTTTTCGAAATAAGGTTTAATTTATTTTCTTCCTATTTTAACAATAAAAACATCCGTAGTGATAATAGTTTCTAAAAGAAAAACGAAAAAGAAAAAAAAGAAGAAAAAAACACTTATATGCACAATGTAAGGCAATCCCATACATTCCTCTTTTGTAACCAAACAATTGATTGAAATTACTGTTTACTGATAATACAACTGGCGGAGTGATAAACATTGCCTTAAAAGAAAAACATCAGATAGAGCTTTGTAGGAATTCCATCGGGGGAAGAATAGGTTTTACTAGAATAGCAGTAGATGGAGATACAAAATATGGCAGAAGAATAACACACATTCATGACCACAGTCTAATAATCTAGTTGTATTTATTGTAACTCTCAAAATGTTTACTATTTTTGACTAAAATGTTGTGATTTATTACTTTGTTGGATTATCATGCAGAGGGGATTGTTCAAAGCAAAACCTAGTTGAATATGTAACTGTTTTAGCTCCTTGAGGATTTGGATTTAGATACATTTATTAGCACTTACTTAGAAAACAAAGAATTAAATAATGTATCTAATGATAGCGATAGAAACTTTATAAGGTACAATATAGTTTTAAGATAATGGAATAAATCAGTTTGGCTGAACAAATGCATATCCCAAAAAACAACTAGAAGTTGTAAAAAAAAAAAACCTCACCAAGTAAAATAGCCAATAATAAAAAGTTGTGAAATCTAATGTTAACCACTAAACGGCTACATTAATTTCTTTAGTGAACTTATACACAATTAACAATTAATTAAATTGAGATTATTGGGAGGAAACCCATTATCAATCTGTACATGGCATGTTAGAGTTTTTTTCGAAATAATCTCATTTAATATGTTTAAGCTACTTTGTACTCATCGTACTGAATTGCGATTTAAACGCGGCCGCTTGGTGGCAAACGTTAGTTTTCATTACTTTTCTGACACATAATCTCACTCGGCAAGCTTTTTTTCTTAACAAAGTTTAGCAGTTTATTGGGATAAATCCTTTTTTGTAATATTTTTTTTTTTATGTTTTATGAAAGATACGTCTCTCTAGTCGCAAAATAACTAAAGCGACAACAACGTTAGATTCGCATACGAATATTTCAATTGGGAGCGACAATGAATATCGTGATGCAATATTGCATAGAACTACGCCCTTACTAGTTTTGACTTGAGTACAAAAACATGCAAATACGTAGTAATAGAAGTAATAATAAAGAATGTAAGTATGACTTACGAGAAAAAATAATTGCTTCATATATTTGAAATAATGTGTGTGTGTGTGTGTGTGTGTGTGTGTGTGTGTGTGTGTGTGTGTGTGTGTGTGTGTGTGTGTGTGTGTGTGTGTGTGTGTGTGTGTGTGTGTGTGTGTGTGTGTGTGTGTGTGTGTGTGTGTGTGTGTGTGTGTGTGTGTGTGTGTGTGTGTGTGTGTGTGTGTGTGTGTGTGTGTGTGTGTGTGTGTGTGTGTGTGTGTGTGTGTGTGTCGTTTAATAACTCCTACTTGAAACATCTGTGTTCAGTGTTTTGGTAAACATTTAATTTAATGAGAAATAAAGGAAATTTACTTATTTTTAATTGCACTGTTTTAATGGTTCAAATTCAAATATCAAAGTCACATTTTGAATTTGAGAAAAACAAGAATATCCGAAATTCATTGTCACGTTTTGATCAGTCATTAATCTGGCTAAAACTCACAAATTGCGGGATTATTTCTAGAGGGGAGTAATACGGACTATAATACGGCATTATGTTATATAAATGGCACTTCCTCTAATCAAGCTGAGATGAATAAAAAATGGACAACATTCATCAAATATTTTGAACTGTAGACCTTGCAAAACGTTTTGTACACAACAAGAAGAATCAAAATAAGTAAATAAACAAAATTAAGGTTTGAAGAAGAATTTTTTTTTTTTTTTTCATGTTCCTTTCTTCAATGTTAGTAATTATGTTGTAATTTTTCGTCTACTCTCGCAGGGCAAGAATATGGCAAAAATATTAAGTTTCTAGACACATAACATACACTTGCATTTTCTGTCGCTTTGACAATTAACTTGACAGCGGAACATAGCCGCATTCCTTGTTTAAGCAATTTAAAACCTCTGGCCAATAATGGGTTAAAAAAAAAACATTTTTCGAAAATAATTTAATGGAATGTTAATATTTAAGTTTTTGTGTGTATTTTTCTTAGTTGATTTATTAAAATTAGTTAAAATATATAGAAGATGTAATTTCCGGATGAATCTCAAGTGTTGCTAGGATAACACTAGAAAAGTTACCCTAGAAACACTCGGGGTAACAACTAAGGTAATAACTAGTTAATACCCCAGTTATTCTAGGTAATAACTCAAGGTCAACTCTAACAACTCTAGGTTATTCTAGGTCACTCCTAGTAACACTAGGGTAATAACTAGGGTGATTCTATGTAGGAATTTTCTTCACTAAAATTATGAAATAAAAAAACGCCGTTTCTTTCCTAGAACTAGGCGTTCCAGAGTATTTTAATTGCAAACCAAAAGAAATTTACTTTATTATCACTTTTGTGGGTAATCAACTCAATTTTAAAAAGTATAACTGTTCACACATTAGATAATTTGTAAAAAAAAAAAGTCTTTATATTCTAATTCTTTTCTTTATTTAAACATATTCATAAAAACTTATACTCTTGAAATCATTCCTTCATTCGCTTAACCCCAATGTTGCATTTTGCGAAGCTTTTTTACACTTTGAGTCATCCGTTTCTCGTCTGTCTTACCGAGGGTAATGTAATTAAAACTCCATCCAGTAAAAAATTTTAAAAGAAAAATACAATATCATGTAATACACCGATAAATGTTCAAGTGGTAATAATGGTCATATCCAAAAAGCAAAGAATGCTATGAACCAAAAATATTGCTGCTTCATACAGTTTATAATGATATGCACCCACACTAGAAATTTGGCTTACCTGATAATTACTGAAGCAATTCACCACCACACTAAGCATGATTGATTACACAATGTCCCATCTTATATTATAATTGATTGACTGATGCTTCGATATCGCTTATTACCCTATAATTGTTATGAAAAGTAGAGCTTTAGAAGCTGCTAATTCTATATTGGTTTATAGATTAGTTCTTTATAGCTGCTTTTAAAATGCATCTCTTTCTATGGCATTTTCTGCCTAATTAGGTAGATTTTGTTATCATTCTTTGTTTCGCTATGAGTGGTTTTTAAAAATATTGACATATTTTGATGAATTCGATATCAAATTTAAAATACCAAAAGTCTATATAGTTGATAGAAACATTTGTTTTAAGGTTTCGTCAAGGTAATTAGCATTAAATCATAAAATCGATATTTTCAAAAATAAATAATGGACATATATGAAATGTTTTGGTTTTAGTGCATTTTCCTTAATTTATGTTTGACTACCATACTCAAATTGGAAGGATTATGTCTGAATACTCTTTCTCAGTGTATTTATTTACTTAATTATTTCAAACCAACGCAATTTAAAATGAGGTTATTAAAAAGTCTCTCATTCATACACTTCATAAAATTCAATCGTCATATATATATATATTTCAGTATCCTTAATAAATATGCAGTTATTGAATAAAATTGGCTTGATAACTTGGAACATTTTGAATGGTATGCTTGACTGAAATATTTAATTGTATTTGACTAAATATTTTTGTTTTACAGAAAGTAAATCACAATGACTATGTATTTGTTTTTAATGTCGCTATGCTTTTCTTTCTAAGTGTACTGAAAAATAATACATTTTTTTAATTTACCATTTAAGGGGATTTGGTACCCCTTGTTTTAACAAAAAATTATAAAAATATCGTTTTCTGTTTTATGCGTACTTATAATTTTTGAAACCTTCTCCTTATTTCTGACAAGGAAATTGCACAAGTGAGGAAAATGAATATTTTTTGTATGTTCTAGTGTTATCCAACGATTATATTTGAGCAGTGCAATTATTATTTTTTTTTTATCTTTATTCTTTCAATTAATCAAAAATCGAGTTTGAAATCAAAGCAAAAGTCACGTGATCAAAAACGCATAAAAAATCCCATGACGTTCTTACGCATAGATTCCGTCGAAAATCCGAGACGAAACCTGGTCTAAAACAGGTTTTAGACTGGTTCATCATCTGCGCGTTGACGTCACACGCAAAAGTAGCTTTTTCCTGCCAAATCGCAAAATGAAAAACTAAATATTTTTTTTAATTATCAATACGAGGGCAAATTTGTGAAAAAATGGTATTGTTTTTTATGATTTTTTCTCTACTTTTATTTAAATATAAAACCAAAAAACGTGAAAGATCCTCATTGCCGAAAAATTATATTTTTATAAAGAATTAAGCATAGCTGCAATAGCTCCTTCTATGTTTCGATCGCATTTTTCTTAGTTCGTGTTTTTTTTTGGAATTCTCACCTTACTCAAAATGCTAAAACTCCAGAAATTATAAATGAAAAGACTTACAAAAATTTTACTCAATTCTAAAGACATATTTGACAAAAGTAGACATAGATTTTTGAATAAAATGTGAACTTTTTTTTGAATTTAAATGTTGAGAAATGTTCTTTTGTACGAAATATAGGTTTTACGACAATTTTACGGATGTTACAGACATACAATAGGTTTTACAGACAGTAGATTTTACGAATGGTAAAGTATTTAGTGTTTTTCTCCAAAACTATCTTGCTTATTCAAATTCCGATGTCTAAAAGAGTATATTACTCGAAATATTTTTTTTTTTTAAATCAGGAAAAAATATTGAAGAAAAATTATAGAATTTGAAATTCATTAATGTTTTTTTTTTAATTTTAAAATGTTGAGCACTGTGTGAACTGCTTTTAAAATAAAATTTAGTTTTTGCCTCGTAATACTTCCAAATATGTAAAAATTATAATTTAAAAGGCGTAATTAATATTTGTAATAAATGTTTTTAAGTCAGCTATTCCAATAATTTTTCGAACTATTTAAGAGCTCAATTCGTTTTTCATAAGCTTTAAAAAAATATCCTTCCAGCATCATATTACATAGGGAAATGAAGGTAATTAAAACATATTTGCAAAGGAAAAAAAAAAAAAATGTTTGTCAAACACACCATTGTTACCAAATCAAACTTCCTCCGAAAAATAAATTTTTAGCATTGTTTTTCAAAATACTCTTTGGCCATATATGACGTCACCACTTGCCCTCTATTATCCTCCTACACAAAACTCTTACAGGTTTCGGATGACAATATAGCAACCAACGGCTTTTTTCAAAACGCCTCCGCTTTCGTTAATACGAGAGCGTCACTTCATTTCTTGAGACTTGTTTTGAATTTGTTTCGTAAGTTAGTTTGCTTTTGTTCTGTATTTTTGTTTTCTTTATTTTTTGCCAGAGTATTAGGTGATGGGGAAATTTGATTAAAAAGTTCTAGATACATAAATAATTCCAAAAATATTCAAAAGAATAATACAATAAACATGAAAAATAACTATCCATAAATTGAGAGATTAAATGTTAAGTATTAATGTTGTCACTGATTTGTGAACAGTGAAGCTGGGTTAAAGTACTTTTTTACAAATACATAGCACGATCTAAAAATGCAAGATACAAACCGCATAGAACTAACTATGAGTGTGGAACATCGCGAAACTTTAAATTACACTATAACATTGGTGGTTGCATTATAATTTAATATGATGTCATTTACCGTTTTCATACTTTCCCTCATTTAAATAAAAAATCTTGACAATAATTTTTGTTTGTGGAATTTAGGTACTATAGTCATATATGGTTGATTAATAATTTCTTAAATACTGTCACCATTTTTTCATTGAGACATTTATTAAAAGCAGATTTGTAAATGATAGCATAGTTACTGGTTGCTTTAGTATCAACATTCAGCATACGTGATAGTAAATCTTTAAAATTTTTAATGTTCTGGTAAATTTCCTTGTTATAGTTGAGTATTTAAAAGATTTATTGGTATAACTTTTATTAGTATACACACGGACATCCCAATTAGATTCCTGTTCCCAGGCAGCACACTATATGCTTAGTAGGGATTACATTATTTGCACAAAAGCTGTATTTTGGTACGATACCTAAATTAAACTCGACGAGTTTTGACGAACAATCATCCAGGAGAGAAAATGCAATATACATGCACTTCCAGTATAATGATTGTCCGAAATCTATGGTAGGCAGATGTCTATGTATTTCGGAATTTATGTTGTGACAGCTAATGCTAATATAAATTACGTATTTCATTTAAATTTTCAAACAATTTCATGAACCATCATAGAATAGTTATAATTACTTGATCAAAAGATGTTTTCTTCATAATATGTTCCTTAAAATTATGAGTCAGCCTTTTTATTCAGAGAGAAACAACGCATTTCAGTGGGACCGGAAATCAAACATTTACCTCAACGTCCATTTTGAAAATATTAATGTATTTCAATATTAAATATTAATTACAAAATAGTATAATCTGATGCTAAATGCTTCCATGAAAAGTATTTAGAATATCTATGGAAAAGAAAATCATCAAAATTGAAACGCACATTTTTATTCTTTAAACTCTGCTTTATAAAAACGCTGTTTTTTCATACAAATGTACTATTTTCTCAGAATCTCATAAATATTTTACATAATTTTTTTTTTCTTCTTTTAAATATTGTACTTTTAAACAGACAAACACATGGTTTTCAGATAAGTAAATATCAACTGTTTACAAAAAAAAAAAAAAAAAATGTAATCAAATTTTTATTTGAACTTTTCATTTTTTTTTTTTTTTTTTTAACTTTAATTACAAATACTTTTCTTTTTTACAAAAGTCCGTCTATTAAAAAATGTTTTAGTATTTGTAGATTAATTTTTAAACCAATGGTACAAGTAGTTTCTGAGTAAAGTGTAACATTGGTTAAATGGAGCCTTCTGATACCCCTTTTATCTTAGTTAAATCTAAACGGAGGAGCTTACTGGGCAAAAATGTTACATTAATGTTTTTCTCAAAGTTATTTTCTACATTAAGTTGTCATAATTTATTTAGATGGGCACATTTCATTTCATTTTTGTAATTTAAAAATTGCCAGTTTTTTTGTATGCTTCTTTAAAATATTTCAAAAAATATAAGAAGACCCATGATTCATTATGAAATTTATAATTTATGTGAAAACTCATGACTCAATTACTTTCATATCTGGATTTTCATCTTTAACACCAAAACTTAAATTATAAATACAAATAATGAATACATAAATATGTTAAGAAAATAACACATGCTCAGTATTCTGGTCCAGAAAAATTGACATATAATATGATATTTATCTCCTCTATTATACTAAAATTGAAAAAAAAAAAAAAAAAAAAAAAAAAAAAACGACAATATTTATAGTTTTGATTTTAATAACAAGATAAAGCTGGTTTGAATCCATATGTTGTCTTTACGATTTTATTTAGTTTTCTTTCATATTTAAGACCCCTGTCAAACAAAAAAGCTACAATGCACGATTGGATTTTTACCAATTAATGGTATTTTTAATGATTCATACGCAATAAATATTACAATTTTTCCACCTTATGTTGTAAAGCACAGATATGATCAAAAATGTGTTTGTGGTGTGTTGCATTATTGTATTGAAGGTAGCGAAGATAACGCAGTGACAAAATACTTATTCGTTTTGATATTGAGTACGACCTCTGTAAAAGTCATGTTCTTGCATATTGGATCATATTGCTAGAGTAATAACAAAAAATAACGAGAAAAAATTGATAAGGAAGGTGTTCAATTTTTAAGACATTATTAAAATATTAAACACAAATTTTCCTTAAAAATTGACTTTATTTTATGACAATCATTTTCTGGTATTCCAAAATCCCTAAAGTTGTCATGAAAATTGATGAAACATAATATTGAAAACAATTTACATTTTGAATAAAAGTATGGCTATGGATTTTTCCTTGAAAGTTTGACTTTTCAATTCAGTTTTAATAAGAATATATTACCCGTTCAAACAAAAATTAGCGGAATTCATTCATGAAGTACCTTTCAAGGGTAAAATCACTTGATTGAATTGTAATACATAATTTATCAATTTCTCATCAACCATTGTAAAGAATTAAATCCATTTAACATATATTGCTAACAAAGAAACATCTTCTTTATTTTGCAATTTTATTAAACTGCATATTGATATACCTCAAGTAGTACATTTTGAATAAAAGTATGGCTATGGATTTTTCCTTGAAATTTTGACGTTTCATTTCAGTTTTAAAGTGTACATATTACCCCTTCAAACGAAAACGAGTGGAATTCATTTATGAAGAACCTTTCAAAAGTAAAATCACTTGATATGAATTGTATTACAGAATTTCACAATTGCTCATCAACCAACGTAAAGGATTAAATTTATTTAACATATATTGCTAACAAAACAACATCTTATTTATTTTGCAATTTTATGCAACTTCATATATCTCAAGTACTCAAATGCTTAGTTATGTTTACTTTAGTAGTATTAGTTCGGTATGATGAAGTTGACTTCTCAAATCCCTCGGAAAATAAACTTTGCAGTGGTAAGAACAACACCCTATCTCAAGTTGTTCCTTATTTGTATGCGCGGGTTCATGCAATTCGTATGTTGTGGTAGCCTAGATAATGAAACTGTTCGTTGTATATAAAGCAACGCCTCTTCCAACTAGTCGCCTCGATCGTTAAGTATTTTATTAATCGCCTACAGAATTATCATTACTTCGGCAGCTGGGACTTGCAGTATATTACACTCCTGTTTTGACGTCATTTTATCGTAGTAATATATATTTTGAGATATTCTTAGTATGAGGTCAGATACATTTAAATGTTCATAATTTTAATATTTTGTTAAACTCCAGTCTTGGTAAAATTTGTCTGAATGCCAATCATAGTTCTTGAAAATTATCGCGCTGGTTAGGTATTCAGATCAAAATATTCTGAATTTGGAGCAGTTTTTCTTAAATGGAATTGGTATCTTTACATAATTTTTTAATTGAAATAAACTTCAAGTTGTCTACATAATAATCCATTCAGAAGCTAGAATTTATTGTTGAAACACATTTCACTTCCCTTTTCTAATGCATTTTATAAATAAACATTTATACTTATTTTAGCAGAACTTTTTAAATTTATAGATAATGTTAATGCTTTAGATGCATAATTATTATTAAATTCGTGAAAACCCACCATTTTATTTAGAAATACTTTCAAATGTTTAGTTTGGTATTTCTAAGGATTACTCAAATTTAAATTTAATTACATTAGGAATTCACTATTTTTAAAAGTAGCATTTTCTTCAGAAATTAAAACATATATCTACAAATTAAGCTATCTTTGAATGTATATATTTAATAACAGTCCCAACTTTGTATATTTTAAACGTTAAATATACAGGAGACTTAGTCAACTATTGCTTATGTGTTGATGATACTTAAAAACCAAATAACTTCCTCTGAAAGTAGTAATATTATATATGAGGTAAAAAAGTTACTTCAATTCGAGTGACATTTAATAATTTAATAAATGTAGGATTTTCATTCAAACTGCAATTTAATGTTTTGAATATCATTCAACCCCGTATTATCAAATTGTTATCTTATTTCAAAATATCTATTCATATTCGAAAACTAGTTTACAGGATTTATAATAATTTACATGCACATTATATTAGTTTTTATTTGGAAATTATCACTACATTTTAAGCTAAGATATTTATTTATTTTAGACTATTTCTGTTAATCGAAAAACCAATAGTTTTTATTTGATTGGGTATAAATAATTCTAAATATATAAATTATTGAGATAGAAGATAACTGAGTGAACTATATGTAATCCTTAGACAAATTTAATTCCAAATATGTAATCATAAGTCTTATGAAATTGAATAGAATACAATAACAATTGTATTCATATATATACAAATAATTGGTAATTTAGGTAAATTGATTAATTTCTATTAAATTTAGAAATTATAATCAGATGACTCAAAATGTGCAACATTTAAACTTAATTGTTTAATTGAAAGAAACTATGTATTTAATGAAATGATTTTAGACTTGTTATACATTAAAGGGGTACAAGGCATAAAAAATATAAAATGTCTTCCACTATTATGGATAATTCCCATTTTATGATTTTCTGGTTAAAAGTATTTAGAATATTCTATTTGGATAAAATATTTTATGATAAAACCGCAACTGATTTTTGTTTAAAAATTTAGATTTTGTAAACTGTCAGTAATTTTCTTGTTTAAGTTCAAAACTTATTATTCAATATACATTTTTAATACTAAAATCAAAGAAAGATTCATAATTTTTTAATTTTAGTTCATCAACATTAGAAGATTTTTTTAAAAAACGTTTAATTCTAAAATTTCAGCATTTTTATTATTTTTTTTATATCTAGACGTTTTTAAAATTGATATCAATAAATCAAAAATGCAAATTAAGGGGACACCCTACCATCTAATTTTTTTTTTCAATTATTGCATTATTAAATTAAAAAAAATAGATGTCCATTATTTGAATTTATATGAAAGAACAACATTTCACTAACTAAACTTTTTTTTAAAAAAAATTTTAAATTAAAAAAATTCAAATTTGTCACACATTTCTAAAATGCTAAAACTTTTTTAAATACTAAAAAACTCTTTGAATTATATTATATAACAATTTGCATAAAAATCTGGACTACTTATAATAATTAATTATAATATAAATGTTTATTCATAATAACACACAAAAATAAAAACGATAATTCTGCAAACATTTATTTATTGTTCAAAAAAATTAAAACTACAGCATATTTTGTTAATTAGAAAGCCAATTTATAAAATAGACATACGTTACAACATGCTCTAAAAATTTAAGATTTCTCCGTTAATTAGAAAAAAGCCTTAGCGTTTAAAAAAAAAAACTAATCTCAACAAAAAACAAACAGTGAAAAAAATTGATTTAAAGTTTTCATTTCTTAGGATCATAATCCAATCATCTAGTATAAAAAGTGAAATTACTCATTAAAAACGTAGATACAGTTTAAAATTTTGCATGCGTATTTAAAATATTCCAAACTAAAATTTTAGCATATAAAAAAAAAAAAAAAATTTGCTATTTTTAGGGTAAAGTGTATATTTAAAGTATATCTGTGAAAATTTTCACGTATTAATTATTCACAACTCCAGAGTTAAAATGATTCAAGTTCGAAAAGGTGGGGAAATAATATTATCATCAAGAAAACTGGAGTTTAAATTTTAGAATGGCATGGTTGAAAAGCAACTGTCATGGTGTAAATTCATTAATAATATAAACTGTAATTCATTTAGAGTATAACTTTTGATTTCTTTCAATTGAAATCTATCAATATTGTTTTAAAACAGTAAAAAAATATGAAAATTTCATACATTTAGTGTTCCCTAAAAAGCTATTATTTCCGCATTTATTAGTTAAAAAAAAGTTTTAACAAATTTAGATCTGAAAATTACAGATATTTCCTAAATTAGAATAACAATGCATGAAATATATTTGAGTCAGCCACTGTCTGAAATTCGTCTGTGTGAAAAACATTACATCATCATTATCTTTTAAAATACATGACTTTTAAAGGTTTGAATTTTTAAGTGAAATTAAACATCTGATTATTTCACTTTTATCTACATAAATATGCCAATATAAGGAATTAAAATTAATATGTTTGTAAATTTATCGTAGTATTTATTTTATAACAGAAATATACGCAAACTGGTACATTCAGATTAAAATATTATTATTAAACACAATTTTCCCTATGAAAAAAGTCAAGGCACGTGACTAAATTTGCAACTTCCTGTATACTTGCACGCTTGAAAGTTATAATTTAAATAAGGAGGATATTTGAAGAGTTTTAACTACTTTTATGTATTCTTAAGCTTGAAAATTACTTTTATGTACATACATTTTGACAGAATGTTAATTTTAAATTATGATTCTGTAAAAATAAAGCATTTTTTTCTTTTTTTTGTTACAGGTCCGGATTTTTGGGGACTGCTCAATCTTGAATGGAGTCTTTGCAACAAGGGAAGAAGACAGTCACCTGTTAACATTGATCCAGCTTCACTCCTTTATGACCCAAGCTTAAGACCGATTCACGTGGATAAAATTAGGGTAAGTAATATCTGCAAATATCTCTTACGGCTACAGACAAAAATAATAAATTGTGGCCTACGAATTTAAGCTAATCAAATAGCATCTCCCACACAATATTTTAATACCTGTAAAATGCTTGTGTGTGCCAAAAATTACGACACCATTCTTACAGACAAAACAATTCATTGGATAGTTAAAAAATAATAAAATTGATTTATAAAGGGGTTTTAAAGCAAACACTACATAAATAGTTGGCTTCCAACTATCCGAACTCAATTTATTAAGAAAAAATGCAAATAGCAAAATATTATTCTATAATATTCAATTCAAATCAACACTATTTTTTAATACTATATTTTTGAGATATAATAATTAATTAATATAACTGTGATGTTTATAATTGTAAAGTGTTACAATATTATTAATCGCATGTATGCGTAGTCTATAGTTCCACAAGTCAAAATCTCTTAGATAACAGTTCGTTTTAGTTTGATAGTTGTAACTTTATGAAGCGTATGGATTTTGTACACCAAAATAACTTCAACAAGTTGTTGTTTGAACTTAATTTAAAATTTTGAAATCATTCCAGCACATTGACTCCTCAATAAGACTTCATAACGATTAACATCTTCCAAAGAACTACCAGTCTTTGTAAAAAAAGAAGAAAAAAAATGCCAAATAAATTGGTCAACCACACAAAGTTTTAAAATCTAAAAGTAACATCCGCAATTCTTTCCTTTGGTGTAGTTTAAACACAAAGACCTTAATTGAAATTATTGGGAAGAACGTTTATAGTTAATCGGTAGTTGGTAGGCCAGAGTTTTTATAAAAAAGTAACGTCATTTCAGTTCAATAGGATGCAAAATAGATTAAACATAAAACTAAGATTATTAGCGAAAAATTCTTGACTTCCCATTACCGATTGCTTACTTTCCCCACTAATTTAATCCTAACAAAAACATGTCTGTAAAAAGGCGCCAAGTTCTTCCAGCAATGATTACGGTCGTGAAAAGTATTGAGACCTAAAGTAGAGCCAAGTTTAAAGTTATTGTAAATTACGGGCAATGAAAATTAGTAAAACTTTTTTTCTCAAAATCGAAATTCCCCTTCGTAGGCCTAAATATCTAGCTGCAAAAATATTTGTAACACTTGGTCATTACATATTCTGGTTCACTGACGCTTATTAGCCAAGTCACACACGCATTTTTGTAGCTAGATATTTAGGCATATGCAGGGGGTTTTTGACTTTGAGAAAAACAATTTTACTAATTTTCATTACCCGTTACTTTCAACAACTTCGAACTTGGCTCAACTTTAGATCTTAATACTTTTCACGGCCATAATCGTTACATGAAGAACTTGGTGCCTTTTTACAGCGATGTTTTTATTGGGATTTTACTTCTTTTTTTTAAGGCATTAATTTAAAATTTATTATTTATTTGCACAACAATAACTAGTTTTAAAATGTTTAGTGTTCATAATTTTCAAAGTTCCAAGAGAAATTCCTGGGATTGAAAGGGTTTAGCATACATGTTTTTTTTTTTTTTTCGTTTTTTTTGTAATTACTTATTATACAGTCGACTGTAGACAAACTTTTTGTTGGCGACGAACTACGAGATCGATATAATTAGCCTACACCTTTATTCTTTTAATTATTATTTGATTTTAAGGAAGTTTTAAAAAAGTGTTCTCAACAACATTAGCGGAAAATTACAAGTAATTTTTCTAAGAAAGTTATATTTACCAGACCGCAATCCATGATACACTTATGCATTCGATATGAATGATGATAATAGAAATTATTTTAAATCTATCGTTTATTCAAATATACAAAACAAATTGGTAAATGCGAAAAAAAAATAACAATTGGCGATCAGTGAGTGAGTTTTGGGTAGATTTCAAAATATAACGTTTTCTGCCGTTTTGGAATTTGATTATCTAGACAACCAAAATAATTGCAGACTTAAAACTTAGAGGTCTTACTAAAATGGCAAACAGCTACTAGTAAAAAAAATAGCTCTCAGACATACTGTAATACGCAAATATGGGAGGTCAAAATACTGCTGAGTGGCTTCCAGTAAAAGATGGCTGGCAGGGAACTTCGCGGGTGCACTGCCGTGCACCTAGATTCATTGTGTTCCAAGTACACAATTGGAAAGAAACACGGCCTCTTAATGGCAAATATTAGATTCCGTAACTTTTCCGGGTTAATATTTTACTTGGTAGACTTTTTTTAACAATATCAATTATGTTATGGGAGATATGTATTCTTTTTAAAACGGTTGTTATATCCGAGGAAATAAGGTACGCAAGATTGAATTTGTAGCATTAATAATTATATAGTAGATCTGAACAGCGATGAGAGAAGAAAAATACTATCTTGCAATCTTCTTGAGAAACTTAGATTTGCACTCAAAATCCCGATATGAGTTCTTTTTATTTAAAATATGAATCTACAATAACACCTCCAATTAGCCATAAGTTTATATAGGGTAATGAAAGTATCGCATTCAGTAAAAAAAATATTTTTTTTTTTTTTTTTTCATTTCTCCACGTTTTTGGACAATCTGAATTCAAAAAAGTGGTGTGCTTAAAAAAAATGTCTGTCTGTGTGTCCGTTTGTACGTGGCCAGCATTACTTCCGAATAAATTAACCTACGATGTCCAAATTTTGTGTGCGGGTTAGTGGTGGACATGGGACCTACCACTAAGGTTTGCGTCAAAATAGTGCATGCGCATAGGGTTAAAATCCTGAAAAAATCTTGTTTTTCAGCAATTGCTAAAAAATGGCTCTTACGATTTTGAATAAAATTGTCTGTGTTAATGCTTCTTAAGGTGTTTTAATCAACCCCACCTTCGAAATTCCAGTAGAAATACAAAATCGTAAAATATTGAAAAACGATTGTCTGTAAGACACACCTCTCTTCCCTTGAGCATCGCCCATCAACGATTGATTTTTTTCTATTTCACGCTCAAGAAAGAAGAATATAATGTCTACTGAATAACATCTCCTATTTCACCACCATTTTCCCCCCTCTCCCAGAGTAAAATCTATTGCCGAAAATACCGCCAAACTGGCCAATTTTATTTAAATAAGTGAAAATATGAAAACGTTAAAGAACACCATAAATTTTAATACTAAAGTTCAATGCATGCAATGACCTACAAATAAAACTAAGGACTTGGAAAACATGGAATTATTTAGGAATACGAGCTTTTCATATACGAAAATATATTCGTTTACAAAACAATTCTCCTTTAAGTTCCGTATCACGTTGAGAAAGTTCTCAATGAACTTCATTGGTATTGTCATTAAGAAGCTACGCAGTGCATAACAAGCAATGGGTTAATTTGATTTTAAAATTGGCCGAACTCAATGTTGAGATAAGTGTTTTCGCAGGTAAGACAAGCACGCAGTTTTTTAAACCAACTTATTCCTAAGTTCACTGTTCCAACACTGAAAATTAATTTTTCTAAGTCTTCTTGAAATGTAGCAAAAGTTAAATAATCGAAATACTGAGATCGTTCTCAATACTCTGGCTAATACTTCCGGAAACAAAGTAATATTTCGCCATATTTCCTTGCTCAAAGTTTACAATTATGTTGTAGACTCGCAGAAAAAATCAGGGTTTTAGTTATTTTAAAAGCTGAACTGTAAAGACTCAGAACTCGGCCTACACTAGACAGCATAATGTTCACTTACAGGCTCTACCACTTTACATTGGAAGCTGGTGGATGAACATTGCCGCTTTCCAAGATTCGAAAAATGTGCAAAAAGAATTAATACATCCCTGAATGTAAAAACCATTACCACATATCTCAAAAATAATTTAGATGGCATTCAACAATCGAAGATTGATTAGTAGGCACTTATAACTGATAAATGTAACCAATCCCAATATTTACATTTTCCAAAGGGAAAAAAAAAAAAAATTGAACTTAAATTTATGCCAAAACATTTTTTTGAGTGAGCTAAATTCAGTCATATGACTGCTTCGTCAACCATCTAAAGCATTATCAAACCACAAGTAATCTCAAAACCGTAGTCCATGGTCGCAACTCCATTTGATGGCATTTGATAGCGTTGATTTGATAGTTGGGACGACACCTAAAACTGATGAATTCCGTATATCACCAGTACTCAACCACGCGTTTATGGTGTCTTTACTTCATCCAAATAAATCACTCCAGGGGACTTTCCAGTAACAGTAAAGGGGATATTGGAAAGATTCATCTGCGATCGCTTGATTTAACTTTTAGATTGGTAATATTTACGGCAAGCGGGAGATGTGCATGGTGTGTTCTTGGCGCTATCATTTTTTTTCTTCTGTCGAGAGCAATATACTAGTTTTATGTGTTGCAAAAGTGCTTTCAAGCGGAAATTCTGTAGATTGCGATTTCTACGAACGGAAACGCCGGTCAGGTTTTGAATTTCGAGCTGGAGCGCCAGAAAATTGCGCATATAAATGATCACAAATTTTATCGAGCGCTAGTTTTTCTTGTAGTGGTGAGAATAAAATGCAATCTTTGACGGGAAACGAAATTTGCGACCTCTTCTCCCCCTTCATTTATTTATTTTTAGATTTTTTTTAATCGATGAATTCGTCGATTTCCCCACAGGGCCGGACTTCTAATCCGGTATGTAAGTGCTATCCAAAAAATGTATTTCTCAACAATTTGCTGAGGGCGTGCTTGCGTCACAAAAGATGACACTTTGTGACGATATGATGGAACGAATTGGAAGGAAGAAAAATGAAGTGAAAAGTATGCTTGATGGACGTAGATCATACATCTCTGCTTACAATACTAGAAAATAGATTCAACTTTCTTCATACGATGAGAAATAGAATTTGATGCACAGAAATAGTTTTTTGGGGGGTGGGAAGAAGGAGGGGGATATTTGAAATTATTGTAGTCCTATGAATTCTATTGATTGTGTATCTATAAATGCATATTTCTATAATGGCGCATTTAAGTACGCGCTAAAAAAGAATTCGATATTGATTCAAGTCAATTTCCGATCGATTGGTAACCTTCTTGACACAGACTTTTAGTTGAAACGATTTCAACACATTTCTCTTCTATTGAAATTGAGTTCGGGATATTACAAAATGCAAAATCTGTAAAACTTATGTTTACAAATCTCTTTAACAATTTTTAGCTGTCAGTCGCAACACAGTGAAAATGCACATCATATACAATATAGATTAATTATTTAAAAGAAAGTGGTAATCATAAAAATGAATTGAAATATACTAATTTAGTATGAATACGATTTTGTGCAAACGTTCCAACGCAATTAAACAAAAAGTTTTTTTTTTTTTTTTTTTTTTTTTTTTTTTTTAAATTTCTAATTGATCAAAAATGTATTTTAATTTCTGGGAAAGCCTTAACTTTCTAATGATATTGAAAATGATTACAATATGTATTTATGCAATTTATGAATCGTTACATTATCATGCGCATTATTTAAAAACCGTTTCTAATAAGTGTTGAGTTAAAAGAAATATAGAAATTTTTTAAAGGCTATTTATCATATGGCATTTTTAAACTATACCAAATTAAAACAAATTAAAATGTTACATCAATAATTATAAAAAAAAGAGTTTGTGTGTTTGTGGCTATATCTTTGTGGCTTTAGAGAAAGCGACTCCTAAGATGAGTAGAACTTTGAAATTTTAAACATAAGTCATTTTAACTTTTTAATTGTGCTTTTGATAAAGATGATGTTTCATTTTTTAATATTTTTTTAATTGATTTTTAGAAATGAGTAAAGATTATTTTTTAATAAAGAGACTTCCAATAGGAGTAGGGCTCTGAATTTTTAAACGTTAATAGTCGTAAACACAAACAGAATATTAAAATTAATTTTTTGAATTTTATTTTTTATTTTGCTTTATTACATTTTTTAAGGTATCTCTATAAAATGACTTCCAATTGGGCGGAGTAAAGGTATAAAAACAATTCTCAAAGAGGAGGGGGTTGTGTTATTGTATTAATTGGGAATTTTGTTTGGGGGGTGGAGTACTTATAATAATAGGTTCACATAGCAATGAACCTTTCAGTTATCAAAGCGAGCTTATGTTACTGTAACAATGAATCTTTCAGCGAGCGATGCGAGCCTGTGCTTGATTAGCAATCAGCCTATCAGCGAAAGAAACGGGTCTGTCCTTTTGTAGCAAGGAACCTTTCAGCGAGCGAAGCTAGTTTTAGTTAGCGTAACAATGCCTCTTTCATCAAGCGAATCGAGCTTGTTTCGTGAAGCGTCACAAGTTGGGTCCTATACACATAACAAGTTCCCGCAACAATATGCATGATATTCATTATATACATGAGTGGTTTCCGCAACGTGGGGCCACACAGCTAGTTGATAATAATAGCGTTGTTAAGGACTGCAATAATGAAGAGTAAAGGTGATGCGTTTATGAATGAAGATGATAAAGACTACTAATTTATTAAAAATTCAAAGCATGTCTAATCCAATGAATTAATTTAATTCTTAATGTAATTTACATACAGTAATGAACTATTTTAATTACTCTTTTTATGTACCTTCTATCAACAATAGCTCAAGAATTGTGTAGTTCGTCGACCTCCTCAATAATTTTTATATTGTATTGAGTATTTTTTTTTAATTCAACTATACAACTAAACAAATCCGCGTGTATTTTTCTTTTAGTAAAAGGAACTTAATGTTTTCCATTCCCTCAAAAGAGATTCTCGAGCTGCTTAAATTCAAGGCTCTTTCCCCACATCATTTCCGAAACATCCGCAGTTGATGTAACATCACATTATAGCTTGAAACTCATGGGCGCTGCGTTAAAGCGTATTAAAGAAACCCGTTCCAGCCATTGATGAAATCGAACGCAATGTTTCCAAGTGAACATCAAGTATTTGGGAATGAACGCCTCCCAATAACGAATGGCACTCATTATCTTTGTTACTCCGTTCAAACTTGTGGTGTTATTAATGTGAGTTATTGTGGGGTGCTGTAAGATAGGATTTTTTTTTGTCTGCCTTATGGAAATCGATAGTTTCTGGACAACTGGATAGCCACTTATTTTATCAAAGTAGAAATTATCTAGAAGCTCGTTGCTGAATCTTGACATACTGAAATTGTCTCATGCATTTACTGTTTCGACACTTTATCAGAGGTCGTTTTGTGAAATTGAAAGCAATATATTTGAATAACTTCCGTTCAGAAATTTTATCGGAATATTAAATATATGTTAGTAAATCTTGTTTTAACAGTTTGGCACGTTGTGAAATAATTTTTCAACTTTATTTACTATTTTGACAATTATAAATTCTGAGCTTAAATGTATATAAGAAGATAGCTTATATGAATTTGTTAAGATACTTATGAATGAAAGCCTTAACAATAATTATTATTTGTTACTATCGAATGTTTAAACTTACGGTAAATCTGAGTTACTGAGGTATGTCACATTTGTATGTTACTAGAGTTAATTGTGATGTGGAAAGAAATAATTTCTGAAACAACTGAGTAAATTGCCTACAACAACGTTTTCAGTTTGGCATATTCATATAAGAGTACATACACTTTGGAGGTGTTATTTAGTTATTTTCAATTCTGTGATTCTTCTTAAGACACATATTTATATTAAATCAATAGCAAAGGTACAATAGAAGGATATAGCACCATGTTAAAGAGCGTTCGGATAATACAAAAATACAATAATTATTGTCGTCATTAAAAATTTTAAGTGAACATTGAAAAATAAAAAGTTTTACAATTGAGGAAATAACTTGGTAACTACAAAGATGAGAAATTACAAACAAAATACGTTTCAACATATTTTATAAAAAATAATAGCTGTATTAAACGAAACTAAAAATATCTCTTTGATATTGTTTTATATATAACAAATATTTGTAGAGCATTTTGGTTTTGTAACAAATTTTTCTTTGAATATAATTCCTTAATTTTTCAACTGTGCACAAAAAAAAGTTGTTGAGCCTACAAACTAACCAATCAACCTTAATTTTTCAAAAAAATTCATTCCTTGGGTTTATCGTCTTGTGATTAATTTTCGTAAAAATATGCTTGGGGTTATACCTAGTATAAATAATTTTTTAATCTTGTTCGGTACGTTTTATTCCGCAAGCATACATAAATTCAAAAATATATGAGGGTTAAAAGGGGAGAACTGTTTAATTCCCCAATTTCATGAAAATCGAGTTAAAAGATATGTTCTCAGAATAATGTTATAAACGAAGGAATATTGGTACAGATGGTGATATCGTTTCAAAAAAAAATCTAAACGTATTAATATAGCATTGCTCATAGAGTTTTTAAAACTTTAAATTTATTTTTTTAAAGTCACTCCAACGGGACCTTAACGTTTCTTTACATTAAGACTTCATATGATAAAGTTCTAATATTTTTATTTTAAAAGAAAGACAGTTGAGAGATAAAATCCATAAAATACAAAAAAAAAATATTTTTAGTTTAGCACTTAAGGTAAAAATGCACACTTGATTTTTTTTTCTTTTTCAGTATCATTTTAAAAATCTGATTTTTTTCACCTTAAAGTACGTAATTAAAAATGTTTTTTACATTTAATAAAGTTCAGTATTACTGAAAAATGTATTAGCAAATTAATATTTAGATCGTTATCAAGCATATTTTTTAGCAGTAACTGCTCAAATTTCATTAAGCCAATAAAAGGAATTATGGTTGGACATTGTTCGTAATATCATTTTTAATGTTTTGACTTCCCATCCAAGTTCCTGGAATAGATACATTTTTAATAGATAGTTTTTTTTTTTTCTTGTTTTTTTTACTTTAAAAGTAGAAAAAATCAAAAAATTTCTAAAAACTTTTATTTATTAAAAATCTGGAAATTTCTTCTTCTTTTCCCATCAATATTAAAAGAGTGGCAAAACATTAAACATTTAATGCGATTTTAATTCTAAAATAATATTTTAAAATTTATCATCAAATTTGAGTCATCATTGTTTAAATGAATTTTCATGCGTTAAAAACACGATTCTTAAAATAATGAGTTTAAAATTTTCAAATTTATTTTCGGAATAAAATAGTACATTACTCTACTAGCTTTAAAATGATACCATTGCCTTGCAAAAAAATCCATTTAAATGTAGGCATTATTTTAAAGAAACGTATCTAAAACCACCTTTTGGACTATTTTGTGATATTTGGAGTGTGTATGTACACCTCAAAGTATATATTATTCGATTACAATTGAGGAACTGAGAAGCAAAGGGGTCTAAGTGACTTTTCTTAACTTTTGAGAAAACACTCTGTAAAGTTTATTATTTACATTAAATTCTATCAAAATTACTGATATCTTCATTCCAGGGGTTATAAATAAGAAACTTTAAAGGGTATTGTATCAAAAATTAAGAAAAGCTGCTTTTCACACCCTAAATTCCAAACAGTCTAAAATTTAATTTTAACACACACATGAAGACATAATTTTATGTAAAACCTTTACTATTTCTCGAATTAATTTTCATTTTGTTTTATCTATCAACAGTCCTTGTTGTTGAAAGGATGAATGTATATGAAGACATACACAAGCCGTCTTCATGACAAATTACCCTCATTATCTTCATATGCTCTGATGTAGAAACTCTTGTGACCGCATTAACCTGAGTTATGGGAGTGAACATCTGTAGTCTATTTTCTCATTACTCTGCAGGCAGAAATAAATGATTTGTTCCATTGCAAATGAATTCTATTTCGAGACTTCATCTAAAGGAAATCCAGAACGTGAAACACACTCAAAAGTTTACTTCATACCTTCACTAATAAATTTGCGTTAGATGCAACACTTTAGCGGACTTTGTGACCTGATTAAATATACTTTATGGTACAACACCCAATTTATATTATCAACGAAAATAGTACATGGTGTTCACCAAAGGGCTCCCTGATTTAAAAATTAAATAACTCACAGACAAAGATTGATAGTATAGTGAAATAAAAAGTATAGTTATTTTGAAAGCTGTAAAAATCTGATACTGGATTTTCAAAATAACTTACAATTGTTGCCGATAGGTGGCGCCAGAGTTCGCCCAAAATGCATGAAATCTGGGTGAATACGCATGAAACATCAATTTTGTAACTACAGCGTCACCTGCTGGCAACATTTGTAACTAAGTTTGAAAATTTAGTATCAGATTTTTACAGCTTTCAAAATAACTATACTTTTTGCTTCATTCGTCTATCAATCTTTGTTTTTGAATGATTTAATTTTAAAATCAGGGAGTCCTTCGCTGGACACCCTGTAGTATCTAAGGATTCTATAATTATACTATGGATAAGACCAATTAATTATATCACATGTTCAGCATTGCTTTTTAGAAAGATGAAAACTGAAATTTAATAGACAAATTTATTTACAGACATTTGCGTGTATAGATAGTACGTTTATATTCATACTTTAGTCAGACAATCCGTCAAAATATTCAATTTTAAAATTGCCAATATCAAAAGAGTGACCCGCAGTTCAAATTAATTGAAAAAGTAAATTTATATGCTTTTGGTTTTTTTTATGGCATATAAATATTTTTACTAACAAGTACTTAACCATTCTATGTTACATTAGTAGTGGCGCATCATGGTCATGCTTTACGACAAAGCATGTAACCGTAATTAAGGTAATATCCATAAAATAGTTTAGGCAACCCTTTTTTAATCATATCATTCAAACTCTTCGAGTGCTAATGAATTGGTTATATTTCAATAATGAGTATGCATTTTGTTGAATAGTGGAAAAACTTACTCACAGTTTTCACATCTCACACTAATCTTGAGTTTCTAAGGTCACGAGAGTTGCAGTGAATGAACTTTAGTTGCAGAGTCGAAAGAATACGTAGAATTTTATTTCACACAGGCATAAAATTCGTTGACACGTAAATATTTTGTTTAAATATAGTTATAAACGGTAATACTTACTTAATATGTTTATATCATTTACTATTGAAGTGATAATATTGCTATTTAAATGTCAGTGCTCAATTAATATGCATAAATAAGTTTATATTTAATAAAAAATTGAAATCCCAGTTTTCAATAAAGTGCTCAACATTTTTTCCATTTTGACAATCGCACTTTAATTTCAGATCTGAAGCAAACATTCACCAATATTATTTTTCAGTCTAAATGGAAATATCCATATTTTGCTATTTTTTCATATTACATATTTTGGGCCTAAAATAACCCCATGGAGGCATACCTTTTTTTAAAGCATTTTTTCACCCGAATATCTTCATTCTATGTTCTTTGTTCAAGCTCCTTTTCTATCTAGATAATACAAAGAATAATAGATTTTAAGTATTTTTTTTTTTGTTCGAAGAAAAAAATAATTGGACGTTGGTTGAAGATCATAAAAAATCTCTAAAATAACTTTGTGCGCAATTTTTCAAAATGACAGGTACAAATTTGTGCCCTAAGTACTGGATAAAAAAAAAAAAAAAAAACGCAACGCATTTAAGGGGAAAGGGCTTCAGCGCACTTGTAAATTATTGTTTATGGATAGGTTAAAACGATTATTTGAATTTATGAAAGGATGTTATAAGATAACGTTTAAGCCATGTGTGTTATTATTTTAATGCTTGGCATTATTTACTCTTGAAAGTGACGCAGTATAATTAAACTTATTTTATTCCATTAATGTATTATAATATTTATATGTTGATGAGAAGTTTTAAATAGAAACATTCATTTTTAAAAGTTACATTTTAAACCCCTGTATGTATTTCAAAGGTAGAGAACGCTACACTTTTTAAAGTTAAGATTGCAATATTGTCTTATTTCTCAAGAAGTATTCAGAATTTTTCAAGAAGTATACAGAATTTTTCAAGAAGTATACCCTTTATAAGAAAGCTTTTCATTGTTAAAAATTAGTAATAGCATTTGCCTAATAGATAATTCATAACTTTGATACTGAAATATTAAAAAAAGAAAAAAAAAGTATAATTTACCGCAAGAGGTTACATATATACTAAAACAGGATGGTTGATAAAAAATACTAAGAATTGACATAACTGAAATTAGTGTTGTAATCAATTTGTCATTGTTCTTCGTTTATAAAGAAATAGCTACGATACGATCCAAGTTATTTGTACAGTGATTATGTTACAAAGAAACTATAGAACGTATCTACTGTTAGGGTTTTCATTATAATTGTTTATTGTATCTATAGTAATAAAACAAAAAATGTGTGTGACTGTCTGTCTGAGACTCCACGGAAAGCGATTTCCAAAGGCGTAGAACTCTGAAATTTTTAACGTAAGTAATTTTGACTTTATAACTTGATTTTTGATGCAATGCTAACAATGTTAACTTATTACTTCATTTTTTTTAAATTAATTTTTATTACTAGTTTTTAATTTTTTTTTCTAAATTCAGTACAATTTCTTAAAAAAGTGACTTCCATTATGCGTCGATGTATGAAATCTTAAGCATAAGTAGTTATGGCTTAATTTTGCTTTTTACAAACAGAATATTAAAAATTCTCAGGGTAATTTGAGGGGAGGTTGGTTGTTTTCAGATTACCTGGCGCCGTCAGCAACACGAGGGCTATAATGCGCCGAAACATTCGTCATTAGACAAGCCAACATACATTTACAAACACCCATGCCTAACACGGGACTCGAACCCGCAACGTCGTGGTCTAGAAGCTAGCACGCTAACCACTATACCATTTGGTCGGCTATTTGGAGGGGAGAGGTATTGTTGTCTGAATGGGAATTTTTCTCGACTGGTAGGGTTTATAATAAGGGTTTTATCATTTTAAAATCTTATATTGTACTTACTAATTTAATTAATGTTTTATAGATATTACTAATAAAAAAATATGTGTATTACTATAAAAACTCATTTCATCCATTAAATATGTTTTCTGGCTTAAAACAAGATCTCGGACAAAAAAAAAAAAAATGAATTCCCTAACAGTATATTTAAGCAGAGTCGATATCATCTTACAGGAAAACCTACGTACCCATTCGTGCCTAGCATCAATACAAATTTTAAAAATTGAATTTTATTTTTTTAGTATTTTTTTACTTAATTGTATACTATTTTCAACCTAGAAACGATTTAAATATATATATATATATATATATATATATATATATATATATATATATATAGTTAGTTATACGCAGTTAGTTAATGTATATTTATTGTAATCAAGTAACTTGTTTAACAATATACTTCTAAGTCGACTAAGTACCCTCGAGACCCGAAATTTTAAATTGCTTATCTTTGATGTAAAATTCTTAATAAATGAGTTTTACATTTCTTTATATTGGTTAAAAAAATCTTATACACAATACTCAGGTTAAAAAATATAGTAAACATTATCATTCGTAATTCATTCTAACCAAATTAAAATTATATTTTTTACAAATATTTAGAAATATTTCGTATTGTACCAAATGGAAACACTAGTCCTGAGATGATGAAAGAGACATTACTAATGTCTGCAAAGGATCATTTCAAATGTGTGCAATTCAGCTTTTAATACAGAGAATCTCAAGGGAAAACAAGTCTAGAAAAGTGTATCGATGTATTTGTAGATTCTTATCTTAAATCAACGATAAGTATCGATGAATATACTTTTATTAACAGAAGAAATGTCAAAGCAAAATTACATAAAATGAAGACATTTACTTCTGGTTCCTAGTAATGAAACTAACACTATTTATTAGAAAAATAGAACACAGAACATTTGTCATATTTCCAGCATGAATAAGAAAATATAATACCTACATTAATAAAAATAAAATCTTGAAAATACGCGTTCAATATACAATATTTGCCAAATATTAGTGAATGATTGATTTATGGAGTGATTCTATTTGTGAACTCAACACAATAAAACTCCCGATTAATTGCAATATACTCTAAAAGTTTAAAAATATTTAGATGGGGGGAAAAAGTCAATATTTGGAAAACATAAATTCATTTATAATTGAAAAAATTAAACACTTTTTCTCCATAAAAACATATTTTCAAAATACATTAAACAGTTTACAACCGGTTTGTAGCCAAGAACACATGTCAGCGTACTCAGTTCTTTAATAAGTCGTAACTATTTTTTTTCTATGTACTTCTTTTTAAATGGCAGCTGGTTGAAATCATAAACTACATCCTAATTGTAAGTGCATGGTTATATGTTGAATCATAATACAGAGTTTCAGTAAATTATCGTTAAAGTTTAAAAAAATATTTATACTCTCGCAATAAAACCTTTTTTTATTTAAAATCATAATTCTCTAGTTGAAAAGCCCACATCATTAATTCCTTAACGCACTTATCTTATAATAGTCATTTTCTCAATGTTTAATTTTATTTCTTTAGAAGGTGTAAAGATGCGTTAATACTAATTCATTTTTAATTTTGTTTTATAGATATTTTAATTTTAAGGGTGGGAATAAAAACTTTCTTTATATCTAAGTCTACACAGAGGATGAACAATAAAAAATAAACATTTTTTTTTTTTTTAATAATGTCCCGAAATATAAAAAAGTATGCATGGCTATAAGTAACATTTAGTTGTATTATTATGTGTGAAAAAATATTATTTTTTAGTTCTTTGAAAAAAGTATTTATAAATTAGGTTTCGATTATGTACTCCATAGCTTAAACATTGTGAAGAACAATTTTTATTCCATAATTTATAAGTTATATTAATTAATAATTACTACTGTTCGGAATATAAATCCTGATGTAAATTTTAAGTAGTGTTAGTATTTTTTTAAAAACATTAAATTAATTTCTATTGAATGTAATATTTTAATTCTATTTGACGATAACTAAGTGTGGTGTCAATAACTCCAAGCTTTTTAATATTTGATACTTTTAATTTTTGACAACTACCGAGCTTGCTTTTCGAAACATTTAGTTAGCTTTTTACTTGCTTTTATTTAGTTTGGTATAGTGAAGAACATGCCCTAAATTTTCTGAATAAAATTTAGTGAATAAAATTTGCAGACTGATATAAAAGAAATAATAAAAATTGTAGAATAACATATTGTATTGTAATTCTTTCAAAATACTTACTGAATAAATAATTTGCTATATTTTGCTTTCTAAATTCCAACAATAATGGGGGAAAAAAAGAGACAAAAAACAAAGAAAGCAAACAACAACCAGTATTTATCATTACATTAAAATTTAAAATTTTAGTTGTCTTTTAACCTTCTGCGAGATGGACAAAGTGATTCCTAATCGCAAACAAAAAAGTAATACCATTTTTATTGTTGCAAGCAAGAAATTGCAATCTGGCTTTAACTAAACATTATTCTAATACTTATTTTTTTCTTCTTTTTTTTACTATGTCTTGTTTTGAATCCTCAAATAAGATGCATTCAAATAAGCAAACATTAAAACAATACAAAATCTGATGCTGATTTGTACGTCACAAAACCCTCAGGATTTTTAAAATCATTACTTATTACTGAAATTGAAGCCATTTGTTTAATTTAGGCTGTAAATATTTAGGCTTCTACTTCATTTTAAAAACATTTTACGTTGTCCTCTAAAATGCATGATAAACTACTAATAACTGAGTATGGGAATCAATCTTACATAAACTATCGAACTGAAATTCATTTTTGCTTTAATTATGTTGAATAATATATTCAACAATTATATTCAACAATTATAAAAGAAAACAAAATAAATTAATTTATTTTTGGTGAAACACGTTACAAATTAAAAATATAATGTATTCCCCGCACATTTACTTATCGATAAATTGATTCATAAATAATTAATAAAAATTCTTCATATATCCAGTTATTAATGCGTTATTTTTAAAATTATATTGCAAAACACAGAATGAGTATGGAGTATCCAGATTGTAAAAACTGAATTTGTTTGTAAATTCCTCACAGGTGAATGGTGTCATAACCAACACTGGTCATGGAGTTATCTTTCGAACTTCAGCAGCTAACCATGGTGAAATCTTGAATATAACCGGTGGACCTCTCTCATACAAATACCGTTTCAGCGAGATTCATATTCATTTTGCGAGGACAGATGAGAAAGGATCTGAACATGTAATCGCAGGTGCTCAGTTTCCAGCAGAGGTAAGATGAAAAATCAAAATACTACAATTTACCTTTTCTCGTAAATAATATGAACTTTTCATTTTGTTATATATAATAAAGTAGAAAAGATTTTAAGGAGCATAATGCAAAGGAATATTTTTGAAGAACCTGAAAGGTATCTCTTTTATGCCAATTTTCAAGTTTTGTTTTACTACATTGTATGTTAGAAACCTATATCACTTTACAATACAAAGCTTTTTAGTGAAGGAAATTTATTTTAAAGCATTGAAAGATTATAACTATTTAAAATTCGATCTGCAACATAAGGGAGCATGGAGACAGATTTCTTTATATACATATACTGTAATTACACCTCTAGATAAAACCAAGTTTTATTTAATAAGCTTCCTCACCAAACTAATTTTTTTCACTTTTCAATTTTTCCTATTTATAATGAAGTGTATCAAAATTTAAAATATCTGGATTACATAATAATGCTTGCAAAGTTGAGCAATTATCTTAAAACACTTTTGCTTCAATACAAAAATAAATACACCTTAAAAATAAAATAGTGAGGTAAAAATTGCTTTGATTAATAATTGTTTCATAAAAGTTCAGAAATTTTTATTTACATATGTGTTCAAAACACAGTAAGACAAACAAGATTTAAATTTTCATTCGAGATAAAAGCATTATCTTAATATACAATCACTTTAGAACTTAAATATGTACTTTGTTTTAAGACATTTAAGTGCTAGGCTGTCGTGGTATGATAGTATACTCACACTATCGTATTTGTCTTAGGGATAACTTCATAGTCTATTAGAATTTATTTTCTACTATCAAATGGAAAATGTTTCGTTTACGAAATAGAGTTGGAACAAAGAAAGGACATTTGGTATCACGATTATATTTATTTTATGTACTCTAAAGTTTTACTAACCAAATTATGTAAGCGTTTAGAGATTTCAATCCAGTTGTCGTAGTAATTTTTTCACTCAGAATTTGCATATATAATTAGCAAAATTATTCAAATTGTGTACATTGTTCTTGAATAGAATACACTACAAATTTTTAAGACCAGCAAAATATTATTTTATAAAATACATTTATTTACATTTGAGTTTAAAAAAAAAAAAAAAAAAAAAAATCACTTCTGTTAAAAACACATATTTCTATTGTATAGAATTTGAACACTATAAATTTCTTTTTTTCTCCCCCAGTAGAAAATAGAATATTCAAATTGTTTTTAATATTGAGCATGTTTGCTCACGTAGAATTGAGCACGTCTCAAATACACTTTTATTTTTAACAAAGATATGGAGTTAATTTTTTTTTAATAAAGAATTTCAATAACAAATTGTATATCAGTTTTAAAACCTTGTCTTAATATCTATTGTATGAATGTACAGAAAATGATTATCACATTTGTAAACAGAAGAGTTTTTTTTTTAATCTGTATCGCCTAAAATGTATGCCATTAATTATAATTCTGAAATCGAAGTCTAACCAAAGGAAACATATATAGAAGCCTACATAAAATTACTTACATAAAATGTTATTGACTCGAGTTCCAAATTACTCGGGTCGATAGGTATTGAAAAATAGCTATATAAATATTATAGTTGTTAAAAGCTATTTATGGTAGTTTCCTACTTTTTAATTAAAATTTTTCATTCTGTTCTGAAAGTTGTGAATTTCTAGGAATTTGAACAAGTAGTTCTAGAATTATGATTCATCTATAGAATATATAAAGTGTATGATTTTTTGCTCAATTACCGGTAATACTGATTTGAAAGTCACATGTATTTTTTAAATCATGTTTATCAAATTCAATTTTGTGTGTGTGAGGTGGGTGGCTGTGTATGTCGATGACGGGAAAATCTGCGGATGCCTAATTAACCCCCATGAGAACATCCAATCGGGCTGAAACTTGGAAGATGGATTCGATATCGATGACAGTGCATTCTATAAAATTTGTAGGAAAATTTGTTACAGAATACTAATAAACCAACTTTCCATCATCCATTCGCAATGAAATATCATTTAACCGATCATTGAAGAATCTCTTTCCTGTTGCCAGTATGATTTTAATAAATAAATTAAAAAAATTGTTTTAATTAGAACAAATAACAGATATTTGGAAGTGAGTGTATAAATTCACATTCATTTTTAATGAATAAATTTTAAAAAGTAGTTTACCGCTTATTTTGCTGATAGAGATGTTCTTAATTTTTAAAATTACATGCCAACACCAAGCACACGCTTGCAATAGTAAAAGTGCTTTGTAAATGAATATAAAAATTGGCAATGCATGTAAAGGATTTATATTAAAAAAAAAATTATGGGTTACATTATTTTATTGTATTGAACACTAAAAATAAAAAGGTAACAACTCTGTGCTTGTTTTATATATAAAAGAAGTGCAATATACGATTTCATGCGATGGTGTCCACACCCACACTCTTTCACTTTGCCTCCTTCATCTGATCAAACTCGTCATATATCTTTCCGTTTTTGTATCTATGTCAGATATCGGAGAAAGCGAAAGAAATACGCAAAGGGACGGTATACTCGAGGGTTTGAAGCTGATCGCCGTCTGGTGCTATCGGGATGGTCGAAAACGTGCCCAAACTATACAAACAACCTCAAAGAGCAAGGCACTCTCAAGAATCTTAAGTGCTAGTCTGAAAATGGCTCGAATAATCTTCTTAGAGAAATGGCTTTCTTTTCCTAAGTCGAACTGGGACATTTTACTGCACCTAGATTCTTCTATAGAATTTACATTCCTTTTGGTGTGTGATTCCTGATACGAAGATTACTTGTTGGCTCTTTAAAAGTGATTTTCCATACTTCATGTGGTATATGCAGAAGATTTTGTTAAAATATTGAGTAGGATACATTTATGAATGAATTTGAGATTTGAATGAGAAGATAATTCATTTTTAAAAAAGGAAATAAAATAAGTAATTTTATATGTTATCAGTTTCGATGTGGTTAAATGTGTAAACTGTAATTTATAAAAATGAATGTATTTGACTAAAATTTTGATTTAGTCTACACATACAATGTCCTTAAATTGCACTTAAACTTTATTTCCTAGACATAAAACATTTATGGCAAAGTATTTTAAATATTTAATACTTAAGTGACGTAAAATGAAATTTGTTTGCTTACAATTAAAAATCATAGTATGTTTTTCAAAATACTAAGTATTTTTACATCAAAATAAAGTTATAACAATATCAAAATAGTATCATTATTTGAATGTGAAGGGAAAAACTACACTTAATTAAGGTCCATCAAAAGAAATGTAAGCTATTATTTTCGGTTAAATATTTTATTATTTATAAATAATAAGTAAATAAGTTAAATATTTTATTATTTAAAACTGTATTAACAGTGGCGCATACACAATTTAAAATGTTGAAATATTTGTTTGATTTATAATTTTGAAGAATTTGTTGATAGTTACTAAGGTGTGTCTTATATGCGACTAAAAAATTAATTTTTGAATTTTTAATGAGACACCCTTTCAAATAATTTCTTTTTGGTGAAAAAACACATGTGTAAAAAATTTTGAAATTTTAAATAAGATTTAGAGGTTGCTAACTGCAAATGAAATCATCATTATCCTGAAAAAAATCAAGTTTATTCACTCAAAAATATACAAATGTGAGAAAAAGAAAAATCTCTATTGTCAACTTTTTTAATCATTAATAAAGTTATATAATCATTTATTAAATAATCATTAATAAAGTTATTACAAACTTGTGTAGTGAGTACAAAGTACACTGAGTATATATATTTTATTATGAAATGTTAATAATGAACAAAACTGTGGTCATTGAAAAGTCATGGAAATTTTTCACCCAAAGATTCCAAACACATTAAAATTTAGCTTCTTCAAGGTTGTCCAATCACGAAAAAATGTTTATATTTTAGCAACTTACATGTTGTTTTAATTTCGCTGATATTTGGGCTTTATCCCACACCTCCATGACATGGATAGCTGTTGAATGACAAGCATTTATAATGTTGCGCTTCAAAATCTGCTAGAAATGAAAAAATAGAGACATGGAATCGATTTTGGATGGAAGTTTTCTATGATTCAGTGAGGACCATACTTGGCCTATGAGACATATCAGGGTTTGTTTTTTTGAAGTTGGTTGTATCATTGGAGAAAATGAAATTGTTTCCATGCTGAAATTGATGACTTAGAAAACTTGTAGATAATTCATACTAGTCTCACAAATAGTAAGAAAGATTAAAATTCATCAATATGACACCAGTTTCAATGAACAGCAGCTGATTAAAATCATTAGTAAGCAAAGATTAACCACATGCAGTTGCATCAGTAGAAAGTAAGCACAATCGATCAAATGGTTGAGTCGATAGTTAGTAAAATGGTTACAGTTAATGCAGTTTTACAGATAATGCTGTAGGTTATTTTAATAACAAAAAACAGTGTTGGCAGTTATAAATAAGGAGAGAGAAAATATTAAAGTAATGATTGTTAAAGCCTATCAATAAAAGAAATATTTATAAAAATCAATTTTAGTGCTTTTTCAAACTTTAGTGCTTTATTAAAAATTAATACGTTACTGCTAAATTTATATGAGTTACTTAGAATAAAATCAATATAAACTATTGGAAGCATGATATATATAGTGATTCAACTACTAGCTGAACAATAAAATATTCTAGTAAATACACGAAACACAATAATTGTAATGCTTGCGTAATGCTAAATTTGTCAGAGTTTTCAGAGTTGGTAGCAACCTCTAAATATCATTTGATTTTAACAGAAAAAAATTGTGAATTTTTTTCTCATCAAACGGAACAAAATCAGAGATTGTCCCTTAAAAAATTGACACCTTCGAAAATAAGATGCACCCTAATACTTACATACAATTTTTAACATAAAACCTTTGAAATAATGACTGAAGCAACACTAAATTTTTATATAGATCAGTAAAATAATTAACAGTACTTAATATATATTCCATACAAAATCTCAAAAGTTATCAGCAAAAGTGAAAAGATCCCATAGCTTTGAAATGAATGCTTACAAAATTATAAAATATCATTTCATTAGGATTAACTATTCTAGTTCCATAGTGTATTAATTTAATATGCAGTGGATATTAACTTCTTAGACATTTATTGTGAAAAGGAACATGTCGCTTGAATCCGTATTTAATTACCATTCACCTGAAAACAGAAACACAAATATTCACAATGTATAGGTATTCGAAATACAGACTCTTTCCAGATTGATTTAACCATTTGTGTATTAACTTAATATGCAGTGGTTCCATAGTGTATTAATTAAATATTCAGTGGTATTCACGTCCCAGACAATTATTATGAAAATGAACATGTCACTTAAACCCGTATTTAATTATCAGTCACCTGAAAGCAGAAAGAAAATATTCACAACGTATTGCTATTCGAACTCTTTCCAGAATGATTTAAATAAGGCAAACATTTCCATTTTCTTTTCCACCATGCAACCCTAAAATAAAACAGTAAAAAAAACAAATGAAAGTGTTCTTCCCGACCTCAATTATAAATTATTCGATTATAAACAAAGACAGTCCTCAAATGGTTTCCAAGAGAAACTATTCAAACTTCCAAATGGCTGTTTCATGCTCCAGATATTTTAAAGACAATATTTCGTCCACTGTGTGAGAAATACCACACCTGAAGTAAATGATGACATTAATTAGCGCGTCTAGGGCAAGTAATTAGAAGCAATATTTCGTTATTTTCCTGCGTTCGTATAAAATGGTTTGTCATGTCGGACACTGCACTTCACCTCATCATGGCATTTCTAATTGCGGAAGGTTGTTTAAATACATTGAAGCTTCAAATGTGTAATTATGTATGCCAGAAAATGAGAATTGCAAGCTGTCAACAAGAATTGTGTGTTTATAAAAGCTAAGTTTTCTTTTCTTCAGGTTATTGCAGTTCAAAGAAATAAACATTATTTTATTTTTACTTTTTAGGATAAACATTTGATACGTGAACTGTGGGTTAAACCATAAAAAAATATGTTTAATTTTGATCTTTTTAATTTTAATCCGTTATATGCATTGCCAATTTATATCCTTGGTGTTTGCATCTAATTTTAAATATTAAAACATTTCTAACAGCAAAATATGCTGTAAACTACTTTTCAAATTTATTCATTAAAATGGATGTGAACTGATGCATTCACGGTCAAATATCTTTTATTTATTTTGATTGAAACAATTTAATCATTTATTTATTAAAAAATTTTGGCAAAAGGGTAGAATTTCGTCAATTTTCTTTTAAATGCTATTTCATAGTGATTGGATGACGACAAAATGGTTTATTAGTAGTCCGTAAAAGCAACTTTTTAGAGACAGTGATAGCCTCTAAAATTTAATAGAAAGCATTGTTATCAAAATCGAATCTAGATGCAAAGTTTAAGCCCGATTGAATGACGGAAAGAAAGTTAATTAGACCTTTGCAGATTTGCCCGCCATTGACATACATATACAAAGCCAGACACAAATGCACCCATCTACCTTTCCACTCCTACACATACACACACAAAATCGTAGTGAATATAAAGAATTTTAAAAAGTAATAGTCACTGCTTTCTAATCGCTAATAAGCGAAGCAATTTACATATTTAAAATTTAGTAATTCTATTACGATAACATTTTAAATTACATACTTTTTTTTTTTTTTTTTAATTTTGAATTAAAGGTTATCGTCATATTTATAATGAGCTTGAGTTGTTCAAAGATTTTTTAAATTTTAATATATATATATATATATATATATATATATATATATATATATTATTTTAGTATTGGTGAATAATTTAAGGTTGTGACGAAGAATTATTCTGTCATATTTTAATAGCTCAATTTGCTTTTTATCTTCAAAAGAGCTTATTTGTTTAAAAAAAGTTATACCTGAAAGAGCAACCAACAAACATTTCAGAAATCTGTCTGGAACAAAATTGATATAAAACATGTAATCTTTTGTTACTCTGATATTCAATGAACTTTCCTTTCGAAAACGAAAAAAAGTCTTCCACTGTGTATAAATATTGTTAATTTTCATTAAATTTTTCAGTAACATATATTTTCTTTGGAATCCAAATTATAATATTCTAGGAAGATGTTGTGTTTCTATTTATGTGCCATTTTTAAACACCATATTTGCAGTTTTTACAGTATGCAATAGTTTCATACTATGTATTAAAGACAAGTCATTAAAAGCTTAAATTGAAGTTTGTGAATTTAAAACAATAACGAAACAAAAATAAAAAACAAATCTAATGCTACGACTTGATCATGATTCATTCAATGAGATGGTGAAAAACTTGCATTCAACATATATTGCAGGAAAGGTTCGTGTTCTTTCAGCAATTTACCAAATTTTTATTGGGTATACTTCGGTCATGGAGTGGTATAGAAATAAGAAATTCCGTCATCAAGAACCCATAAACATAAAAACATGAAAAGAAGAACTTTTAAACACATTTCATTTAGTGGTTAAATTTTAGAATTCAATGCAATGTCTCGAATATGTTAAATGAGCCAATTATATAAAATTAAGATCATTATAATTTGAAATTTGATTGATCAGTATTGCGAAGAGCAAACTGCGTCGAATTACTAACATAACTTTATTTACGCAGAATATTTTGAAATTCATGGCAGGAGTTCAAGGGTAGACACTCAAGTCTCAAAAGGGACAATCATACTTTAATAGTCTACTAATTTTTGAAATCAGTGTCCATAATAGTCTTGCTCATATTATCTTTATTCAGGCTCTTTACCTTAAGTCGCGTACATCCAATCTTAAAATTGAGTCAGTGGCATTCCTCAGAACATCACGTAGAACTTAAACGAGCGCAGCATTAGACTCAGATTTTATTATTTATTAACGTTACGTTGGCCAACTATCAAAAAGGAAAAATGTTCTCTAAACTACCACAGAGCGTAACTTTAATCTCTCTCTCCTTATCCACCCAACTTACTTTCGCGGAAGAATGTCTTTAAGCTTTTCGGCCGAGCGTAATTGTGGAATTTAAAACACACCCAGCTAGCTAAGAATTGCCCCCCTAAAATTTAAACGTTCTTTAATGGATCAAGAGCGGGGTGGGGGAGGCTTCGTTGATAACAACAGAGAAAGGGACAATTACTGCTCCAATTTATCACTGAAGTTAATTACTAGACTTTCATTACCTCATAAGTATTTAATATGCAACGTGTAATTAGGCCTAATCTTAAGTATTCCTAAGAGAATACCAGCGCGACCCGGAAAACCACAGAATTCCGTCCCCTCCTCTCCTCTATCCCTTAGTTTACGGAAAGGGACTTTAAATCTGTCAATAAGGTATCTTCCTTCTCAAGGGATATTTACAAAAGAAAATTCTTTAAATGTTGGGAAAGTAAGTTGAGACTATTTCAATTCAAACAAATTTGAATGAAATATATGTAGTTTCATTAACTCTAATTCAATATATATTCAATAAATGCGATGCATATTATGTTTAGCGATAACATACTCATTCACCTGTCGTTCGTTTGGAAGAATGGATCACATTTTTAAATCCTTTATTTTAACTTCGATTTTGTATGTTTCTCCATGGCGAGCAAATCTGTGGAGGCCTAATTAATCCCTTGCCATAACCCAATCGAGCTGAAACTTAGCAGATAGATTCTATGTCGACAACAATGCATTTAATCAAATTTTGGAGCTGTAACTGTCACTAAAAGGTCGCTTTTGCGGAATACTAATAAACGAACTGACGTCATCTAATCGTGCTAAAATAGCATTTAACCAAACATTGAATAAACTCTTTAACATTTTAAGGCCAACATATTTAAATAAATAAATAACAAAATTGTTATAATCAGAAAAAATAAAATATATTTGGATGTGAGTAAATAAATTCACATTCATTGCTAATAAATACATTTTGTAACAGTTTTCCACACATTTTGCTGATAGAAATATTTTTGATCTTTAAAATTAGATGCTAACACCAAGCACACGCTGTTTACAGAATGGACGCTATGTTAATGAATATAAAAATTGAAAGTGCATATAAAGGATTTACATTACAATTTTTAACTTTATGGGTAATATTATTATTTGAGTTGGAAACACTTAACAGATTTTAGGGAACATTCTTCCACCGATAGATAAAATAAATAAGGTATGTTCTGCGAGCAGAAATAATACAACACAATACTAACTGGCAATATTGAATAATCATTTCTGAACATTAGTATTTTTATTCTTCTAAATAAATGATATATAATGTTTAAAATGTTTGTCAATAATATTTAATGTACATTATGTTATTTAGTGCAATATTTTTGTGAATGAAATGTTATACTGACAATCATTCACTCATTGCATTAATATGCTAAATGTTTAAAGTATTAAATATTCAAAGGGTAATTAAACAATCTTTCGTACTCCTGAGAGAATGCTTGCAAAATTTCTAAATCTACAGCATTCTGTGCCTCCACTCCTCAGCTCTTCATTTTGTTTACAATAAGGGCATTTGAATCTACCAATAAGGTAACTTTCTCTAAAGGTAGGGGAGTTGCGAAAGAGAGCGCTAATGCGTAGAAAATTCCCTGAAGGTTAGTCAGAATTATTCTGAAAAGTTAATACTTTTTGTTAAGTTGGGCGATCCCAGGAAATTAAATAAAGTGGATGGTACGCATTTAATGGAAAATGATAATTCGCAAAGGCATCGAATAAAACTGAATCATTTAAATTTATCAAACTATTTAAATTGTATTCATATATATATATATATATATATATATATATATTAAATTCAAAATAATGTAATTAAGTTAGTGATATATTTAATAAATACATTACTGTTGTAGCTAAAATATGTATGTCTTCTAATTACTAAAAATATGTAATGCAATTTGTACTCACCGTAAGGAATAATTTAACTTTTTAAGTAGATAGTCTTTAAGACAATGTAATTATAAAGTATTTGAAACACTAAATGATTTTAAGTTTTGCATATAAATCTAGTAATTAGTCCTTACATTTTGTATTGTTTATGTTCATGCGACTCACAATTGAACATAATTGCGTTTTACTCTTTCCACGTGTTTAGATAAAATGTTCTTTTAATTTGACAATAGATATATTTTCATTGAAGTTATAATTGGGAAAGATAATGCTTTTTGAAATGTACTATTCTTTTCGTCATTCAAAATGAATTCATTTAAATAATTTAAAAAATATCAAATGTCCTGCTAAGCTTGATGAATTTAAAACAGATCAAAAGTCATGCTAAGCTTGACAATATGAGAAAATTAAAAGATAAAAAGAGGAATCAAAAGTTAATAAAAAAGTGCATGTGCTGTTGTTAAAATCCGAACTTGAATTTGTATCAAGATCATACCTTAATAATTTAATGGCAATAATAAAACCTATACGAAACAATTTAAGAAGCTCAAAAGTGCAAAAATACAAATCAATATTCATAAATTAATAAATATGATAACATTAATTTATAAATTATAAAGTTTGTTGACTTTCTTTAAAAATATACCAGTTCTATTAGTAATAATTAGCATTAGAATAACTTTTAATATGCCAGATGTTTCAAATATTTAATATACTTCATGTAATCGAGTTTAAGTTTTGAATATTCTTTTTGAGGATTTGTGAAAACAGGTTAGCCACTGCATTCAGTAAACTTATACGTCTTGTAAACAATGTGAAACATTTTCAATAAATCAATAGGGTATCGGTTCCTTTAAAGGGATATTTTCTAATGGATTTCCGATTCGAATAAAATTCCATTACCATACCTACCAATATAATCCATGTGGTGAAGTATCTTCTTTGATACATTTACTCTCCAACCACTTTGGTGTGTGAAATTAAAATTTTGAAGTATTTGCTTTCAGGCAGTTGGAAGCTGAAGAATACAATTTTAGTTTTAAGGGTTTCACTAGGCCCTTCAAATAAGATTTGATGTAAACATTCGATGTGTTAGGAACGGAAGTGTTTGTTACTTTCAATTACTCATATGTCTACATAGGGTAACGAAAGTATAGCATTCAAAAAATTCGATCTCCACGTTTTGGAACATCCTGATTTCGAAAAAGTAGTTCGGAAAAATTTATGTTTAAGTGTACGTTGTCAGCATTACTCCCGAAAAAATTGACCTACGATGTTCAAATTTGGTGTACTAGTTAGTAATGGCCATGGGACCTACCATTAAGGTTTTCGTCAAAATCGTGCATGCTCATAAGGTTGATATCATGAAAAATCATGTTTTTCTGCAATTGCTAAGAAACGGCTCGTACAAATTTGATTAAAATCTATCTGCTGATGTCTCTTAAGGGGTTTTAAACTTTCGCACCTCCGAAATTCCCTTAAAAATGCGATAAAATCGTAAAAAGTTGAAAAACAAGTGAAGTTAACACAGAGTTCTCTGCCCTTGAGCATCACCCATCAACGATTGGTTTTTATTTGTTTCACGCACTAGAAAGGACAATATAATGTATATCGAATAACACCACCAATTTCGCCATTTTGAAGTTGCATTTTTCTGCTCATGTAAAAATGATTGCCAAAAATATCGCCTAACTGGCAATTTTTATTGAAATGGGGAAAATGTGAAAACGATAAATAACAGCATATAAAATTTTAATGCACTGACCAATATCATAGTGTAATTGAAAGTTGTTCGATGTTCCACACACGTATTTTTTTCCCCCCGTCGGGGGTCTATATAGGCTGTAAAGATCCTATTTCTGAGGGCCGGATCCTATTTGAAGAGTTTATGGGACATAGGCTCGAGTGTAGAACAGGAAATCCAATGAGTAGTGTTTTCAGGACCCTGATGCTTTAAGATATAGCCAATAGAGGATTCCAGAAACGGAATTGTTCCGATCTACTTGAAAGGATACCGAAGAGCTTCTTAAAAAAACAATTATTTTTTCCAAACCTCTCTCTAGCCATACAAACATTTTTATAATTCGACATTTATGCATTTGAAGGTTGAATTTTACAAAGGAAAAGAAAATACCTTGTTTAAAATATGACTAATTTCATTGCTTGGGATATACACCAACCATAGACTTGACTGTACTTCATATCATAGTACTTTTCATGACTGTCTGAAGTACAATGCGCCTTTTTACAGATATGTTTTTGTTGTGTATATTTTTCTAGAAACGTCATTTGAAAAAGTTTAAAGATATATTTTTCAATTTTATGCTTTTAAATATCATTATCATATGGTCTTAATAGTACGCTCCAAAGATTCAATGCAGATCTGTTGATTTTAACACGTTCGTACCAAACTGTTCTAATCATCGGAATTTGAATTACGACGACCGCATATTTAATTAATGGTTCTGTTATAAAAATAATGTAATTCACAAGAAAGACCACAAAATCTTAACTCATTTTCTAGTACGGTCATTCTTGTCTAATGAGCGATTTCCAGGTATAAGAAGGATATTTCTCTATATTCTATTCTCTACGAACTAATAGAACTCTAAATAGAGCTAGCTATTGGCCGTTCTTACACCCGGGTGAAGATTTGATGCCATGATCTAATCCGAAACGCTTAGCTCCAGCATCTTTTTTCAGTTTATTTTATCTTCATTGGGTTCTGCAGCGTTATCGCCCAGGGCGTACAGGCAGAAATAGTCATTCTTTCCCCTTTAGGTTCACGCAAAAAGAAAATGGGCTTCAATTTCATGACGGAGATTTCACCGTAGAGATTTGTATCGTTTTTTTTTTTCTTTCTCGTTTTATATTTCTATAACATTTTTATAAGTATCTTAATTTTTTTTTCTTCAATGTATTAGATTAAGTGGTTATATTTATTTATATATAAATAAGCGATTCATATCTGAGAGATTTGATTTATAAGTTTCACTAATGCAATAAATGCATAGATACAAATTATTGGCTCATAGCAGTTTAAAAATAATTTTAACTTGCAGTATCAAATCCATTTTATGAGTGTAGTTTATGGTTCTTTAAGAATTTTGACGGACTTTTTACCATTTACACCGTCTTGCTTAGAAAACTGTTGCACGAATATTTAAATAATTTACTATATAATTCATCCTGATCTTTCTAAAAACATATATGTGCATAACTAACTTATAGATACAATAAAAATAAATAAATAAAATTGTGGAAATCACACCAAGGGCAGTTCAAATACATAGAAAACTGTATATCCTTACAAATCAGAGTTACAGCTCTTGGAACACAATACTTTCATTATTTCTCCAAGTAAAAATATCTAAAAATGTGGCTTTAGTGCTAATAATTTTTAATTTTTGTAAGCAAACTATGTTGAATATTTTTAATTGTTGTTCATTGAAAACCTTCCTATTTAATGATTTGAGAAGCAAAAATCAAGTAATTTTGTTATATTTTCTAACTTTAATATAATGTAAACATAAGTATATATATAAAAAAAAATATAAAACTTATATAATGTTTGAATTTTTTAGCTACAAATTTATGGGTATAACAGTGACCTTTATTCGAATATAACAGAAGCAATGTCTCTTCAAAAAAATCAAGGCCTTGTTGGTATTTCAATACTTCTCCAGGTAAGTATCATATAAAATGTGGAAAACATGACTTTAATACGTTATGTACTATAATATGACAAATACATGCATAATCATTTTCATAAAATTAGCAAAACTAATATTAATTTAAGTAGTTCGTATACAATATCTATATATATCTAAATTTTTAATGTCAAACGTATCCTTTCAATTTAAGAAGCATTAGATATTTAATTCCTTTTAACACAGTTCTCTAAATGCATAGGAAGGGTAAACATATCAACATTTATTAATATAATAAATGTTTGACTTCCTCACAAACACTTGACATATTTTTAAGATTAAATGATGGTTAGAAGCGATATTCTTCCCATTGAAGGGCTGAAAGTGTAATTTCTTTATCCTATGACGACAGCTCAAGTGAAAAGTAGTCGCGTTGCCTACATCTTAGAGACACTAAATGTCTACTTCGATTGAATTTCGATCAATTGGGTTACAAGCTAACCACCTTCACCTAGTCTTATAAACCAGTTTTCTGATAATTGAACTATTGCTGTTTAAATTTTATTATCTCTTATAGAAAAAGGAGGCAATGTGTAGTGATTTAATCTGAAGCTTAAATTAATGCATTATTTATGCGAATATTACTTAATTTAGTGAAAGTCACAAGCAACCTAATGGAATATTGTTATTGTGATTTTATTGGTGTTATGAGAGTTATTTTTACTACATTCTGTTACTGTATTTTACTACATTTTTAATGCATATCTGCTATTACATATTGATCCCAAATAGAGATTTAAAATTGATACTTCGTTTTAATGTACAGACTCAATTTATTTTTTTTAAGAATTATATTTAGTGCAACATAACAACTAACTCGACGTAATAAGTATGGTAATAAGTAACTTCCATTTTTATTTTCTATTCAATTTGTTTCTTACATTCATTTGCAGCATAAAAAATCAAATTTACTGTAAATTATGTGGAATTTAATTTAGTAGATTTGCATTTAAAAAGTACTACATTTTTCCTTTTCTAAATATTGATTTAAATATTGAAATACTTCTCCACGAACATTAAATAGAAATAAAACTTTTGTACCAAAAAGATAGTTTTAGCTTCAGAATGCAGTTAAGTTTTACAGTATGCGTGTGTCTGTTTCGTGTTTCTAAAATCGGTATTTTAAGAAAATACAATGAGTATTATTTAGTAACTTCTATATAAACATATTATTTACATTATTTTTTAGACTGGTGATACATCTAATCCGGAACTCAGAATTATAACTAGTCAACTGCATAAAATAGTTCATAGGGGTAAGTAAAGATATGCTTCATAATATTCAATCCCAGTGATCTAATTCGAAGTTAGAATTTTATTGTTTATTCTTGTATTTCAATAACGTCATATTTTTAGTGAGATGCATACAATGTATCATATTTAGAAAAAATATCTAAATAATTATACAACTAAAATAAATATAGCTATTATTAGTCGTACATTTTCATAAAATTACCGCAATTGCGTCATAAATTGAAGATAAATAAATGTGCACAATTATTTTTAATTACATGATAAAAAAAATTAAATCCAAATAACATGTACTTGTATGAGTATTTAAAGTATTCTTCCTTGAAATAATTATTGTACGTCAACATTTAAATAATTTGATCTACTACAGTCCTGCACAAAAGTTTAGATACAAGAGGCAAATCACGAAAAGCAATAGTATTCATTAATTTTCTTTAGTTTCTTTCAAATATATATTCTTAAAGTCATTAGAAAAAGTGAAGGGTAAAAAATTACCAGAAAAAATGAAATGGAATTGTTTAGCATCAACAAGGTTGAAATTTTACCAACTTTTCATGCCCCAAAAGTATAGGCACAAATGTAGGATTCTTGCAAATTCTTGAGAGAAAGTGATCGCATCATCAAAGGGGAGTGTCCTAAATTTTCTATAAAAGGTTTGAAGTAATTCATCGCTTAGAAGGATGCCGGAGTCTACGCAATTTTCGTATGTACAGATTTTAAGAATTTGGAATTTAAAGGTCGGAGGTAAATCAGTTTCTGATATTTCAATTGCATTATATAGTTCAAAAAGAAGTATTTAAAAAAATTTAATACGTGGTAATCAATATAAATCAAAATCACGATTTGAAAGGCCTCGAATGACCAGCAAACGAAATGATACACAATTTAATTTTTGCCTAAACTTATATGTTACGTAATATTGTTATTTTTGCGAATAATTCGCTTCAGATTTGTTTTTCATTTTCAAATTTATATTTTGAATATAATATGTACTTATGATTAAGTTATATAAAGATTAAACTTTCTGTCTTAATATTATTTTATAAAACACCAATTTTGTGCGGTGTCTAAACTTTTGTGCAGGACTGCATATATGTCAAGATGTTAGATATAATTTAAAGTTGTTCAATTTTTCTAAATTATAAGAAAATTCAATTGTAAAATTATATGTGTGCTGAAACTCTTAACCAAACAAGTTTAAATCTTAATTGGGCAGATTTTAAAAATTGTAAAAACTTTATACTTTTCCCACAAAACTTCTTTTACAATTCTCTGATATAGCTCTTGTAAATGATTCGGATTTCTTTTAGTGAAATCCAATATCTAATAAGGACCGAACTTGTACAATATAGTTTGGAATGAAAGAAACAAGACAAATTTTGACTTAGGCTCGTTAGGTTTAAAGGTATAGATATTTAGAATTTGAATTCGATTAGCGTGAAATAACAACATTTAAAAGGTTTCAACCCTATATTTAAAGGAGAACCTTTTTTTTATTTACAAAACAACACTTTCCAAGATGTAGATTCCTTGTTTTTGTTATCTCGAAAACTGATATACATGAATACGAATTAAAAAAATAAAAATGTCTGTATTAAAAATGAAAGTATACAATGGTCTAAGCAAATAAAATTCGGTTCGCTTCTTTAAATAAAAATCCTCTTTACCAAAACAAGAAAAGTATATGTTCATAATCTAAAATATCTACGCTTCTTGTTTTAACTCGTGTATGAAAACACACACATACATATTAAAAATAAGTAATAATAAAAAATAAGTACGACATACTAACCAAATGCGTAATTGTTTTATATATGAAATTATTGATAGTTACCAGCTTTACATATGAAAGGATATAAATAAAAAGTTGCTTCAAAAACAACTTCTCTTTAAGTTTGAAAAATAACATTTGTCAGCATTTTGTGAGTAATTTATTTGATATCCGGTGGTGCAGTCCTTTAGATGGCAGACTAGTGACCAGAAGGTAAGTGATTCATAACATTACAGGCACCTTGAAGTGTTACAAACTTTATTTTTAAACGAATGTGAATGTCTAAATTAAAGTTCAAAAGACTTTATTTTTTCAGAGCTTTGATAAGTTCCCCCATTTAATAGAAAACTAAGTACATGTTGCTTTTTTCATATAACACTATTTTAATGGTTCAACTTAAAGTATCAAAGTAAGTTTTTGAAAATGAAAAAAAAAAAAATATCCGAAATTCGTTAGCCCATTTTGATTTGTAAAATTTACTACTTCCGGGTTTTAACACTTTACTTTTTGAGATACATTAAATCATACAAAAGACACTTCTTCTAATTAAACTGAGAATAATAATAATAAAAAAAAATGGCCAAATGTATCAAGTATTTTAAGCTGTCAACCAAGCAGAAATTTTGGATAAAATCAGAAGAATCAGACTCAGACGAACAAAATCCCAGTGATTTCAGCGATTTTCTAATGAAGATTTTGCTGTGTTTCCTCTTCAATGTTACTAATTATGTGGTTATTTTGGTGTGTTCCTAGACATATAGTTGATCCCATGATCAGTTTTCCGTTCCATATTTCAAATACACCTAACTTTCATCTCTTCCTATTTGAAACTAAAACAATGTTTTTTTTTGTTGATTTTTTATTTAGGTATGCAGCAGGGTTTAGATACTTTATAGATTGTCAAAAAATCTGTATACACCTTCTCCCAAAATTTTTTTTTTTTTTTTCAAGATAAAGTTGAAAATAATAAGTAAATGACAAGCCGACAGCTTTTACAAATGCATTCTGTGTAATACAAACGCTTTAAATATCTTTTTCAGAACAACTTTTCATAACATATGCTCCAACACATATACGTAGACAATGATTATAAAACCTATAACAGGCCACTAAACTTATTAATTCTCAACCACACATTTTTTTACATATTCCCCTAGAGGAAAAACTTTTTAAATGTGGCAATACGTGATATTAACATAAAATTGTTCTTAAATCATGAAAAATTAATCAAAACTATACTTCACATTTCACTAAAGTGATTATTCATGGCCCTTGCCCTTCAATACTCCTATTTCCAATGCTAGAAGTGTGGGTAGACGCAGAATGACGCGTCCCCTCACATTTCAAGAAAATACCCATGCGTCCCCCCACTTTTAAGAACGCTCAATCCATCCAAAAATTACTAAAAATATGGCATTAACCTTCACAGGTTGTAAACTGAGAAAAAGTGATTTAAAGTTAAAAAAAAAACTATTTATGGTATTTATCATATTATTATAGAACTATATTATAGGGGAGACTTGCGTACCTGGGGCCACCATGTACCTTGGGTCACCCCACTTTTATTGAATAATATTTAGTTCTGAGTTTTTTGACTCACTAGGGTAAGTGGCAATATTCAATTGCTCTTTTGGCAGCCAATTTAAAATCTTAGAGGAGAAAGCTGTGGTAAGTTATACGTGGAAAACGTTTTTATATGGTCTACAGTAACATTTTGCAGCTCATGTCTTTTATTGTTTTGCAAATTTAAGTCAATTTTTTTTTTTTTTTTTTTTTTTTTTTTAATTCTAGTAACTAATTTTGTTTGCAACATTAAATACTAAATGAGATGTTTAAACAAGTCATTTCTCCATGTGCATTTTAGTAGAAGACATTTTATATGAAATTACCAAGTCGTGTACCTAGGGCCACTAAGTTGCCTTGTACCTAGGACCATCAATTGCACTCATATTTTTTATGTTTTTATTTTAAGTAAAACATTTATTAATAAATGGAGGAAAATTGCCTTCATTTTCTGAACCTTTTTGATTCTGTCAATTTTTTTTTATTGGCTGCTATTTAAATGAGGCTATATATTTTTCTCTGAAATGTTCAATATTCTTGACTTATAAAATTATGTTTGCTATTATTATTCAAGATTATTAATTTGTTTATATAAAAACTGCGAATTTATGAAAAAACAACCTGTAGTATTTCTTAAAGGTAAAAAAAAAGGCGTGTTTGGATCCTTTAAGAAATACTACAGTATAGCGTACAGTAATTGTATGCTGGCAAAGGCTGGAAAACCAATCACCATATACGACGTTTCGGAGAACGTTGACAAATCCTATCATTTGGCCTTAACTCCTTTAAAGGTTCTAGCGGGTTTTCATGTACCTGGTGTATGGCCAGTGAATCAAAACATATTCATGAGTTCAAGTGTAACCTACAGACCAGATCCAACCATAAATTGTTAAAATATTGATTTTCCCGAGGAAGAAAGTGAGTCAACATTGATGGAACTGGATGTTTTGTATTAAATTCAGATTTTCAGTAATATTTTCAGAGTCTTCGACATCAAAACCCGTTTCATGTGCTGCTGAATTTTGGGAACTTCCGACATCTAATTCCATTTCATGTTTCATGCCTGAACAGGTACAACCTATTCCAAAAGCAAAACCTCGTATATCCAAAAGAGACGGCCAGGAAGATATATTTTCCTGACAGACATTATAGAAAGAAAAGCAATTGTCTGTAGAATTAGAATGCCTAAAAGTAAAATAGTGAAAAAATATGTGTTTCAAAATGAGACATTTTCATCTGAAGAATTATCAGGCATTGCATGTTCATCTGATTCCGCTGATGATACAAATTCTACAATAGCTGATATAAGTGATACAACTGAAATAGGGGTTTGGGTTTAACAAGATAACAAGGCAAAAGAAAATATAATAATGTTTATGTGGCAGAAATAATATATGTTAAAGAGGAGCAATATAGTGTTGAATTCTTGTAAAAATTGCACGTTCGAATAAGTTTCTATGATAAAGAAGTTGGTTATGAAATTAAGAGCAAAAATATGTGTTCAAATTACCAAAACCAAAATCTGTTGCTGTTTCAAACCGACAATGCATGCAGTTCAGTTTTTAGAATCAGTTTTTCAAGTTACTAAAATACTTGTAATTCACTGACAATTTGACACATTGCAATTTACTATAATTATTATATGATATACCAATTGCTGTTAATTATTTGATTGTGTTTCTTTCATAAAATTCATCTGTGTATGTTTGTTTTTTATTCATTATGAAGTGAAACCGAACTTTAAGAAAATGGCCCTAGGTACACAGGCTACTGGCCCTAGGTACAATGAGATCTTTGTACCCAGGGCCTTTTGTGAAACTTTTTAAAAAACCTTCTATTTCACAGAATCTATTATTTTAAGTATTTATACTAATCCCAATAGGAAGTAAATACTATAACGATGTATGTATATCAGTTTCACATTTTTAAGCGGCCCAGTATCTCTTTTTTTGTGCATTGAAAAAAGGCGGGCCTAGGTACACAGGTTTCCCCTACTATTTTGTAAAAAGATATAACTATTTTTATTAACAAATACTGTTATGCTTGGTCAATTTCTAACTTTGGAGAAACATTATTTCAAGTTAATTTTTTATTCTTGTTTCATAAAAACACAAGCTAATTAAAAAAAAAAAAAAAAAAAAAAAAACCATTTTAAATTCTCTAAATATTTAATTCAAAGAAAGTATGCACATTTAGAAGCACTCTTTAAATATAAATAAACAGTTATGTATATAACGTTGAATTATTACTTCACTGTATCTCTTACTACCAAGTAAAAAATCATACCCTCAGGATATTCATTAAAATAACAATGCATTCTGGACCCTTAATCAATGTTAGAGTTAGGAAACATAAATTATTTCCTTACTAGTTAATATTTTTACAATAAAATATGAATTTATAAAATGTATTGAGGGGGGGGGAGGTGCACTTGTCAACAACTTTTGCCCCCCCCCCCCCCTTCTACCACTGCTTATTTCTCTAGTATAACGCAGAAACAAGAGAACTGGAACGTTGATCTTCTTAATGCGTCTAACTGTCGAGAACACTACAGTACAATACCCCATATATCTATTACATTACCTTTGTTATGAAGCAGCAATGATCCTATCTTTTAAGATCGGAAGTAACAGAGCCTTCCCCAGAGGTACATTAGATAGTGCTTACAAACCTAGAACCCACGATATCATTGATCAGCTACGTAGCGTCGGTGAATTCAGTATGGCTGAGATATATCAAAATGTGTGAAAGTAGTAAGGGTCACCGTAATTTTCAAAATGGAATGGATACTTTTCACTTCGCTCCACTGCATTTACGTCTACTTCTTGCGGAAAGTTAAAATTATCGTCATTAATTTTTATTATGGAGGTTGTATCGCGCTGAGCCCAAAGTACATGAACATTATACGTGGCAATTTGTAACGCAAGGAATAGTTATTAAAAGCAATTTTTTATTTATTCCATGTGATGATTCTCTGGAGAATGATAAAATGTTTATGGTTTTTATTTGAGGATTCTTACTCTACAGAATTACTTACTTCTCTTACTTCTACTTCTCAGAAAGATCATTGTAATGTAGCCTACACTATTTTTAGTATATAATTTAACAATTCATACAAAGTAATGTTTTAGTAACATGTCTTTCATTAATTGATGAGTTTCTAATACTATTAAACATAAATAGATTTGTAAATATAACAAAAAAGGTTATCGGAGTAGTTTGACATGATACGTGTTTTGCAAGTAATCCTCATTTGAATTTAGATAATGCGTACATATCAACCATATGAATTTATTGTGAAGATAATTAGGAATAAACATCTAAATTAAGAAAAAAGTATCATTATCATCCTAAATAATGCAGACATCATACAAATACTTTATTGTCTTGATTGTTTTTGAAATCAACTAGTCATTACTTAAGGTAAATGCACCAAATATTAATTTCCAGCCTAATTTTTCCAATAATATATATGCTGTTGTACGACTGTTATTTTTTAGAATGGAAAGTGTATGAGTTTTTGTTTATTTATCATGAAACTTATCTTCAGATTTAAGATTTTTTCAAAATATTGTTAGAAGAATATTTAAAAGTCTAATATAAGTAAATTTGCAAGCATAAATGAATTAAGGTTATCAAAATTATGTATGAGGATGGTAATACCATTTCACCATATTCAAGCAATCACAAGAAATGAATAAAAAAATAATGCAAATCATAATAAGACTAAATACAATTTAATATTATTAAATAAGATTAATGATGGTAATAATTATAATAAAGAGTATGTTTACCTCTCCTCAGCCCAAAAAAGCAACTTGATACAATTCATTATCATCGACAATGAACCTATATGCCAAATTTCAGCTCGATTGGATGGATACAAGTGGATTGCTTAACCCTCAGAAACAAACACAAAATTAAAGTTCATATGAAGTATTCAGTAATCAACCTATAAAAACAAAGTTTTTATTACAAATTCTTTATAAAATTGCCAACATTTTTGCGGAATTGTAATATATTAAAACGATCTTGAGCCTAGATCGAGTTCTTACAGTGCTTGACCACTGCATAGAAAACCATCGATTCCGTGCCATGAACTAGTTTTTTTTCTCTCTCCAAAGCTTGATAAAATCATCAACAACGAGTCTATCTGCCTTTTTTCCGATTGATTCGACGACCGAAAGTAGTTTAACTTGTCCTATTTTGTGACATACCCAAAACTTGACAGAATGCATTGTCATCTATATGTATATCTTTAGTTTCAGCTGGACTGGATAACTGTAAGTTGATTAATTAGTTATCGGCACTAATAGAAACTGTGTAAAAGCGATCTTTTAGTGACAACCCCCAAAACTTGATAAAATATATTGAGCTGCTCACTCCGTGGAACTCATCTAGAAGAGACAGCTTTATCAACCTCACAGTTGGGAGAAAACTCCATCAGTTCCCGGGAAAAATATAATGCATTGAAAATTATTTGCAATGAGTTGTTAGGTTGTTACAAGTACATGCTATAAGTCTTCTTTTACAGTACAATTACTACCTTAGAAATTATTTTGATTAAACAAGCATTATTTTGGTTTACATATAACCCATTGATTTTGAAGAACATTTAAATTTGTCTTAAAATTACCACCAAACGGGTCTTGATAACCTAGGTGAAAAAACGTTGACTATGAAGACAATTGTTCCCAGTTAAGAACCCGTTAGGCTCAATTCTCCAAACTTCAATGAAAATTTCCCAAACTTTAAATGTGTTTGAAAGTTAATGCGTTCTAAATTGCCATACAGTAGGTATCCGACTACCTTAAAAAAAACCAAATTTCCAAAATTTTCGATTTGTTGTTTTTAATACCTGTATAAAATATGGTTCATTAGCATAACAAAATTTCTTACTTTTGTTTTTAAGACTAAAAATAAAGGAGTTATTATTAAAAAAGAAATGTCACTCATTTGTCTCCATAGCATTAAGTATAGCTGAAGTGTCTTGAAATAGTTTCGTTTTCACTAAATTTGATACATTATATCCCCATTTTAATCTTAAAATTATTTATTTAAATGTAGCTGAAGTTTGACCTCATAAACTTTAACCTTAGATCAAAGTTTAGTTACATAGATTTGGCAACATTGCCTTGTTTACATCTTGCTTTCGCCTGAAAAACGTGTTTGATATTTTAATTTAATCGTTTTTTTTCTTTCTAAAATTACAAATATTATCGTTATATATATATATATATATATATATATATATATATATATATATATATATATATATATATATATATATATATATATATATATATATATATATATATATATATATATATATATATATATATATTTAATAAACTCAACATTAGAAGAACTGCACCTAAATTGAAAGTTTTCTGGAAATAGATTCATTAAGCTAACAGTAAATCAAAGTTCCAAAACTGCAATTGAACGAAAGCTGTAAAAAATGACTTGCAATGTTATACCTGAAGTAATTGAAAATTATCCTTTTGAAAAACTAGAAATATCTCAGGATTGTACTGGAAACAGGATAATTGATATTTAAGAGCCTATTTGACCTGCTTTTGTGTCCAATGTCTATGTCGAATAATCTATATTTATCTGAAGATAGTGTGTTTGGATTATCTTCAAGCTTACAGTGCAAAGAATGTTCATTTATTACTGGAATCTGCACATCCAAGAAGCAAGGACAGTCAGCAGATGTCAATACTCTTTTTGTTTTTGGCTTGCTAGTTATTGGACAAGGCTATTCAAGTGCAGTTAAATTGTGTTCTGAGTTGAATATGCCAGGCATGTCAAAAACGACATTTCGAGATCATGAGAAGAAACTTTTGAAGGCAACCTCTTCCACAGCCAATGAGATGATGGTCCAAACTGCCCAAGAAGTAGTGATTGTGCCAATAAACAGACGAGAGAGGAAATTACTGATAGTGCAGTGTCAGTTGGTGGTTCTTGGCAGCGGCGAGGCTTTTCCTCCTTGAATGGAGCTGTCACAGCAATTTCAGTCGACACAGGGAATATTGTGGATATTGAAATCATGTCCAAAGTTTGTAGAATATGCCAAATGAAAGACAAAGATGAAAATCATTTATGTACCACCAACCATCGAGGTAGTGATGGGAATATGGAACCTGCTGGAGCCTACCAAATATTCAAACGTTCAATTGAGACTCGTGATCTCCGTTATGTTTAATTTTACGGTGACGGGGACTAAAAAGGTTATGAAACAATAAAAAAAACATTTATGAGGACATTTCTGTGACTAAAAAAGAGTGCATGGCAAAAATAAAAAAAAAATACATGTCAACAATGAAAGACAAGAAGGTGTAACTTATCAAGCTGGCTATTTTGATTATGATATAGATAGATAAGAAAAATGTGTTTTTATACTTAAGACGTGTTTTTCGCGAATTGGTGTTTTCTGTTAATTTCACTCACTTAAACTAATGACTTTAAAAAAAAATTATATATCTGCTGATATTTTGTTTACATAAACTTCATTGTATTACCTAGCGCACTGAACTACCAGTTTGAAATATTTTAGTTTTAAATATGTTTTTTGTGTTATGACACAGGTTGTTTTCTAGAAGAAAGTAACTTTATGTACACCAACACCCATAACTCAGTTAAAATTTAGAATATACCTATTTCATAGTTCAAAGCCCTAAAGGATAGTTCAAACAACATGTTAGTCAAAGAAAATTTCAGAAAATATACATGAATTTTTTGTACAGCTGTTAACGTTTATATAAAAATTAGTCTAAAAATGTTTAGAATTTTCAAATTTTGAAAAATAATCAATATTTTTTTTTTTTTTTTTTAGTCCATACTTTTATTCTAAGATATGTTTTACCTTAAAATGCAAAAATTAGGCTAATTAAACTGAAATTTCAAAAAAGTGTTTCCGAACCTAGTCGGATACCTTAAGTAGCACAATAAATTTATCAAAAAAATATTCCTCTTTAAAATCTAATTATATCAATTTTAAAGATGCTATGAGCCGTATAATTATACACCGATTCGTTCTATATATACCTAACATAACAATCATTCTCAGTTAAGCCTAATATGTCCTGCAGAACAACACCAAAACGATAACAAACCTGTGTGGGCGACTTGGCAGAAATATATGAACCTAACCAGCTAATTGTCTCTATCTATTGCCAAATTAGGAAATAAAAAACTTAATTAAAAAAAAAAATAGTTATTCAGAGAATTTGAAACCAGCTTATGAATTAAGTCGAAACATTCCGAATCGTACAATCTAATAAGTTTTGAGATCCATTTCTTAGTTAGGTCTGGACGTTTGTTTAATTTTTATGTCAAACACAAGCGATTTTTTTTTTAAGTTTTCAGAAATTCCTATATTGTTTTCTGTTTTGTTTTTCTATCCTAGATAAGCCATATTTATATTTCGTTTAAAGATATCGCCGAGTCACGTCAATAGTATTTTTTAATTATTATGTGAAGTTAGCAAGGAGGAAAATAAATTAATTGACTTAACCATATGAAGCTGTGCAAAGAAGAGATACTTTCTATCGTTTCTATCCTTTCGAAAATGGCAGCAAAACGACCGTTTCATCTGATAAGATTTTTTTACTGTCAAGTATATTCGTTAAAACAATACAAATATCGTACCCATACTACGAATTAAACATTTTATGTATAATAGTGTCATGCATGTTAAGTATTGGTAATAACATAAATATAACGACATTTTGAGAAAATTTATTTATGAAGAATATCGATACAAGTCAAAAATAACACATTAAATTCAACCAACCATATCTATGTATTAACAATTTTAAATACAGATTTAGTTCGTTTTATTTAATGTGTTAAGACGGAGATTGTACTTCACCGAAATATAGATACATTATGATTCAGGATTTTAAGTGGTGAATGTTTTTGGGAGGTCTTTCAAGAACAAACTGACCCACAATTTGAATTTACACTGAAAGCCCTCACGAAAAGTTTTACAAGGTAGCCCATTAATCGACACGAGACTATCTTGCTTATGTATAATGCTAAATCGTTTCTGAAATAAAAAAAAATATATAGTTCTAAAGGGTGTTCGAGTTTGAAAACTCTCATATGTTACGTATCGCATGTATAAATAATAATGGAAATACATTACTTTACTCTTTGTTACCGACTCTGCTTAAACTCTCTATAAAGACAATATTTCTTCAAAAATGTAGCGATAAGTATAACCTATTTTAAATTCATATCATAGGACCTTAGTGAAATGAACTCATCACCCAATTTAGAGATAATGCATGAAGTTTTCATTAACTCCTTTCTAAACTCAGTCATAGATGTTTTGAAAAGGATCGCTTAAGTGGACGATGCAACGTCAAGAACACTTACAATTTCTGATTAACGACTCTGAAATCTCGGGTCGGCCTCTTGCAAGTAGAGACATGAAAGTGTGCTCTTCAGATCGGAAAACTTATATTCATGAAGCATTGCAATCGAATACTTGTAAAGATAACGACTTTCTGCATTTCATTTAGTTGCTGTAATTGCTGTGGTGAATACTGAATTGAAGATCATTTTAATGATACTGTTTCTTCTTATGAGAGTGAATGGAATTGCTTGAGTATTAATTAATGTTCTAATTAAATTAAATACGTATCGTACAACGTCAAATATTCTTCAAGTTAATTAATTAGATATATTTTATGAATCAAATTGTATCGTTAATTATTTATCACCAAGGTTGAGTTGAATAAAGGCATATTTTTTTAAGCAAAAATTGATTAATGAGAATCAAGGACACTTTTTATTTAATCATCATTATATGTTATAAAACATCATTAGTTTCTGTTTAAATCAAATCTTGGAGTCAATGCTTAAATATTATACAGAGTATACAAAGTATAGAGAATTTCCAACATTTAATACTAAGACAATGCTGTTTTCTTAGATATGCTCAGAAAAAAATAGTTTTTTTTTATACACACACAAAAAAAAATATAAATATTTTATAAAAAAAAAACTATTAACAGCCTGCATATATATATACTATTTTTTTATATTTAATATCAATCATACAGAGAAATGCAAAAAAGACAAGCCTTTATGTTTAGATGGCGATGATTTTCTCTTCTTAATTGTCAAAGTAATTTTCCCTGGTCTTAATATTAGACAGAAAATACTATGTGGCAGATGGCCACTGGCTGTAACGTGAATACTTTGTTTACTTCTGACCAATCCTTGTGCGATTTCGGTAAAGATCACATTTTCTACCCGGTTGAGCAACAGCTGTTAGTTCGTTTCACCAATGCAGCAGTAACGTACGCAGATCAAATTGCGTTTTCCTACCCTTCTTCAAACCCTACACTCATATATGAGACTCCCAATCTGTTACTGAGACGTTAGTAATTATATTTTCTTTCGGTTGAGACCATGCATTTGCTTAAAACGAAATTAGACAGCATTTTTTTCTCCGACCCTAGAGACATTTCTTTCGTAATTTTTTTTTTTCATTTCTTGGATATCACAGCTATATTGATTTTTCTCCTTTCTATTAGAATGTTAAAACGAGCTTAGAGATTTAATTTAAATCTTTGAATATTTTGCCGGTTCAAGTTGGATTTTTTTTGCCATGCTAGAAAAGTGAACCATTGCTGTCTGATTTTTTTTTTCTTCTTTCTGTTATGTGTTCTCTTCCGTTTCTAATGGGTGGCCAACGGGTTTTCTTATAGAGAAAACTAATTATACGCTGTTTGATTTAAAAAAAAAAAAATGTAAAATATTATTTATTAATTCTTTCAAGTGTTTGGCAAGTAGACTTTGTAGGTGTTGCAATTCTGAGATTTTAATGGGAGGTATTTGTGCAAAATTGGTCACATCCTTATTGATATTAATTTTTTCATTAAAGTACGATTAATTAAAATGATATTGGATTTATATTTATTGATTACAACTGAAAAATGTTAGCAATTACTTTTTTATTATTCTCATTTGAAGTAATTATAATGTCTAGAATCTATTAAAAACAATTTTTTTTTTTTTTGGTTTATTTTGTTTGTTGTACAAAAGTCCACAAAGAAATATAAAGGATTTGCTTATATATGTACATATCAATATAAATGTAAATCATCAAACATATTTATTTCATTTAATAAAGTAATATGTTTTAAGTTGTTAAATTCGAGTAAAAACTTGTGATTGCAATAGCTGATAAAAAAATACTAACATATCCCAAATATTAAATTATAAATAGACTGTAAAATACTAAATATATATGTCTGAATCCCAATACGATTTTTAAGTTAAAAAGTTTATAAGAAAAACTGTCCTCCCTTATTCAACTACATAAGAAGGAGCCGAAGTTTAAGAAACCTAACTTGGAAAACACAATTCCTAAAAAAAGTTTTGTTGGTTTTGTTCAAAATTGTAATTAAGAAAATTGGGGAACACATTTTTTAGGACGCCAAAGAATACTTATGCATATTAGTGCAAATATATTTAGCCTGGAAGAACGTTAAGAAATCTTTAATTAAATCAGAGATTCCCATAAAACTCTTAATAAGGTTTTGTAGTTTGTTTTTATACATTTGGCGTGTTACTATTTGTAAAGTTTCGAAGATGATTTATTGTCAACTGAAAACATACCTAAATATTTCAATTTCATAGCTTCATATCATTCTTCTGTTTGTATATGAGGACCTCCGACCTTTTTTTTAACTTGAGAGTATCAGATCTTCTAATTCTCTGAATTCATATCTAATTTTATCGCAATAAACTTTAGGCAGAAAGGAAAATGTCATAAACAAATACGCCTGGTTAAGTGTGACACAATTAAAAGGGATACGACGCAGATGAGCATAAACAAGAAATTTATTGCAAAACACAAACATTTCTGGTGTTTTCAAAAAGGCTAACGTCGTCTAAAATACACATTTGCAATCGATCAAGTAAGCCGGCATCCTCATTCCTTATTCATATGAGGTGTGACAGTAGCGCAGCTATCGATGATACGCTGCCTCGTATGCAACAAAATTATTGACGGAGTGTCATAAGCTCGATCTTTGATGTAACCTCCGAGGAACAAATCAAATGGCATAAGGGCTGATGATAATGTTAGCCATTCAATACAGCAACCGTTGCAGAATATTTGTTAGTTAAATGTGGTTTTGAGTAAATAATGCACTTTATGAGGTGTAGGCGCACCATCATTTTGGAACCACGAGGAACAACATAAGTATATTCTCAATAAGCAATAAAATCAGGTAACACATTTTATAACAGCAGGAGATAGTTTGGTTAATTTAGTACACCGATATAAAACAGGGGTCCTATTGGATGGTCGTTCCAAATTCCGTACCGCACATGTACCTGCTGTCTAACGGAAACTCCTCAAAGGGGATTTTCTAGTGCCCAGTAATGGGAATTGTGACGGTTCCGCTTAGGTGGAAATTCACCTCTCTGAACACATGATGTTGTACAAAAATTCTAGCTTAATCTACACTTCGTTCAGTGCCCAATTGCACTAGTTAAAGGGCAACTGTTTATCTTCTGATAAGCATCCCTGGCTTTGCTGCAGAAATACAGGGAGATATATACATGTACATAATTTTCATGCCTGGCTTTGTACTAAGCCACACTGGTTGCTGATTTGGATATCACTAATGTAGGGATGACATAATGCATACGTCAGTATGTTTTCTGCTTGATTACTACTTTGGATACGTGGAATGACTGAGCGAGGAAGGCTCTTAGTCCTGCATGTGTCGCTGAGTCGTCAAACAACGCTATCAATGGTTGCCATAGTAAAATGTGGACTATTTGGAAAACGAAAGGCATAAGTGCATGCACCTTAGCAACCTTTTATAATTTTTGTTTTGTACTCCCTTGCAAATGTCTATATCTAGTTAAAAAAGAAAAACGCAAACTTAGCAAAAGCATCTAAATAGATATTAATTTCTGAAAAAATGGTAGAGGCAAAAAAAAAAGTAATATTTTATGTAAAATAATCCACACCCATCCCTCTCCCCGCAAATTCCGACATTACTACCTAAATATTCTACCAATCATAACTTATGATTCTGTCAACTTCTTTAAAATCCATTTAATTGTTTTAGAGTTAAATAGTAACACATAAAAAATATCTTATATTAGCAATAACAAACACTTTCCGATGGAGGTCTCTGGGAGGTACCTACTCCACATTTGTTTTTAAATCATTTGTTCAAACTGCTCTATTGCACAATTTTCGGCATAATTTTTCCCATTTGATCTAATACGCATTATCAATGTATATAGCCACTCATTTAGTAAATATGGATAGTTGAGAGCTAAGTAAGCAATGGGTTGTGGGTGTGACTGTGTGTTTGAGAAGAAATAAATAAATAAACACACATGTTTCTACTATACTCTTCACATTAAATAATATTTTATATTTTAATCTGAATAAAATATGGAAGGGCCAATACATGGTATTTCTATAAGTAAGATACAATAAATGATTATAAAACCTCTTGACGACTCGTCCCTACGACTTACGAAAATCTTCCCTAGAATTTAACCGGAGTGCATCCATCCCCTATAATCCCATATCTTCTATTCTACTTCCTTAGTAAAAAAATCGTAACAGAATTGTGTTTCCTTTCATCTGGGTTAGTAAAGATACCTTTAGAAAAATCTTGTTAAAATTAGTTCACTTCTTCTAAAGTTATTTCTTAAAGGTTGAAAAAGGCGAATGTTTTTTGTCAAACTGTCAGGAAGCCAGAAATATTCCTCTTTTATCGAGGATCAAGTATACAAAATGTCATCATACCCTTTAAGAAGTGAAAAGGGTGTAGTAAGAGGGGTTTTAAAAATCCAAGTAGCCAGAAAAGTGTATCTAGTTTTAAGAGTTAAGTGAGCAAAATTTCATCATAATATGAATACACGGTAGCTTTCCTTAAAAACATGCATATATATATGTAAAATTTATAAAATTAAAGTAAAGCCAATAGATTTTACTTAAAAACTAATGACAATACAAATTATAATATATTATTTACTTAGACTCCAAACAAGAATCATTTTTTGTATTTCTAAATCAGGTAAATTCAATGATAGTAATAAATCCATCCCTGATAATCTTTTTCACTGGTCTACAGCAATCATTATCGCTCTAATTCTACTAAGTCGTCTGGAAAATTTGGATATTACGAAAGAAAAGAGCTGTGCACACTTGCTGCTAATCAAGGATTACAAAGCATCATGGATTATACAAATAATGAGCTTGCGTGTAAGGGTCGTTAAAGATAAAGAAAACGAGAGTTGTAATGGAAAAAATCGCATCACGATAATCTTTCTAATAACTCTCGTCAAATAAAAAGTCTGTTTTACCAAGTTATTGCTTGCAAAATATATGTCCTTATCTGCTGTATATATTGTTAGTTAGTGAGTTCGCAGAATTTTCCAATATTCAAGATTTGCTTTCATGGGTCATTCTACGGAAAGTCAGGAATTTGTGTAATGGACATTTATTACAAAAAGTTTACAAATAAAAAATAATTTTTAGGTATAAAAAACCTTAGTATGACGGATATAATTAATTCCAATTTGAGATTGGAATAAAATATATTAATTATTTACCCAAGTTTTACTCCCAAACTGTGAAAGTTCACATCCGCGGAAAGTCGCCATTTACTATTTTGACTTTTACCAGGGTTATATTTTACAAATTAAACAAACTTAAAATTCTTTAGACTACATTTTTAGGTTAAGAAAATGCTTTAGATCTAATTTTTAACGCTTATTAGTCAATTTTGAGTTTTATATTAATTTTATTTCAGTTTTTATGCCTGTAACTAGGGCAATAGGTCGCATCCGTGTACTCCCAAAAAAGTGTCATTAAATCCTTGCAGTCGGTAATAATATACTGTTTTAATAAATAAATTGGGTATTAAGCAGATGTTTTGTTCAGATGCAAAAAACAAGTTACAGACTAAGTCATTCATGAATAGTTTTATCAAGTTACTGGACTTGACTGAAAAGAGGTTGAGAAGAGATGTCACGTCTTTGGAAATCAATATAATTTTATCGGTCAGTTAAATTCATAAAAAAAATGTTGGAATCTCTCTTATTTAATGTATGATGAAATAGCTTTGTTTTATAAATATTATCAAATAAACAGTAACGGAGAATTCACCACGTGCAAAAAATAGTTTTGCTACATGCGTGGAACTAGTTGTACATGGGTGAAAGAGAATGGTATACTAATTCTGTTGATATATATATTCAAAAACATATTAAACAGCCTAAAATATTATTATCTTAAAACAATAAACAACATAAATTATAGGCAATTTTTTATTTTTGTTTTGAATATTTGATTTAAAATTCTTTGAAGTTGGAATTTAGGAAATTTGAATTTTTAAATAAATATTTATATGCAAAAGTTTCAAAATTGGATTCATTGTTCCATTTTTTTTTTCTTTCTACTTTACGTGACTGAAATTCAATAACCATTCTTAGTAAATACTAAATTTTATTGAAGTCAATTAAGAGGTGAAATAAGATAACTTGTCCCTACAAAATATCTTTTTTTGTACCTATCATTACAGGATTCGAAATTTGAAATTATTTATTTATAATATTAGAACTGAAAATACAAGATATTTTTTTCTGCATTGGTTGACACCTCACAGTTATATTCTCTTCAATTTAGGTTATTTTTCAGAAATAAACATAGTCAAAATATTGTTTCAGAAAATTTTACGAAAATCAAAAATATGTACTAAAACTGTAATATTTGGTCTCTTTTTAAGTTGTATAATATTTAACCAGTTGTAAAAGTAATAATACTTATATTTTATAACTTTTTATTTTAAATTTAAAGTCATTAAATTATTCTCAGCTTGATTTTACACCTCATGTGACAAAAAGTTGAGCAATACTTTTTATAATATCAATAAAAAATTAAAAAAATCTTTTTTATCTCAACTACTATAATACTATTATTACTCTTAATTATATCTTCCTTTATAGTAAGTGTCAAAATTTTGAAGAAAGTTTTTTTGTAAAAAAAAAATTATCAAACTCCGGATTTTCCTTAGAATGACCCTCATATATATGATAGACATAATTAAGTTGCACCAATTACAAGACTTTTCTGCCTGGGGTAAATTATAAATATGGTAACACCTAAAAAATTAAGTGTTATGCAGTATGAATGGTATAAAAATTCTGATGAGGTGGATCCCCTACACCAAAAACGTAAAAGAAAATAAACATACTTGTAGGTATAGTAAAAGGTCAATTAAATCTATAAGATTAGTGAAGTTGTTTCTTACAGAAGAAAATTTGAATTTCGGAGCACGTAAGACAAATCACATATACAGGCTCAAATGGAAATGCTTCGAAGTTTTACTGAAAGTGTGTTTCCATTGTAAATTTAAGGGAAGTTGGATATAGAGATATTCAGTAACAAGTTTTTAGCCAAACGCCTCAATTTAATGACATTTTGCCAGCAAAATTAATTCCAAATTGACAAGATTTGTGTTATAATATGTCATCCACCTTATGGAGGGAATATCATTGAATATAAATGTACGAGCTTGGTATCCGGTATAGAAACCTGTGTAGAAGTTGTGGTATAGTTTCAGTGACTATCCAGCTTGTTCTTAAAGATTTAGAAAGATTTCCTTCACTAAATATTTCTTTGTATATTACTAAACTTTTAAAACAAAAATCTAATTTTTTAATTAAACGTGTTGGTGAGCTAAGTGGTAGTGGTAGACAACTTAATGCTTTCCGTCACCAGATAGGAGAAGGTTTTTAACTCCCATTTATCAAGTTCGTTCATAGATCGATTCACTTTGCATACCTCTTCGCGGGTAAAGTTCAACCGTAAAACTTCAACACGCTTGTTATGTTGAAACAAAGTAAGCCGCTCTAATTATACCTTGACAGAATATGATTCGAAATTTGATTTATTACTACAGAATAAGCTTTCAGGAGGAGAAAAGTTTCTTTTCCAGTGATCAGATCACACTTACAAGGTATCTACTATAATATAATATATCTAATATAATAATAAAAGAAACAACCTGAAAATTTTAGATAAGAACTGTTACAGAAAACGCAACATATTAAAAACATTTACTTGGAATACATAAGTGAAAAAGTATGTATATTGCAATTTTGAAAGTATTTTTTTAAGAGTGCGTAAAACAAATAGTTAAATATCCACTTACAAACTTCTCAAACAAAATATATAATGAATTTTTTTAAGTATTTACTTTTGACCAATATTATTTTGTAAACTTTTACAGCTTTATAAGGGTCTCTTCCATGAGAGCTGCATAAATGTTGTTTGAGATCATTGTTAATATAGAGCTGGATGCTTATCAATTTATAAAAACATCAAAATACAGCAAAACATTTTAACTTTAATAAAAAATATGTAAAAATTAAGTATCTAACTTTTTGAGGACATATATAGAAACACAGCAGTGTTCCACCGTAAACTCCAATGCAAAGCGGCAGACATATTACATATTGAGTGGGCCGATTTTTTTTTTTTTATAATTTTAATAACGCGGACAAGTTGCAAATGAAAGTGTTTTTTTTTTACTACTCCTTCCACACGCAAATTTTAATTGAAATTCACTGTAAGTATTGAAAATGACTTATATTTTGAAATTTGTAAACATAAGTTAATAGTTCTAATAGTGCCAGATTAAATCTATATACCATCACGTATTAAAATCTGTAAAAATATCGTTAAAATTTTGGTGCTAACATTACTCGCAATGTGATGATAAAATATATATATATAAGTTTGTATATATATACTAAGTGTATATATATATGTATATATATATATAAAAATATATATACTAAGTTTGTGGGACATCATAATCAATTTTTCCATCTTGTTTGACAAAAATTGTGATCTGTATTTGTTGAGAGTAGGTTTTTTAACATAATGTTCCACTTGTAAAAGACATCTAGTTTTATTACGATTGAAATAAACAAATATTGAGTTCCCATTCAAAATTATATTAGAAGATGGATTAGAAAACTGATACCACATTAGAAATGGCATGGGTTGCTCATGAGTTTCGACATCAGGGTAGATCTTATTTTGACGGGGTCAATTCTGCATTTTTACATTTGCTTTGAATAAGTGATGAGTGTCTTGAGTGAATCCGCTGTTTTTCTTTATGTTAAACCTCACTGGCATGTAACATTTCAAAATGAAAGGAACAATTTCTTCGGGTTGAAATGAAAGATCTTGTGTGCTAATGTACAGACGAAGGATTCGATTGGCGCTTGCCAAGCATCGTAGGATGGAAGGTAGGTCTTTATTGCGGACCGACATATCCTCAGAACAATCATCATCTCGTACGGCAAGTGAAACGTCAAAACGATACTACTGATCTTTACTGAAGGTTTTACTGTCAATTTCAGGTATTACACATACAATTTTCGTCTACGAGAAGCTTCTCAAAGATATTTCGGTCGCTTTTTACTTGTTCAAAGCTTCTCGTTACATGAATGATGAGCTTAAAGGTAAAATTGACCTATCATTGAAAATAATTTCTTCTTGCTCATTCCGAGAATTTATCTATCTCCATGTTTGAAGACGATAAACACAAAGAACAAAAACTCGGGCTTAAAAAAATTTTCAAAACCTGGAAAAGCAGTCCCTTTCTGAATTTTGCTGTCAGATGCTTCAAAGTAAACTTTTCATGCAAATGAACATTTCGAAATGATTGAATGGGTCTATGTTAACATTTTGACTCCATCCGCCTTCAAAAGGATCGGTGATGAAAAAATTCAGGGCTTTATTAGCTCTTGTGAAAAACCTGGATACGAAATTGACTCCTTCCCGCACCAAAGGCTCAAGCAGTTGAAAGTTGCTTCAAAATGTTGACGGAAGCAGCAGCCAGTGTCTGCTGTGCCGAATCAAGACATGACATAGTAATTTCTACCCTGATGTCGAGAACTATTATGCCAAACTTTACGCAAAATTCTCAATACAGAATATATTCTAAACGCCCATGTAATTTCTAATGGAATGTCAGATATTCTAATTAATCTCCTAATGTAATTTTGAATGTACTAAAAATTTTTTTATTCAGTTGTAATAAAACTAGATGTATTTTAAGAGTGGAAAATATGTTATGAAACCTACTTCCAACAAATATATAGGTCATAATTTTTACATTAATAATATAGTTCATCAAATACAATAATAATATAGTTCATAATTTTAGTCTAACAAGTTGGAAAGACCGATTCTGATGTCCCACAAACTTGTTGTAGCATTTTTTTTTAAAAAAATGGTATTTTATGTTTTCATTGAGCTGATGTTAGTACCGAAATTTTGACAATATTTTTACAGACTTGAAAACTTGATGGTTTTTAGATTAAATCCTGCATTATTAGAACCCGGAAAAAACATTTTAATTTAGGTTAAAAATTTCCGAAAATAAATCATTCATTACTTAGAGCGTATTTCAACTGAGATATGTGAGCGGAAGACGAGATCGGAAGAAAAAAAAAAAAAAACGTTTCTTTTGTTTAGAGCTGAATCCCAACTTTGATGACCGAGTTTAGGCCAGTTTTAGACCTCTTACAGCTCAGTTTTATTTTAGCTAGAACTCTGATTTTTTTGCTATCGTGTTGCCCCGGGTGAGAAGACGAAGAATAGCCATATAATTCTTAACTTTTACATATAATTCTTAAGTATTGAACAAGAGAATATAAAAAAAAAATTATTTCAAAATCGTCAAAGTTAACGGCATTTTATTTTGATTCTTCTTATGACCAAAATTTCACTAGGCCTACATCCAAAATTATTTGATAATTTCCTAAATTAGTTTTTTATTATTTACAGTTTGATCAGCAGAAGTAACTTTTATATGATTTAAATTGCATGAGGGTGTTCACTTTCCGTAAATTAAATCGAAAGTAGGGACATTTAGCTAGGCCTACAGCTCATATGCTTTGCTAAATTATGCTCATTCTTTTTTTTTTATTTTTGCATTATTAGAATAAGAATCTGAATGTTTTATTGGGTACATTGTTAAAAATTTGGGGCATGGTTTCACCAGAATCTGGTACTTTAGCAGGTACAGTACCCAAAAAATACAGAACGATGGCTATATCTTCGGTTCTAATTATCGTAGAATCTTACGGTTTGCACCAAAATGTTTTGCTTACGATTTTCTATATATCTGATGCAATTTTTTTTTTCTTGAGGGACCGTTTACTAAGTAAAAGTAACGCTATCTTAGAAAATTTCAATACGAACACTTATTTTTTATCATTCCATTCGATTCAGAATACATCATTTACTCTATATACGAAATTTCAATGCATTATGTTGAAAAACACGTCACTTATGAGCGAAAATATTTCGACCATTTTTTGACCGATCTTCAGGGAGAATTTCCATAAAACGAAAGGTATTTTTAAGGTTCTTCTTCACAGAGGGAGAAATAGAACGGTCAATGTGGCGCGTTTCACGACGTTAAAAAATACAAGTATTAGTATAAAATTGCATAGAAACTACTTGGATTTATAGTGTCATGTTTAAGATTAATACAAAAATAGCAAGTAAACGCAAAAGTAACATAATTTATTTACAATATTAAAGATGTGCATTCTTCACACGAAATAAATAAAATATCGAAAACTGTAATTGCAGAAATATAACGAATACTACTGATATTTAGAAAATTAATAAATATTAAATGTAGGCATAAGTAAACAGTATTTAGCAAAGCATGAATATTTTCCAGAAATATTTCACTATAAACACCAATGTAACTAGATCGTTGAAATTATTTATAAAATGAAAAAGTCACATGATTCAGTAAAATTTTTAAAAGATAACTTATTGAAATTGCTTAAAAAATGTTGTTTTAAATAAATGGAATTTAAGAAAGCAAATTAAATAAAAAAAATTGATAGTTTACAGAAAAAATAATTAATAATTTAAAAAACTAAAAAACTCGCTTTAATAGAAAATCAAACTAAAAAGTAGAAAATAATCAATAGATTAAAAAACTAAGAAACACGCTTTAATAGAAAAGTGAACTAAAAAGTAGAAGATAATTTTAAATAAGTTTGAAATAAGAATAGAGTGATTAACAAGAAATATTTATTTTATCTTAAAAAGCGTGGGGTGCTTTTTAAGATATTTTCATAATGGCTCTACTTTTACCAATATCTGTCATTAAATATTTACAAAAATTGACATCAAGCACCCCACGCTTTTTTACGATAAAATAAATATTTCTTGTTAATCACTCTATTCTTATTTCAAACTTATTTAAAATTATCTTCCACTTTTTAGTTCACTTTCCTATTAAAGCGTGTTTCTTAGTTTTTAAACTATTGGTTATACGATAATTGAACGTTATGCGATTTTCCACACCTCTAGTTTACCTTGAATTAATCTTTGATAGTTTTCAAAAGTCGTCTACTATACGGTCCCTTAAAGTGAGCGTTTTTTACATTTTCTCTAAAAAATCGAGAACTAATAGTCAAAATGGAAAGAAAAAAATTATGGGGGGTTTTAGAACATGGTAAATCTAATAAAAGCAAAAAAAATATATGTTTCTATTCAAAAAAAATTTTAATTGCTTTACTAATTAATAATTAATTATTAAAAAAGAAATTGATTCAAAAGCTGATTGCTATTTATGTTTGGCCATTTACAAACTACCTTTTGAAAAAAAAAAATAATGAAATATATTAATTATTTAAGTATTTATGGCCAAAAAACCAACTTTTTTATTTAAGATTAGTTTATCATTTTCTTTTTATCATTTAAATTACAAACCATTCATTAGAAAATTACGAATTTTTGTATTTCGCATTCTTTTTTAATGCTGAATCCAAATATGGAATAATATTATGAGGTTGCTATTGAACTTTTTAAAGTTTGGTTCTGTTTTAATATGTAGATGACCCCTCATGATAAAAAAAAACTACATACAATTATTAAAAACCTTTCACGATTTACAACGGTACCTTTTGTTTGTTATTTCAACAATTAGAACAAAAGATATAGCCATCGTTCAGTTTTTTTTTTTTTTTGGGGGGGGGGGGGGTACTGTACAATTACTTTTCGGTGAAAAGTTTCACCTCTTTTGTGGATCTACTTTATACTCAAAATTCATGGTGAAAGGTTAAACCAGATTTCACGTTCCCCTCTGCACCAATTTCTGAAATTAGCTATCACCACTTTTTATATTTCGTTTTCACTATTTTCTGTATTTAGTTTTCACTATTTAGTGGACTTTATTTTCACAACATTATCAAGTCAGCACTTAAAACCGTACTTAAAAGAGGAAAGTGCACAACGAAACATTGCATATTCTTCAGTGTTTATTTACTAATTTTTTAATCAAAATCACTGAACCATTTTTACTAAGAACTCCTTTGCAACAGAAAAGTTTTCATACTTAGACAAAATAGCATAAGTATTAAATCACTATTTTTTTTTTACTTTTAATGACCCATATATTATTTTAGCAAAGAATAGAGTACATTACAGCAGACACTATTTTAAGTTTTGATTTGTACCACAATTCAACACACATTTCCAAAAATAATAAATAAAAAAAAAATTACAAAATATATTCTTTATGGAATACAGAAAATTAAACACAAAAAAGTGACAGTAATATTGAATCGCTTGTTTTAGAGTGTAGCACAAAACTTGAAAATTCTATAAAAATCGCATATATTCAATTCATAAATTTACTAACAAGGAGAAGATTTAACCAACTTTTATTATTAAAACAACCAATTTACTAAAAAGTATGCCTTTGTTTACAAAAGACAATAAACATTAACATTTCATTCATTACGGGTATAAATTAAATACTTAGGAATTACAATTGTTTTTGTACTTATAAACAGACTGTGAATATTTATCAAAAATTTGAAATTCTGTTTACAAGTTATAATATCAATACCAATAAATTACTACAGTCGATTATCCCGAAGGTTTAAAATGGTATCGAACATGAAAATACGATAGGAAAAAAACAACTCATAATTGAACTGAAAATTAGTACAATTTCTGAAAATGCTGTTTAATCAATTAAAAACTTTTCCCGTGTTTATAACTATGCCCATTAGTTTGTGCTTTGGAAACTACGTAGAAATCATGGTAATCTTCCAACTTTCTTATAATATCTTTATTATACATATTCTTATTTGATGGTTTGCATTATTAATCGTAGCCCGCTGTCCTACATGTCTAGAAGAATAATTATAGTAGCACTGAAATTGCCAGTGTTTTTTATCCAAAGCCAAATTAATGAAGTGTTTAAAACTTTGTGCAACACGTTTAAAATACAAATGTTTAGCTTCATAACACATGTACCAAGATGTTATCAAAGGACCAAATTTTATAGTTAGTTTGGGGTAGTGGGTGAGAAAATGGTACTTCAGGTTTGATATAAAATTAGTGAAAAGGTTTGCAAGAATCATATGATCAATTAAATCATCATCAAAATCAACATCAATTAAATATGACGAATAGGGAATTTAAAATATATTTAATAGTAGGGAAAGAATATACTCAATATTTCCTTTACCATCAGGAAATATCAAGTAGGTTCTTCTGTTTATAAAGTTTACTTTGTTTTTCTAAGTTCTATATTTGAGCAAGTTTGAGTTAGAGGATTTATTTATAATTTCCAAAACTCTGTAGCTTTGCAGATTAATTTGTTTCATTAGAATCGTATCAGTTGGTAAAATATACAGTTTTATAATGGTTTCTTCTTGGGAAAAAAAAAACTACTATTAAATAAAACTTTAAAAATTATTTTTATAAACTCTATTAAATAAATACAATTTTTCTGCTTTTAAAATAAAACGTGCCATACTTTTTGGAATTTAATTTTCAATGCATGAGCCTAAAAATGCTGTTACCTTAGATTGCTTTCAGTCGTTGCAGTTACAACAAAATGTTACTCGACTTGGAAGATTAATTGCAGTGGTTAGTTTTCTACCAAAGATGTCTATTTATTACTTTTAAACCCAGGCCATTCACTTTTCTAATTCATTTTCCTTGCTATTTTTAGGTCAGGAAGCTCCGTTGAAGTTCTTGTCTCTGCGTGATCTAATGCCAGATACTCCTTACTACATGACATACGAGGGATCTACTACAATGCCCGGATGTTACGAGACCGTTACATGGATTATAATGAATAAGCCAATATACATAACTAAGCAGCAGGCACGTATTAGCACAATATTTAGTGGTTTTTTAAATAAGCAAATAATCATAGTATATTTTTCATTTCTTAAACTGTGGAAGATAGAACAGTAAGACTAGGTATATTTCAGAATAATCTCATAGTTTTATGTTTGAAGTTGATTTTTAAGTTTTAAAGAACATGTTAAGTAAAAACTGCATTTAAAATGCTATTTATATTTAATATTAGTAATGAGCATTTGCTTAACAAATCTTGATAAATTTTTGTCTAAAAAAAACCTCCCAAAATTTCAAGAATTTTACACCTTAACACCAAATACGTTAAATTAAAACAAAGGCGATCTGTTCGATCAAGTGGCCATACACGTGACTTTTACACCATCTCATAATTAAAGAAATTAATTGAAGACCTATATATTAATTTATAATTAAGAACTAATATTTGTACAATAAGTAAAAAAATCCGATCACATATTCGTTTCCTAAAGAAGCTGTGTTCTAACTGTGTGTGAAGCTCTCTTACGGATATGGCTAACTTAATGGACCTATTTTTTCCTAATAATATAAAGTATTAAATAAATATGTCTAATTATTTATACAATTTTAAAAACTGTTTTATGAATTTTTAATTAGTAAAACAATGTCTCATCCAAAAGATGCTTACTATTTACATTAATCAATTCAAAACTATCGTTAATGATTAAACGTTTCCCTTTTACATTAGTAGGTCGTTCTGTTGTCAACACTTTATTCACTAACCATTGACTTAAAAGTTATATAACTTGTTTATATGTTTATATAACTTTCATATAACTTGTTTAATTTAAAAGTTATATATCGAATTTTATTTTGAATTTAAATTCAATTATGTAACGATTAGTTAATCCATTTCATGTGCAAGAAAGAATAATATAATATTTATTGAATAAAATCGCAGTTCTAACTTTTTTTGTTTGGTCCATGTAAAAATTTTTGCCAACAATATCGCCAAACTCGCCATTTTTATTTAAATGAGTGAAAATATGCAACGGTGAATAACACCATCTAAGTTTTAATACAATGACCAATATTATAGTGTAATTAAAATCTGTGCGATGTCCTTACTCATATTTTACCATAAGGTAATAAAATAATTGTTTTCGGTCATAAAAAAAAATCACTTTTTTGTATTACTCCACGTCAGCATAACTCCGAAACGATTCAACTAACGATGTTCAAATTTTGTGTACGAGTAAGTCGTGGCCATGGGACCTACCATTTAAATTTTCTTCAAAATTACGCATGAACATAAGGTTGAAATCATGAAGGAAAAAATGTTTTTCTGCAACTACTAAAAAAACGGGTCCAATGATTTTGATTAAAATCACTGTCCCAATGACTCTTCGGTTTATCTAATCATCCCCACCTCCATAATTCCCGTAAAAATCTTATTAGGGCCTAAAAAGTCGAAAAACAAATGTCTTCATAATATAATTATCTTCCTTTGAGCATGGCTCCATCAACGACTGTTTTCTCCTCTCCTCTGTTTCACTTACAAGAAAGGAAAGTGTAAGAATTATCGAAAAGTATGTCGCCAAAATCACCCTTTTGTCAGGTTTTTTATAAAAACCCATATAAGAATTATCGCCAAACTGGCCGTTTTTTCCCGAAATGAATAATAAAAATACAAAAACGGTAAATAACACCAGTACACGTTAGTATTACAGTGATATAAATGGAAGTTGTGCGATGTTCCACACCTCTAGTTCAAATGGGAAATAATACTTGCAATTTCTCTTCTAATTACAAGGGCACAAGTGCAATTAACGAAACAGTTTTTTGACAACTAAACTAAACAATGTATTGCTTTGCTTTGAATAAAGATCGCTTCCAATTGATTGAAATGCAGATCATACCATGAGTTTGGGCAACTTCATATTTGAATAAACGTGATGTCCTTTTAAAACATCTAAATGAATTTCTTCATTTTTAGTGAAATCTTCTCTTTTAACACACATTCAGAGATACAGTTGACAAAACAAGTAGTTCGTAAACAAATAATAAAATGGCTACCGCGAAAACGGCGTCTCGAACGAAAGGAAATTTCATAATCTCAAGGGACTGAAATAAAAAACTTCAAAGAGATGTAAAACGAACAGCAAATGCATAGAATTCCTATGTGCCACACGAAACAAAAAAAAAATCAGTATTGCTTTAAAAAAATAGATTTATTTGAAAGGCAAGAAGAAGGGATTTACATAACGAAGTTTAAAGTAAAAACAAATACACAAATTGTCGGTTTGCCTAAGAAACGATTTTTTTCTTAAACCTCTTCACATAGTTATTTTTTATTTACACATCGGAAACCCTAAAGAGACTTAAAGTTTATTCTGATATATTTAGTGTTCAAAAAATACATTTCCAAATACTTTGTATATAATCTCAAGACATACAGCAATATTAGAATGGAATTCATGTCATTTAAAACTAGTTTCTTTTTTAAGCTATAATCAAACCAAATACTTTCTTAATGTGAACACGATTCATGCGAAGTATTTTTAAATACATGCATGTGGTGAAGCAACAGTGCTATTAAAGTAATTTAACTTAATGAAATGATATGTTCTGCAAGAGAAATATCTAGG